>JACBWW010000023.1:8013270-8109074 GCA_020086605.1 Lanius collurio | reverse complement strand
GATGGAGACTGGATAAACTGGCTCCAAGTCTTGTAAAATCTGATTTATTCAACAAACTGTCACAAGATTTGGAATTGCCATAAAACCTCATCGTTTCTCCAGTTAATAAAACACTCATCAGAAGGGACTGTTAGAATCCAGCCAGAGATCTGGCAGTGACCGCTCATTTAATGGGACAACACACCCCAGTGCTTTGGATAAATAGCAGGATTCAAAGCAGTGTCCCAGCAATTTACAATTCCCCATAAAGGAAAAGCCATCTCCAGCCCTGGGGACTTCATTTCAGGAACTAATGTGGCGTGGAGAGAACTTATTGAACTGAATTCCTGGAAGTTTTGAGTGATTTCTGAGCAGAAAGGCCCTTTGCACAGAATCCCTGAGTCCGTGGTATTTCTAAATCCAGGAGGAAATTCCTGCCAGTGGCAGATTTTATTGCCCCCACGTGTGGGGCAGTGCAGGGGTGCTCTGGGGTGGGAGCTGTGGGAACCCCTCTGTCCCAGGTGGCCTTTCTGCCAGCGGGACAGAGGAGCACAGGGTTAGGGTGGGATGAGTCTCTGGGCAGAAAATCTGCAGACACTTTTCCAGGCCGTGGGCTCAAATAACAAAAAAAATGAGGAGTTAGTCTGAACCCAGGATGGGTGGGAGTAAATTCCTTTCCTCTAAGGCCCCGTAGGATTCCCTGGATCAAATTTCGAAACTCCTGGATTGGAGCAGGAAGGGAGGAGCTCACAAACCCCGCTTTCCCTATTTATTTGCAGTCTTTTGCCCCCACAAATTTCAGTTCTCCCAATTTATCCAGCTCCCCAAGCTCCTGATGGACTGGCTCAGCTGATAAGCACCAGACAAAATACCAGCCCTTGCCACCAGCAGTGGGAAACTCGGTTGGCTTGGGATGGATTTGTACTTTTAAGCCAAATTCAGCTGAAATCAGAATTCTTATCTTTTGAGGTGCAAATATATTCATTTATTTTATAAGACCACACCCGTGCCCACGTTGGAGCTCCTGGAACTCTTTCTGCAGAGCGAAACTGAGCTTCTGCTTCTCCTCTGATGGTGATAGCAAAAACTTTTAGATAAGCTTGAGGGTTCTGGGATGAATACCTGACCCAGTGGGGTGGCTCAGTCCTCACAGCTTGGCGAGTGGGGAAGGATCCCATCCTCAGCACGACTCTGTGGGAACTCCTGGCACAAAAAGATTTGGGCAGCAGTTTCCAAGAAGGAATTAGATTTAGCTTATAAATTAGTTCCTAAGCTTGGGGCCAGGGTCATTAAAAGAGGAATCCACCCCAGGGAGGTCCGTCTGTGTCCAGATTCCTTGTGCAGCTCTGGGAGTTGCTCGCTGACATTTTAACCATGAGTTTGACACAAAATGCATGGCCTGAGCCCAGCAGAATTAAAACTTAAAATTTCCTCTCTGCTGTAGAGGAAGAAAAAACCAACAAAACCCCACCACCCTCATCCATGTCCCTCCAGCAACGTTCTAAACGTGTTCCTCAGGCTCTGCAGGCGTTTCTCTCCGTTGCAGCGCTCCCAATTCCCCAGGTGTAGAAAATATATAGGGGGCGCAGTACTCAGTCGGTTCTGGGATGATTTCTGCAGTTCAAGGCAGCTCCTGAAATGTGCAGTTTATTTGCAAGGGTTGTGGGTGCAGGAGCTCTGCTGGAGCTGCCACAGCTCAGAGCATGGCCCAGAGAGAGCCAGAGAGCATTGGGGTAAGAGGGAAGAGTAGAGAGCTTAAGAGAGCTAAAAGTCTGGTTACATGATATTCTATCTCTTCCTATACTGAATATGGCAATGGTACAACATCCAATCAATAGAAGACAGAAGTCCTTATAGAATTTACACACAACCTATCAAAACTATTACATTACCATACTGTGTTATATTTTAACTCCTAAAAACTATTTTCTAAAACTACTTTTTTCTTCCCTGCCATGCTGGCAGGGTTTTTCTGACTCTTGGACTTTTCTGTTTGCTGAAGCATCCTCTTCTTTGCTAAAGCCATTGTTCAATGCAGAGGGATTCTCCTTCAGCTGGCCAGCCCATTGGTTTTTGGTTGTACAATAACTAACAGCTCGGTATCTCATATCTCAGAGCCAGCTTTCATTTCTATTTCACTTACAGATTTTATATTTCCAGAATCTTTTGCCAAGCAGTCACATTTATAAGGTTTCCTTATTTCATCCTCCCCAACACCCAGGCAGATCCTCCTGTGCCTCATCCTCCAGGGTTCACTTCTTCCTTGGAAAGTTCAGCTCGGGACCCTCCCCGGTGCATTCCAGCACCCCGGCTCTGGGTGAATTCCTGCCCCACGTCTCCCACCGAGCCCCGCTGTCTCCGAAGGGCTGCTGATGAATGGGCCCTCGGAGCAGTGGCAATTTCATGGTTCGTTGGGCACAACCACTCTGCATTTTCACCCGCCCCATAATCGAGCTATTAGGGGACAATGAGGAACAGATTGCATCTGCCCAGGCACCCCCCCGACAAAGGGCCGCGGATCGCTGGCATCTCCCACGCTGGGGATGCGGGGAGGGCATATTTGGAAAGGGGAAGAGGAGGACAGGTAATCTCAGGTATTTGAACATGATTTTTTCTGCCCCTTTATCTGCCGCTGCTGAGGGAAATCGCGTCCCCGGCATCAGCCAAGGCTGGGCTGGAATGAGCTGGGATTTTAGCCCTGGTGTATTTATTTTATTTATTTTATCTCACCTCTCACATTCCAGGATCAGCTCCTCCTCTCATGCTCCTCATTTATGATTTACAATGGCTGCAGGCTTCTGCAGCTGATAAAAGGCGCTGCAGTACCTGAGCCCCACAAGCTCTGTCTTTCCCAAAAGCTCCCTTTTCTCCCCCCCCAAACCAGAAGGATCCAGCTGCACCTTGCACAGGGAAACTGAGGCACGCTTTGCTGCTCCTGACACCTTCAAACCACCCACCACAGCAGCCCAGGCAGCTCCTCGCAGGCAGAGTGCACCACATTTATGGTTTCCCATGGAGAATCTTTAATTCCACCTGACCACGGGCATGGAACATCCACGGGAAAACAGGAGTACAATCACAGTCTTAATTAATCTATTCAGACTTAATTAATCTATTACATTTTTAGCAGTTATGGCAAGGGATGGAAAATAATTTTTCTTCCATATCAGGATTTAGGCTCCTTCGCTGCCCTTTATTTGGTGAAATCTGCAATTGCCACGACATGAATTTTATGTGAGAAATATGAAGATATTTTGGGACTATAATTTTTTAGAGTGAAGATGTTCTACCTCAGGCAGCAAATATGCAAATTTGTTTGTTAGAAATAAGGTTTGGATACCAGATTACTTCCCAAAAAATCCATAAGTACACACTGTACTAAAAATTCTCCCAGACCTTCTGCAGCAAAGCAATGAATTACATCTTCCTAACTCCATCTTTTTGTGCCTTTGCTGCTCCTTTGTCCTTTATTTAAGCTTCTGACACCGAAATGATTCTGTGCTCTTTGGCTTTTCCAGCCAACCATGCCAGGCCCTAATGTTGACCAAGGTAAATAAAATAATGGCCATAATTAAAAACAAACAGGGCAAAGAATGAGGTGCCCAGTCTGATGTGCCACCAAATCACTTAAGAGAGGTAAAATATTGCTGCATCTTATGGGACATTTAATCAGCCAAAGAATTCCATGCAGTTGTCTCCCTTTAACCTTCCCACCCCCTTCTTCTCTCTCCCCCCTAAGAAACCCTTGAAGTGAAATATTTATGATTTTAATAAATTAGAGAACATGGCTAATTAGCTCCATCATCAACACCCCCAAGGTTGTTAAAGTGAGGGGGAAGGCTGGAGTTTAATTTTGCTCTGCCCAGAGGAACAGCAAAGCATGAAGTTCACAGGATGAGCCACACTCAGTGTCCTTTGGGGTGCTCAGGGAGCGACTCCTCCCCAAACAGGGAATTGCAGGCACCATCCAGGGCTGGGAATGGGTGGATGGAATGGGAACTTGACTGTTGTAGATGGATAAATATTTAACCCCTAAATGAGCTTCCAGGGAGCAATCCTGTTTCTAAAAGAGTGGTTAAATCATCACACCCAGGAAGGACCTTCCTGTCCTTCCACCAGTGACCTGCTCCACGTCTGGCTGTGCAGCAATGGTTTCAGCAATTCAAAACACACCCTTAGTTTTCACAACCAAATATTAAACAGATTAAAGGAAATTATTAATATTTTCTAATCTGTGGGGTGGAACTTGCTAAAATTCCTATTGGCTTTGTGCAGAGGTGGAATTTTCTGTCTACTTTGCACCCTTCCAGCAGACAAAACAGATCAAATGGCAAATTCCTCGCACTCATCGTCGCCAGGCCGAGCTGATGGACATTGTTAATTGAGGGTGTCAAAATAATTTACTGCAAGTAATTAAATAAAATGGCAGGTTCCAAAACCTGCTGAATTTGGATCTAAAGTCCCTAATCGGGGCTATAATTTAAAAGCACCTGACAGAAGCTTTAATTAGAGAACAAAAATGTGAGTTGCCAGTAAAGCTCAGTGATGGATGGTGGAAAGTGAGGGGAGATACCTGCTCATGTCTGTCCTGGGAGATCCCAAACAGCTGCCTGGGGCACTCAGGCTGCTCGAGGAGCCCAGCTGCTTCTCCAGGCAGTGGGAGCCCATTCCCAGTGCTCCACATCCTCCTGCCAAGAGAATTGTCCCAAGCTTAGGCATGGCCCTTGGTGTTCTCTTGGCCCTCCAGTTATCTGGGAAAGGGATTTACCAGTTGGTGACTGAGCAGGGGGGCATTTGCTGGTGGCTCCCAGCTGGTAGAACAATGAATTTTGTCACAGCACAGCTGCTGAGGGTGTTTGTGAGGACTTTTCAGAAGGTGACAAACCCAGCCTTAGTGCCACAGCCCCATGACCTGGCTGGCTTTGTGTTTGAAAACAAACCAACAGGGCAGCCCCTTTTGGCTGTGCTTTCCAGGCATTTCTTTCTTCCTAAATGGTTCTCCTGGGCATGCTGAGCTGTGCAGGCTGGAAAACAGTTGTGGTGTTCAGGGTTGGGACCTCCCAACACGCACAGAATACAACATATGGATAATCCTTCATGACAGTCTTGGCACCGGGGGGTCACCACCCATGCTGCTTTCCAATTCCCAGCCCCAGCCCCACAGCCTCCCCCTCAGGAAAAAAAGGAGGGGAGGGAGGAGGGAAAGGTCATGGTTTAAGTTTTTTTGTAGGTTATCTAATATAGCTCTGAATTACATCCTTACTGGGTGCTGTCAAGGCTGGTTATATCAGTGTGCAGGTGCCATTGTTGGCCACCACTCTGGGGACACGTTATTGGGAGCATGAATTTCTTACCTTTGCATTTGGAGAGGAAACCTTGCTCTTTTTTCCCTACCTTTTATTGGATCAACCTTTATCTAAAGCCAACGTTACCCAAGATGTCCAAATTTCAGTGTGAAACCCCGATGTGCCCTGAATATCAAGGAAGGGAATCCAAAGCCCAAACTGGGCCAGCTTTAGGGTCAATGATCCCAGACTCTTTAGGCTGAATTCTCCCATTACCTGAGTGAAGCTGTTTAAGGCCCTCTGGGGCACCTCCATGTCCCACAGCAATGTGAGAGCAGCAGCAGGGCCAGAGCTCCCACCTGGATCAGGCTGTTGTTAATTCAGTTTATTCAGGGCCCTGTAACTGCTCTGCTCCTGCTCACACCATCCAAGGGCATCTCCTGGAGGGTTTGTCAGGGGATGATCTCTGGTGAAAGACAACCTGCAGGAGATGCACTTGTTATAGATGAGTCAAAATTCATAATAAATTAAATGGTATCAAGGTTGATTTTAAGTATAAGGGATATTAGACTGTACATGTATCCAAAGATGTTTTGTTTGGAATGTGCCTTGGCATGTTCCCTGGTAGCCCACAGAGTCACGGGTTACCCTTCTCAGTGATAACATTTGCATCTGAAGCACAGGCAGAACTTTGCACCTCCACCAGAGAGGTCTCAAGTACCCATCATCATCATCAAGAAGTCAGATATCCATCTGGCACATCAACCTACTCCAAATCCACTCTGCCCTTGGAAAATCCTTTTTCCATCTGAAAGGAGCAACAGAGATGATCATCTAAGTTTCTGTTCCTCCCTGGACCATGCTGATGAACGGACCTCTTACCTAAGACTCTTCATTTTAATGACACAAGAAGAGTTCCTGGAAAATATCAACCAAAGACACAAAAGAGTTCCTGAACACATCAACATCTGAACAGACTCCTGATCTCTGGACCAGAGGACCATGGAGGACAAGATGAATATGAAAAAGACAAAGGATTCTCTCGCCAGAGGCAAGAAAAACAGTATAAAAACCGGACCCAGAAACCTCAAAGGTGTGCACTACCACTCTGAACTGCTGCTGTTCAGGGCTGTGGATGTGTCACCCAGGGTCAAGAACCAAGGCTTGACTCTGCCGTTTTATAGTGGCTTATCAAAATTGTCAATTTGATCATAAAATAAATTCTGTTTGTTTTTATATTAATAATTTGGCTCACGCAAGTTATTAATTCGATTTAATTGGCAGTTTTCATTTATAACACACTCATTTGGGATTTCAGCTCTTCCTCAGAGCTATCAGCTGGGAAAGGGGGGAAATAGAGCTCCTGGCAGCCCTGGCCAGAGCGTTTTCACATACGTCAGTGGAACCAAAATATTGTTTCAGCAGTTAAATTGTCACTATTGAAACAGAGCTGGAGGACTGGTGCCAACCTCCTGTTACCAGGGCTATAATGCACTGAACCATCTGGCCTGAGGGATAACCAGGGGCCACTCACACTGGGAACCTGTGCCAGGACTGGAAGTGCAACAAGGCTCTGATTGCTGGGGAGGTTGAGAGAAGCTGTTTCCCTCCAAAACCTCTGTGATTGCTCTCAAGAGAAAATATTTCAGCAGAGAATGGAGATCCAGTGGAACCAGAATGATTTGCTGGTGTTGAATCTGTGAATTTATTTCCTTTAATACTCCCTGTGTATGGAGGGACCACATTGATCCTAATTTATTTTATGAAAGGAGGATAAGGGAGAAAAATCTGCATTTTTCCACAGCTTCAGTTGGGTTCAGCTCAAGATGAGATCAATGGAAATTGGTGGATCTTTAGGACCCCCCAGAAATTCTCCTGGACTAGAGGAAGAAGTGTTTCAACCCTCAGGAATAAAGTGGTGAGTATGGAGCTCAACAAGTGCAGGGCGAAAACAGAAAATAATTTTTAAAGATGAGGTAAAAACATTCTTACTCAGGCTTATTTCAACTTAATGATGTTTAATGAATTGGCAAAGGTCAGCTTAGGGGAAAAAAAAGGGAAACTCCACGTATCTGGATCTTAATGATTAATAATTCCACATGGTTAGGATGCCAGAGTAAACATAATAAACACTTTTCTTTTAACCAGTTGACTTTAGTTTTCTGTGGCCAATAAAGTTTGAAGAATTTTCTTTGGATCCAGTTACACCAGCATAGCCTGGGAGGGGAGGACAGTCCACTCTATACCCACAGAGCCGACAAAATAAATGGCCTAGAAAGCTCCAAAATGTGTTTTTCACATCAGGGAGGAGATTTTTAACGATGATGTAACAATGTCAAGCATCATAAACAGTGCTGGGAGGAACATACCTGACCTGCTCTGAGCTGTGTGGAGGTGGAGGCAGGAGCTGTGGGTTGTGGGATCACTTGGAATTTTACTGCCTCCCTAACTTAGAATGGCAGCACTGGAGAGAAAAAACACAAATGGAGGACAAATCAATTCTGACACAGTTTTAAAAATAAGACCTCAACTTGTTTCAAATTTTTAACATCTTCTGACATTTTGGGGGCTTTTGCTAATTCTCCAAAGCCTTAAAAGCTCTGTTCCTCTCACTGGCCTGTTCCAATTTCCATTCAGATGCCACTTCTATTATTTAAGAGTCCCACTAAAAATGCCAAAAATATTAATCAAGCCATGACTCCTGCCAAATAGCTTGAGTGATTTGTATTATATTTGGAGACTGAGAATTAACCAACCACTCAGTTCAATGCAAAAAGAAGGTTTCACATTTAGAAATGAAGTTTAATTCTGCAAAAGACCAATTTTGCTGATTTTGTTGGGGTCATGTGTGAGGTTCAAGGTGGAGCTGTGTGAGAATTGCTGTGTGCAGTTGGTGACTTGCTCTCCTTCTTCAAATAATGAGGGTTTTTTCAGTTTTCCTCCTCTGCCCTTCCTTTCTTCTGGCAGGATTGGCCATGTGGGGCTCTCCCAAATCCAGGAGGTATGAAAGGAGGTTGTTTGGAAATAAATGGCCTGGAGAACTCTGGTGAATTTGTTGGACATTTTCAGGAAGTGGCCAGCAGCCACTTTGAGGTAGGTGGTGAAGAGCAGAAGGTCACAGTCACATCTGGAAAAGGCACAGCTGGATCCAGGACAGGAGGGCCCTCTATTTGCACAGCTGGCTGTGGACAAACCTGTCCCTGCTGTCACCTGGGCTGGATGTGTTTCTCCTACCCCTGGCACTCTATGAAGTGTCCTGCTGTGCACAAGCCCATACAGCAATGCCACTGCACCACTGGTGGTGTCCAGCTCTCAGAAGGTGTGTCCAGCTCCCTCAGAAAGCTGGAAAGGGGATTAAAATCACCAAAGGGTTAAAGAAAAAGCCAGAATTTGCTTGAGTCAAAAAGCATTAAAAGGTTTTTTTTTGTTTGGATGTGCTCACAGTCCAACTCATTTAACAGAACTCCAATGACACAATGTTTAATGTCCAATTTTTCATTTTCCTTCCCCACACAGCCCAGGCAGGACGTTCTCCACTTGCATCATGTCTGATAGAAACAGTCCTGAATGTGCCTGGACACTGCAATCTCTTCTCCCTCAGCATCCAAACCAGATCACACCTCCTGTTACCAAGAAGTGTTGAAAAGCCCAACCTTTGCAGGTTTGCTGTCAGCAGGCACAATATCTGTTCTGATAACAACAGCTGGGCACTGATCCACATCTGGCACACACAAGGCTTTGGGAGTGCCTCCCTTTGCTTCTGTTCCTTCTTCCACACACTAATTTTTAGTGGAAGGCAGAGGTCTGGGGGAATTACAGGAGTTTTGGCAGCTCGATTTAAATGCTGTGCACAGCGACAGGAATTCTTAACCCCTGCATTGGTGACTGGATTTCCTGGAGAAAATAAACCCAAAGGGAATTGTTTCTTTTTTGCTCCTATGCCGTGGGTCAAACTCACCTCTCCTGCTGTAACAACAGCAGAAAAGTGCTGATGTGGACTGTGAAGGTCCATTTCAGCTGAGCTGAGGGTCTCCAGGAAAAGTGGTTGTTCCTGACTGTCCCTTCCTACTGATGAACAGGACTGCTTGGGGGATTTTTGACAAGTCACCAACTTCTTCGTATTTTAGTCCACTCTTGAAAGGAATTTTTTAAAGGAAGGGAAAGAAAAAAAGGATTAAAACTAACTCTTGTCTGAGGTCTCCATTAAGCCACGACTTGAACCTTCTTTTTGTATTTTGTTGTGCTGCACAAACAAATCCAACAGTGAAGAGCTCCCAGGTCCCTTCAGCTCAAAGTGAGGACTGAGCTCACAGCCTGGTGTGTGACAGGTCCTTTATTTACCCCATTCATCCCAACCCGGGGTGACTTGGGTGGGTTCACACAATGGCTCTTTGTAGGCTGTGGCACCCCCTTCCCGTGTGGGGATGCTGAGCAATCCTGCACTCCTGAGGGGGAGTTCCCTCCTGGGGGTGTCTTTTGCCCGGGACAATCCTGGATGAGCAGTTCCTTCAAACAGACTTCCTCATTGTGCTCCACAACTGCACTCGTGGCAAGAGGAATGCTGGTCACTTGGAACACTTCTTTTTTCCAAGAAAAACATGGATTCGAGCTCATCATCTTGGAATTAACCCCTATCAGGATCCACAGAACAAAGCGAGGATGGGGATGAACAGAAAATCATTGACACAGGGGTGGTTCCTGCGGAAACAAGCTGAACATTCAAACCCTCAGAAACACTTTGAAATAAAATCTGCAATGATCTGGGCCAGCATTGGCAGCAAAAAGGTATTCCAGACCTTCCACAATGGATTTTCCATGATCTTACAAGGGGTTCATTGTCCAATGAGTGCTATTATGCATTCAAACGAGGAGAACTCTTCCAAGCCTGAATGCATTGTTCTTTTGTTCCAGGCACTCCGTGTCAGTGAAGTCATGGCGAGGCTCTGAGGCTTCAGCCTCGCAGCAAACACTGGCTCTGAGGGGATATTTCCACTTGGCTCCCCTCCCAGTGGCTCCTGCTGGAGCATTGTTCTCCAGGACCGCCATCCATAAAAAGTGACAACAGCGCAACACCTACTTCCCCTAAGCCTTCTACTTTTGGCATCTGGGCCTCAAAATGGTGCCACAACGTTCCCAAAACACTCCCAAATCTCGCAGGATTGTCGCTGCCCTTGTTACCAGGCACAGCTCTCTCATTCCTGTGATTCTCATCGTAATTAATGCTCCTGGCTTCAGCTTGGAATGCTCCAAGATGCTTGGAGTGGTGGCAGCCCATGTTCTACCAGCCCAACTCCTACAAAACACTGCAGCTTATCTCTAAAGAAACTATTTAGCTGTGTCCCAGTGTCACTTTATTCATCTTTTAAAGGCTTCTAACAGCAAACTGCTGCATTTGGCACCAGAGAAAAGTCTTCAGGCTGCGTGAGCTGCCAAGGAGCTCCTCAGACCGTGCCAGCTCTGGCCAGCTGAGCGTTGTACCAGCAATGGGTTCAGTGTTCCTGCACTTCCAACCCCCTGAGGTTTGCTTCAAGTTTCAGACTGAGAGTGCACAAGAAACTCAACATAAAACTCAGACTGTAAATTTGACTTTTCCTTGGTCTCCAATCAGAACCATAAATCAAGGCCAGATTTGCTTTGAACTTGGTCGTGCTTGCCCCAGAAAGTTCAGGAACTTTAATGATCCTCTGGGACAGAGTCAAGCCCATTTGAGAGCATTTACAAAGAAAACATCAAACTGGATGAATTTTATGTGGTTTTGCTACGTGCCTTTGGCACAGCTCTGGCAAAGCCTGACAAGGATCCGATTCAAGTTAAAATAAAGATAAACCGGGCCCTTGGCTGATGTCATCGGACAACAAGCAAGCAAACAAACAAGCTGATGGCATCTCTGAGATTTATTTGGTTTCACTTCTCTAGAACTTTATCAGTACAACTGGACCGGTTCTCCTTCCCCCTGCAATGATGTAAATCAGGAGCCAAGCCATGCTTTAGCTGTGATGGTTATCAGGCTCAGATAAAGCTTTTCAGATCTTTTCTCTGTGGACTTGAAATGTCTGGCCAAGCAGAGATTTGGATCCAAGTTAATGGGCTCTCTGTGAAAGTGCTGGAGAGCCCCAAAGGCATCTGTATTGCTCTGCCACGCTGGGACAGAGAAGGGCTTGAACTGGAGCTTTGCTGTTTAAAGAGGAGCTGCTGTCACTTCTCAGGTGATTCTCGTTGCTTTCAGCCAGGGAAAATTTAAAGTAATCAGAGTAAAAAGTTGTCCCAAACTGAGGTGAAAATGCAGCTCCCAGATTTACCCTCCAAAACGTGGCTGGAGTTTCTCCTAAACACTCTCAGTGTAGCTGACCATTAATGCTGAGACAAAACAAGAGATAGAATGTATTTTTTGTGGTTTATAAATACATGCTATGTCCAAAAACCTTACAGCATGTTTCAAACAGGCTTGCCAAGTGTTCCTAGCACTTATCTGAAAATGTGCCTTTCGACTTCACAGAAATTCTAAAATTATCCAAGCACATACATGCATTTATGTATTTCCAAGTCAGGTGGGACCTTAGAATAATCCTGCCTAACCTCCTTTTATTGGGAGGTGACTTTTAAAGTTGTTTCTCTTTCTTGAAGTCTCCCAGATTTCTGCATGGAAGGGCTGCACTGAAATCCTCAGCTTGGTATCCAAGTGTGGATATTGTGGGCGAGTGGGGTCTTGCTTCTTGTTCTGCTTTGCCTGGAGCACTCATGCCTGGAAGTGTTAATGAATTGTCATGGAATAACGAGCCCAAGTTTGGGGAAACCTTTCTGAAACGTGAGGCTCATGCCATGACACCCTGAATCACAGTTTAAAGCACATTCTGATGTCAGAGGGAGCATTTTGGAGTAGCTACCATGGTTTTATTCACAAATGCAGTGGGGGGGAAATGTCAGAATTCACCTCTTGAAACCCAGGGCTTGTTTACCTGTTTATCACTCCCATGTCCCAGCATAATTTAAATTATATCAGTAGCAATAATTATGTCTCTGGTGGTTTTAGCAGAAATTTCCCATATTTTCCCATGGGTAAACATAATGCTTTTGGTAATTTGTTTAATTGATTTGTTAATTATGCAGTTTTCATCTGTCCCTTTTTAGCTTTGTGCAGATTTCAAGTTTGTTTTACAAGTTTTTTCATGCTTTTCTGCATTTTTTAGGCTACCAACCTTTGGTGGTATCACCCCATGAAGGACTGGTGAGAACTGGTGAAAATCTTTTGGTTTTAGTGGAACTGTGAAGTTCTCAAAGCTTATGAAAATGATCAAGAAGAGCCACATGTAAGAGTCATAAATCTACTGAGAATTGCTTATTATCACAGTTAAGTCTGGAGGAGGAACTCCACGTAACAAACTCCTTGTATTAACATTTAGTCAAGGGATACAGAGATTTTTCATCAAAATGCAGCATTTCCACTTAACTCCACCCTCTGAAGGGAGCTGTTTTTCACTGAAAAAAGAAGTTATAAAGGAAATAATCTGCTCTTAAATTCAACGTGAGGAAATTGAGGCCTGAGTCTGCAGCTATGTAACCGTGCTTGCACAAACACTTCCACTGATTTCACCAAATCTCTTCACACAGGAGAATTACTCACATGGATAATTGCTCCTGAGATCAGGCAATCTGGGCTAGTCAGTGAAATAAGGGCACTAAATCATTTTCTAATCTGTATTGTTCTTTTTGACTGCCAAAGTGCTAGCTGTATTTATTTTTCATAATCCTGATAAGGAAACATTCCTAAAACATTAGCAAAAAAAAAAAAAAAATCCAGTTTGAGTGAGAGGACAAAGTGAACCAAACCTCTCTCAGCCTTCTTCTGCTGTGGCTGATCTTTAAATAGCAAATTGAGCCTCTGTCAGAGCACACTTTGGGTGGTTGTAGAGCAAGTAGCTCCACGAGCTGGGACTGGAAAATCCTTCAAGGCCCTTAATCAGCAGGCTCTGGCTCTTTGAGCTCTTCCCTGCTCCTGCCTTGGGAAGGAGCCGTGCCTGAGAATGTTTAATCCGTGGTGACCCCGAGCACCGTCCCTCGGGGAGCTCCCTGCTCTTGTTATCCTGTGTTGGCCGTGTCAGAGGTGAGAGGGGAAAATGTGCAACCCAAACCAATCCCCCAGCCCCTCTCTGGGTCAAAATTTATCTACAATCACAGCCCAGGCAGGATCCAGAGGTAGCAACCCCTTTCTATTAGCGTGGAGTTTATGGATGGGGAGCAAAGTCAAGCACTGCCTGTTAAATATGGCCAGAATTGGCTTGAAACTTTGGAAGATGTTTTCCATTCCTGGGTATTGACTTTGTAATGGGACCTGCCCAAGCTTTAACATGCGTGAGAAATTTAAATATACAACCCCCTCCGACCTGGAAAAGGAAAACAGAGCGTTTGAAATGGTTGGGCAAGGGGAGACAGTGGCAGAACTGGAAAGGAGCCTGGTTGGACTCTGGGAGGAGTCACCCTGAAGAGAGGAGGGAAAGCAAATGTTTCTGGGAGCAGAGAAATATGAACCACACAGATATGGGACAGCCCAGTGGGGCCAGAGGAAGTTTAAATGCATTCTGAGAGGGTCACGGGACCACACTTCATTTTTATATTGTCACAGAGAAACCTCCTCCTCCCCTTTAACCCCTTTCTTATTCATACACCTCCTCACTGGAAAAAGTTCCCAATAATGAGCATATTGGATGATTTCCAAGACGTGTTGCTGTTGTCTGATCTCCCCTTTTGATTCTCCAGGTACCAGCTTGCTTCATTCTCCTTCACCACAGGGGAAAGCTCTTCCAAACACTCAGGAAAGCTCTGGAGAAACACCAGGATTGGACCTTCTGAAGGAGTTTTGCTGGATGTGAGTAATTTGCAGTGGCAATGTGCTGATGGAGAGCGTGGAGCTGCTCCTTCCCTTTAATGGTTTATCCACACGGGGCAGTAGCTGAGGAAAACTGCAATGGTCTGAAGGAGAAACGTTCCTGCCTCTCGGCTGTGGTGAGCCCATTGATCATGGTGCTTATCAGCTTATCAGCTGCTTTATCAAGCAGCTTAGGCTGTGACAAGCAATTGGCTGCTGCAGTGTTTGCAGGGAGACATCGGGGCTTTGCAACACAAGGCTTGGGCTTAAAATAGCAAAACTCCCCTTGAGAAGGAGCTCTTGGGATGTGTGCTCCTTAAATAGACCCACAACCAAGAAAATAAACCCTGTTTTACACGTGAGGGAAAATAAACTCAGCAGTCGCTGTGTAAATCAGTGACAAAGTCACAGCTTGGGGCTGATTTTCACCTGATTTTCCTGCAAAGCCACGCTGCTCTTTTATGTGTTGGGAAAGGTAGGGATGAACCTGGATGATTTTAAATAAATTCATGGCTGGCTGGCTTTTTTTGGTGGTACACACAACAGGGTAATAATGAAAGGTGTGAATGTGGCCCCTCACCTTGGTAAGGTAAGGAGGGAAGGATTAATGCAAACCAACCCACCAGGGTTTGCTGTGATCACCCTTCATCCACCCTTGGACCTCACCCACATAAGCCCTGAACAGCTACAGGTACGAGCACGGCATTCCTAAAGGAAAAATGAGGATGCAAAGTGTCTGATAATATGAAAAAGCATCAATACCATACTGAAATACTGGAATTGCACTGTGAATGCCTATTTTGTTACCTCTGGAAATATTTATTTCATGACTCATCACAAAGGTAGAGAAGCTGAGCATGATTTATTGAAGCCTTTATTAGCTTGTTCTCCACTAAATGCTGACAGCTTGATGATATTTTCCAAGATCCAGTGGCTTCTCCTTGAAAAGAAGTCAAGTCAGGCTCATGTGTAAAACATAAACCATATATTCACCCTCAAAATTGACCATGATTAGCCAATGAGCCGAGCAGGACAATATTTTATTGACAAACAAATTAGTCACCAAAAATTGCAGTTTCAGACAGATCATGATGACTGGAAAATATTATTTCTGGTCAAAAGGAATATTTTTGGAAGCATCAACATTTGTCATTTCAACTTGCTGAGTTCTCACTTTTTGGGGTGCTTGTGAGGAGAGGGAAGGCCTCTAAAACACAGATGGAAGGAGGAGATCTCCAGAATCACAGGAGAAAATGTGACCACAGCAGGCAGATATTTTATAGACATTTCAAGAGCTCCCTCAAAGTGCCCCCTTGGGAGCAGGAATCAATGCTTTGCCCCTGGATGTCTGCTAGCAGGGATGGCTGGGTCCCATGAGCACCACTGTGTGTAATCCTTCAATAAATCATTTCTCTTTACTAATTTCCAAGCAAGATTTTTTTCCTGCTGAAGAGGAAAAATAACATGTGCTGTGAGAGGAGGATTTTTCCTCCCCAAAGCCTGTGGCAAAGAATCTCATAAATGAGCACCTGAAGTTCAGCTACTGTCAGGAATCCATTTTTAGACTCTGTTTCTTGCAAAAAATATGAATTTAAATGTCAGTCTTAGGGAGATGTTTTAATTTTGCCAGGCAGGAGCATCTCAGAGTCAGCAGAAAAGAGGCCTGAGCAGGTGCCCAGACCCTGGGCACACACTGAAATGTTTTGCTGCTTTCTGCCCCTAGATGAGCAGCCTGACAAGCAGCTCTGTTCGGGGTGGTCTTAAATCTCATGCTGGGAGCTGGTTTAAATCAGAGGGAGGGATGAGGCTGGGAACATAACTGTTCTCTGGGGCCCATTTCAGCTTTTATGAGGAAGGTATTCCAGCCAGAAGGAAAGGGCTAAGATCAAGCCAGCCATCTTCCAGGTGAGACTGCAGCCTTTAAACCCCTCTGTGGGGGCCCTTAATAACTTTGCCATGTGCAAACAACCCCTGGTGCTTTTCTCCTGAGCTCAGAGTGGCAACCAGAGCAAGGCGAGGGCGGCCGCTGGCGCTTGCTGACGTCAGCTCTGATAACGCTGAGCAGTTGATAACCATGACCCTCACCAAAGTGGGGATCACCCGTCATGGAGAGCCACAGGAAGCAGCACCAGGGGTTTCAGAGCTGCCTCACCCCTGTTATAGATAGGTCAAAATTCATAAGAAATTAAAATGCTATAAATGGAATAAGTTATTAATGTGGAATCCAAAATGTGAAATATATCTTGTAAATTGTATATATGTTTAAATTTAGTTGTGTTCAGAGTACACCTTGGCAAGTCTCATGACATCTTGCCCAAGGAAGGTACAAATTAACATAAGAAGTGCAGGCAAGCCCAGAGGAGATGACCTCAGACCCATCAACCTCCCATGATTTCATCTTACCCAATGAGAATCTTTTTCCATCTGAAAGAAGCACGAGATAGGATCTGCTGCTCCTTGGACATTGCTGATGAGTGGACCTATTGCTCAAGACACTTCATTTTAATCATATAAGGATTTCTCGGAAAGATCATCATCTGAACAGGACCCTTACCAGAAATGCTGAGATGAGTTACTGGAAACCATCAACCAGAGCACAAAGAGAATCCTTGGACACATCAACACCTAAATGGACCACTGAGCACTGGGCCAGAGGATCATCAGAAGTGAAAAGGACAAAAGATTTCCTAGCCAGGAGCAAGAAAAACAGTATAAAAACTGGACTCAAACACCTCAAAGGTGTGCACTTACCTCTCTGAACTGCTGGTGTTCAGAGCTGTGTATGTGTCACCCAGAGTCAAGAACCTGGGCTTGGCCCTGCTTTTCCTTTATAGTGGCTTATTAAAATTGTCAATTTGATTAAAATAAATTTTATTGGTTTTATATTAATAATTTGGCTTGCTCAAATTATTAATCCGATGAAATTGACATTTCATTTATAACACCCCTCTGAGTTTACCCAGGGTTTTTTCCAGGCCCATAATGAGCCAGGCACAATTTAACCCTTTAACCTCTCCCCACACGGGTCACATTTCAGCCCGGTGCAGGACACACACCAAGTGGCTCATGTTTATTTTCCAATTGTCATTTTCAGTTTACCTTGAAGAACCTGATCTTTAAGTTGGTAACAAATAGCTACCGAAACCAGCTGAGGGTATTTTTTTTTAGCCCCCAGCTATAAACCAGGCAGCCCCAAGGAAGAGCCCATAAGACTGTGGAACATTTGCTTCCCATGTCAGCTGAGAAGCTTTCCCAAAACAGCTGAAGACAAAGTACGTCAGATGGCTTTTATATTCCTGCTTTGCTCCGGCCATGCTGGGTCATCAAGGGATATAAAATGTATCAGACTCAGCTAATTTAATTTTCAGGCAGAAAGAACATTTTATTACTGGCACTCTGGTTGTCTGTGCTCTTACAGCCTGAGCTGATGGACATCAAAGTCATTAGTTGTCCTCAGCAAACCTCAAAGTATTTAATATCTTTAATGCATTTTAGGACTTTATTTTAGCATCTTGACCTTCCAAACAGGTAAATTTGTTGGTAATTTCTCGATTTAAATAGGTATATTTGTTTTTACCCATGAGAACACTTTCTTGAGTATACCCAGATAAAGGCAGGATTCAGAGATAACATCCTCAAAATCCTGCTCAGGAACCAGATGGATCTCACACTTTGAAAAGTCTGAAATTTTTCTGTGCTTAGAAGTCTCACTTAACCTGTTTGATAACAGAGTTATGCAGAATTTATGCTGACATGAAGCTTTTACATGGAAAAAAATAAGAAATCCCCAAGGAATCTGTACCCACAGCTCCAGAGTCCTGTCCCAGCATCACAAATTCTGGAAATTTATTCTGGATTGAGACTGGGCAAGTCTGATTTAATCTAGAGAGTGTGTTTGTGTGGATGGGGAAGGAGAACATTGCAAGCCAGCCCAAACCCAAGCAGGGCCACATCCCAAAGTGCCATTTCTGAGGTGCAGGCTCAATTTACCTCACATGATCTCACATCAGCTGAGAATCCCAAACTTACATGGAAAACCTCCTTTGCCATCTGGTTTAACTGGTCCCAAAGGCAGACATTGGAAGGCTGCCCCTTTTTGTGGTGCTCCCCAAGCTTTGAGGCTTCTTCCTTTTGCTCTAATGCAAAATTAAAGCTTTATAAAAACCCTCATGGGTGATTCACTGCTGTGCTTCCATAATCCTTTCCCACTTCCCACCACACATTTTGGGTGCACATTTGTGTAGTTGGGTACCAACAGACCAGGCAGATGTGCAATGGGACTACCCTGATGTCCTCCTGGCTTCTCCCTGCTCCAACCATCCCTTCCCACATGGCAAACATCAGGAATCCAAAGAGTTTGAGCACCCTGGTCTAGTGGAAAGTGTCCCTGCCCATGGCAGGGAGCTGGAACTGGCTAGACTTTAAATTCCCCCCCAGCCCAAACCATTCCAGGATTCTGTGATAGTGCAAGAGCTTTCAGAGCTGGTAAAGACCTAATCATTTTGAGGAAAATTGCAGTTTCTGGTCACAGGAGACCTTTTCCCCTCTTCCAGATGCTTTGGCTTCAGTGGGTAGGTAAAACCCAAAGCTTTCCAAGAGGTGCAGGAGGTTTTAGCCACACAATTTACTTTAAAGTCCGAGGGAGCCAGGCAGCCAAACCTTGGCCTGCAGCTCCAATTTGTGGCCTCTCCTAACTCCAGCATTTATTGGTTTGGTGAGCACTGTGAAACGCTCTTTGGGTGGCCTTGAACTTCCCCCACAAAAAAACAATTATAGGCTCCAGGCTGGTAAACACTGAGGCTGCAGAGCTGCTCTGGGCTCTGCCCTCCAGTTGGCCAAACCTCACAGCCCTTCAGCAGCCGAGCCCCGATAGCATCAAATGTGGGATGAGGTCACAGCTCCCGAAATCCCCCTGATCCTTACCCAAACATGGCCCAAACCCTTCAAACTCTCTGAATCCTGTATAAAATATCATGCTTAATAAGGCTATTGTATCACAGCAGGGCCTGGGTTTAAGCCCCCTAAATCCCAGCTATTTCCTTAGGCACCTATTATTTGGTTTTCTCTAATGCAGGATTCTGGGTGTTGTTTGCACGGCACATTTATGGTGCTGCTCCTCGAAGGAAATTCTTTCTCCTGAGGGGCAGAGCTGGAATCTTTTTGCCCCTGAATTTCCACCTTTTTTTGTGCACAGCCCCCAGCCCTTTTTCTTTAATTCCACTGCAGTGCCTGGGAGGAGCTGCAAACACACGGGGTCCACAAGACCTCGCTTTTTGGGACACTTCAGCTTGTTTGTTGTTGTTTAGAAGAAACTTCACCCTGCCCTTTTCCTTCTCAAAGTCTGTCCTCAAAAAGCCCTTGAGAAATTTGTTGTTCAAACCATCACTGCATGTCACTGTCTAGATTTTACTGTGGTGCAAGGCACTCCTGAGGCTCAGGGTTTGATATCCATCCCTGGAACTTCAAAACTCCTGAGGGTGTTCACAGATCTCCTCCAGAAATGCTGAGAGGGCCCACATCAGGATAACCTGACATGAAAATAAAACAATGACAACTATTTAATGGCAGGACCAATATTTTGACCACTTCTTTTTATTTTCTGCCCTGTATCCAAGACAGGGAAAAAAATGCTGAGCAGAACAGCATAAAAACAGCAAAACTCATCCCTGCAGCCTCAGCCAACCCCTCCTGTGATCTGGGAAAAATACCCCCTTCCCCACATCTGCCCCTGCAGGCTTCCATCTCTCATTTACTGCAGAGAAAAAAAATATTCAGGTACTGTTGGGTCAAGAGAGGACTTTTAAAGCCCATGAGAATGACAAATGTGAGGCTGTTCCCCTGCTGAACTCCTTGCAGTGGGGTCTGCAGGGAGCTGAATCCAATCCAGCAGCAGATGCAGCTGCATTTGTTTCTGAAGCATCTGCTCTGTATCAATATGCAAATCACACCAAGAGATTCTGATCTCAAAGCCTCATGTTTTTGTTGCTGTTGTTTCAAGGAACTGGAACCAGCCACTGCTCAGAGTCAATTTTAATTCGATTTTTGATTGTTGCTGCAATACTTCTTGAATATTCAAATATTAACTCATGAGGGTTATCCCAAGGAGTATTTTTAGGGTTTTTTTTTTCTTGTGGAATCAAAGTATTTTCTTATCAGAGGAATTTAAGCCTGGTGAGTTCTGAATCAGACCTTAATTGTATCCCTTGTCAATCACTTTTAATCTGAGTGGCAGTTGGGGCAAGGAGACCTCACATGTTTTGGCAAGTCAATGGTAAAATGACTTGGAAAACAGCAAGGCAAGCTGATACTGTGATTAAATAGCCAGCAAGGGACTCAGTTCCCATTCTTTGAGGGAACTTTCTCCAAAATGTGTCAGATCCCCTTTCCAGAAGATGATAAATACATTTCTGATGCAATAATTATCAAAGCTTCCATTTTAAAATGGACTGGAATCCCTGCCCATGGCTGCAGTGTTCTCATGCTTCAGCTCCTCTGGGAACCAGATAATTTCTTTTACTGCTTAAATATGGATTTGGAGGCTCCTCTCTGTCATATTCTTGACATGGTGGTTGAGGTGGTAGAATGAAGACATCCCATAAAAAGAGAAAGTAGCCTAAATATATTAAGCACTTTTTAAAATATATTATCAGTGAGGACCTAAATGTGGGTTGAGGAGTATTGTGCAAAATACAGGTTTTCAAAAGCTTTTTTTTTATTCAATTTGAAGAGTTTCTCCTTGTCTTTAAATATTTCTATCCAGTTCTTTCAATGTGAGAGAACTTTCAAGCCAAAGCCTGAAAGCCCCAAAATGTAATTCACAAAAAAATATTCTTATAAGAGGAAAAAAAAAAGTACTGATGAGCTGGTTTTCCTTATCTAGAGAGAACAAAATACAGAAAGGAAATAAAGGCTTTTCTTGTGGAAAAGGCTCCTTCTGGGTAGATTCCTGCATCCACCTTCTGCAAAATCACTTGGAGCTGAGCAGGGGGCAGGGAGGAGGCAAGATGGGCACAGCACTTGGAAGGATTGGTGACCTAGAAAAGATTTTTTAAATTCCTTCTCTTCTGACCATCAGATAAAAGCAGGGACAAAACCCGAGTGACTCATCTCCTCTTGTTCCCTTCTAATAGTTTCCTAATGAAGTAATTACCACGTCCTCCTTTGGAAACACAAAACAAGAGGCCAGACATGAAAATCAAGGGGAGGGGGAGAAGCCAAATTATCTGACCCTGCCTCTCTGTGGATCTACTCCCACTCATGCCCTGCAAGGATCACACCAAAATTGTCCCCAAATCTGACTTTTTACATTTAATACGTTCACTCATATCCATGTAATTACTCACTAATTAGTAGGATGAATTTTGCAGCTGAACACTCACTGTAGTGTTTGTATCTGCTGAGTAAAGGGTATATAAAAAAGTAAATTTTATAGGAGGAGGTAATTCCTTAATATCAGTTATTACCCCAAATAATAGATCTAAAATAGATCTAATGGCTGTAATAGAGCTAAAACCAGCCAAGCTCCCAGGCACACAAATCTGAAATATGAGCAGCAAATTTCTTGTCTCTTACCCAAGCCCATCACAGCTACAGCAAAATCCACCAGCAGTGAATTCCTGTGGGACCAGCAGTGAAAAAGCCTCAGGGAGATGTCAGGACTGCACCTTTGTGAGAAAAAATCTTCAAAAATTGATGTAGCTGAAGAACCTTTTGTAAATCATGGCCAAAGTTTGGATCAGAAGGGGAAAATCCTGCACTGATCCCCTTGATCAAGTACATGGGACATGATCATTATTTAGAGAGCTTTCAGAGCTGGGTTTTAATTCGGTTTAGGCCAATTTTCCTTTAGGGAAGGGCAATTGTGAGCAGTTTTGGGGGGAAAGGTTGGAATCACTGCTGGGGGTGGGAGGTGCCCATGGTGGATAAACCCTGGGGGCCAAAGCTTTTCCTCACAGCCACACAGGAACTGGCCCCCAGCAATTCCAGTGTTGTGGCTTTCCAAATATCAGGAATCTCTTTCCCCATCTCCAGAGGGGGTGGATTTCTCTTTTGGAAAAAAGCTTTAGAATCCAGGGGTGAAAAAATATGCTGGGTGGCCACTAAATCAGAGTTACATCCTTTGCCAGGTGTTTTGGCTTTTATTTTGCAGAGGTGGAAATGAGAATCAGTGAAGGAAAAGATTCAGTTTTTCTCTAAAAACATAAATGTTATTTCCATCCATCCATCCATCCATCCATCCATCCATCCATCCATCCATCCATCCATCCATCCATCCATCCATCCATCCACCAGTGAACCAGTAAAAATAATATGCAACTCTGCAAATATTTATTCAGCCAGAAAAATCACTGTCTTAACTGACATCCTTAAATCTTTTTTATCTTTCCGAGCCGAATGAGGCAAAAAAAACCTAATTAAAGATGAAAAGTAAATCAACAACTTCAGTTCTCCAAAGTTGCAAAGGCAACACAAATCCATCTTAGTTAACAGAAGAGTTTTATCATGACAGCTGCCCTGCCAGCTTTTTATTGAGGTTTAAACTGCCTCCAAACAGTTTTCTTCCCAGGAAAAAGCCCACTCCCTTCACTTGTGTACTGAGAAGAAAGCCTTTATTCTTGATTTTCCATCATCCATGTGCACAGGCAAATTCTCCTTGGCTAACCAAGTGTGAATCCAGCAATTCTGGCTGAGCTGCAAAGGAGAGGTGACCCCAAATATTATTATGGGAGAGGAGGACACCGCTCTGGTGGAGGTGGCTGCTGGATTGCAGCGGGGTTTGAAGCTTCCTTTCTCCCTCTTTTTTTCTCCACTTTCCATTCTGCCTTGAGTTATCCTCAGGGAATGGCCCAGCATTGCCAAAACCAGGGTCTGGAGGGCAAGGAGATGAATGTTGTGTTTTTAAGGTTAACAGAAGTTGGTTCCTCAGGGTTCACGGCGGTGTCACAGCGTGCGCCGAACTCCTACACGTTTTGAAACTTGATCTTACACCTTGCCTTTTATGAAGATGAAATCCTTGGCAGGTGATTATTTTGCTTTCTCACATCATATCAGACACTTTAAGCACCAGTCTGCCTGCTAAGAGCCAGCTGTTGGGGAGGGAAGAAAAAAGAAAGAGCTCAGGAAGCCCAGACGTTCAGAAATCCTGTGGTGGCCAAGGGCTGCTACCCCTGGAGCTTTCCTTAGGGTTCCTTGCAAAACAGGCAATGCAGGTGTTTAAAACACTGGTCCCTGGATCAAAGTTAAAGTAGCAAAATGTAGAATGAAGGAGGAAGGCAAAATTTCTTTTCTTGGAAAATGAGGGGAGAGTGGGGGGCTGTAACTGCACAGCAGAGATCCCCTCCTGGTGATGGAGCCGAGCTCTGCTGTTGCACAGAGGTGGGGTGGAGATTTCTTGTTCCTCTGGTCAATAAAGTTGGGAGTGACAGCTCTCTTCAGTCCTTCCAACCCTGTTTGGAGGCCAGCTGGGATTTTTTAGCTGATTCCAGCTCAGTCCTGCACATGAAGTGAATTTATCTCCTTGGAGAGGAGAGCCTGTCCCGGCTGGGCACAAGGGAAGGGTTAACTGCAGTGCTGGGAGGCTCAGAACTGGGAGCATTTCCACCTTGGAAACGCTGCCTTTCAGTGTTTGTATTTTCCAGATGCCTTGTTCTGGTCCAAATGAGTCAGGAGACGGGCAGCCCTTTCTTCCAGAGAGAAATCAAGAGCAGGAGGTGCCTTGCACCCACCCAGCTGTCTGATTTTCCTCACCCTCAGCTGCCACCTGCACGAGAGATCCCAAATAACCATCCTTTGTGCTGTCACTTTGCCATCCAGGACAGCACAGGAAACAGCTGGCAAAGGCTCACCCTCATCTTGGTGGCTGCTTAGAAATATCCTCACTTTTATAAGGAGCCTTCCCCCTGTGCAAGCCAAGGAGGATTGTCCTGGACATCCCCACCCAGAGGGGAGGGGAGTGACCAGAAACCCCTCAGTGAAGCAGACGTGCTGTGAGAATTCCTCCCTGGGAGCAGAGGGACTAAACAGGACATGTCACGTTGTGTGCAACTCCTTGGCAGTGGCTGCATGGGGTTTCCTTCTCTATCTGATAAAAATAAAGGTTTTCATTTGCCAAGACTATCAGAGCAACTGTTTGCTCTTCGCTGGGACCAAAGGAAACAGAGTTTCTTCCACTGTCAACAAAAGGAATATATTTCTGTCTCAAACCTGCTTTTCCACATGCACACACCCCCTCAGAACGCTGATTTTAAATCATTCCTAAATGAATTCAGCTTCTCTGTGCTGGATGCTCATTTCCTTAGAAAAGCAACAACAGGACGATTTTTCCCTGGTGCATCTCCAGGATTTGGCCCAGCTCAGGCTGTTGAGCTGTTTTTCCTTCCTTTCCTCCCTCTAAATGTAATTGCTCGCTTTCAGCTACTGGGAACCTCACCCAAATCCCACTGTGGTCCATGGAAAACCTCATCTGGGCCAGGGTGGGCTGGGTTACAACCCAGCCTTGTGGTGGAAGGGAACTGGAGGAGGAATAAGTTTGACACAGCTGGGCTGTGTCTGGTACCAGGGCTCCTCATGGCTTGCCTTTATTAGCTCATTAAGCACAGAACAAGAGGCTGCTGCTGCCTGACCACAGCAAACCTCACAGGCACATTGTTTTCTCCAGAAAAAACATATTTGGACACTCTGGCAGGAAAAGGAGCAGAGATCCCTGATGGAATGGGCTTCTGCTCATGTATGAACCACGTCCTCCGTGGATACAAGGAAAGCATTTGGATTCTAAAATAAGAAAAATGCTTTTATGCTGTTAGTCCCTCACTAAATCCAAATAAAAATCTGGAGGTGTTGGAAGCTGGATGTGTTTGAACATCAAATATGCCAAATGTGAAATGTTTGGCGTCACAGCCTTTCATGAACAAAATAAATGCAAATAAATTCATTTTTTTGTTTCAGCAAATGTGTGGTCAAATAGATTTTATTCTTTGAGACTAAGATTAAGGCATCCCTGACTTCTGGCTTGTTGATCCTAGATTTGGGCAAGCTTGGAATTGATTGTTGGAGTAGTTTTATCATTACCTCCAGGACCAATTTCCCAGGAGTAATCAATTCATTTTATATGGAGGTTTAGAAGACTACCTGAGTGTGAGTAAGAGAAATCCTACCAGTGCTTAAATAATATCCTCACCTTTTCATCCTGAAGTTTGACCTCAAAATGCAAATTTTGTCTTCTCTCCCCGTGCTGTCTCATGGCTTGCAGGATCTGCAATGCTCCAAGAGTACCCCAATCCCAACCCCACCCCCACCCACTGCCTGCAGCACAACAAAACTGAAACCCTGGGTTTTCCAAGTGCAGCTGCACCCTTGTGGGAATTGTTTGGAGCTGTGGCCACAGTTAGGAGGGAATATTAGAGAAAAAGGTGTCCCTGTAAGAGTTTTGGGGAGCCAAAGCAGGGGCACTGCTGCCAGATGTGCCATGGCACCTGGGAGCAGCTGGTGGACACATCCACTCCTCTTTGGCTTTAGGCAGGGACAGAAATTGCTTGTGCACCTCTAAAAATGACTTTGAAAGCTGCTGTGAAATGTTGATTATCAGCCCTGAAACACTGTGCTTTAAAAACTGGGATTGATTAATTCCTGCCTCTACACAGTCCTCTGTGTGTGTGTGAGATTGTAGTAAAAAAAATAAAAACAAACTCATTTAAAGGTTTTAATATGGGAATTTTAATATGGAAATTATGTTTTTAATATGGAAATTATGGTTTAGTATGGAAATTATGGTTTAATATGGAAATTATGGTTCTTGTATGGACACTTTCAAGAAGTTCTTGGTTTCTCACTGGTTCTTACATCCAGTGACTGGATTCAGGAGAGTCAGAATTAGATGAAAATTATAATTTCATCTTCCCACTCTACAACATAGGACCAACAGCACTTGTCATGACACACAAACAGAAAAAAAAAAGAACAAAAATTTGTAGTTGAAATCCAGCCAGCAAACACCAGGATAACAAATTGTTTGATTTCCAGGATGCCCTCAATATTTTCTCACACGAGGAGAAACAAGGATTTCATCTAACAGTGAATCCAGAAGAGCTGGGACTGCTGCACAGAGCAGCACGTTTGGAGGTGGCAGCCTCATTATTTTGTTAAAAGGGGGATAAATCAGGGGCCCCCTTGTTATTTTATTTTTGCAGTGTACTTTAAAAATCCTCACACGCCCACTTAGTGCTTCCTCCTCGATAACACCAGCGGCAGGGGGGAGCCGGTGTCACCTTCCATAAACAGGTACTGTTGACATCCAGCTTGTAAAATAGAATTATTTCAAATAGGGTGAGAGCCAGCTCAGGGAAAAGGTGCAGATAACGCTGCCTTATCAGACAGTATTAGCCAAAAAATACGCCTGCCTATTTGAAGCCCTGCATTTGTCTGATCCATACACACTTTGTTGAGCTGTTTCCAAAACCAACAGCAGCTCTAATTGGTTGTACAGAGCAGACAATGATGTTCAGGAAGATGAAAATAATATTGGCCCAACGAGATGAGCTTTGGGTGTAGAGGTTGTGGATTTTCTGCTCCAGCTCGGGCTGGAGTCACAAGAGTTGACCGCAGCCAGCGCTTAAATGAGATTTAATGAAGCTGTTTGGCTCAGGGCAAGGTAACCAGACACACACAGAGCGTGGAGGAGAGAGTGCTGCTAATGCTCACTAGAGCCTTTCCAAAAAAACAGATTGTTTTTTCCTTAAAAACAGCATGGAGATGATATAATTCCTGAATTTTTATGAGGTTTTTCCCAGGGGTCTGGAGATGGTTTCATGTGTAACGAACACGAACTCGGGGAGAGGAAAAATGCAGATTGCTGGAAAAGCCACCAGAGAGCCATTATAAGAAAAAAAAAAATTGTGGGCAGGGTTAATGCTTGGAAAAAGAGAGGGGAGAAGTGGTGGCATCCCAGATTTCCAAACCTCATTAAATGTATTTTACTCGTGGAGCCAAGAGTCGGGGCTTGGTGCTGTGGTATTTCACTGCACAGCCACAGATGCCTCTTCACCTTCAGAAAACACCTTTAAAAACGTACCTTGCACTGTTTGCTGAGGTCCCAGCCAGTGCAGGACTGTGTGGATCTGACTCCCTTCAATTTTCCCCACTTCCCATCCATTCCCTCCATTGTTAAACCCCCCTGGAAACTCCTCTGCGTTCATCGGTGAGAGAACAAAGATTCTGCCTGCCAAAATACCTCATGCAGAATATCTCATGTATTTACTAGGTGAAACAGCTGGGTTATTGTCCCAGCGTTCAGCAGAGCTCTCCACTCGTGGATCAGCACGGGTTGTACTCAGGGATTAGGATTTAGCAGGATAAATATCTCGTAAATGGGAATGAGAACAGCATGGCAACAGCTGGGCCTTAAATGGAGGAGAGCTCTGCTCAAAAACAGAACCAGGGCTGTTTGTATCTGCAGGGTTCCATCTTGCATGGATTTGCATCCCTGACATTTCACCCCCTGAAATTAGGCTTAACCACCAAAAATGGGCCTGGCTTGGGCTCCAAGTGTGGTTGAACCACCGGCTTCCATCCCTGAAGAGAGAAATTTGCCAAGGCTGTCTCGAAATTTGGACACTGCTCATTAAAAAGTCAACCCAGTTTAGCTTGAAAGGTTCCATCTTACAAATGAATATAAATTTAAAAAATGCTCTGTCCCAGGCCTCTCAAACTTGGTTATCCAGCTAAAAGTCTGCTCCTTCTCTTATTTTCTATCATACCCTTCTTTTCCCCCCTCATTTTTATTTTAATCACCGATTTTCATCAGTGAAATTCATTGCTTTGGGCTTGGCTTTTTTGAACCACACACATTTCGGAGAGTCACTTGCCAAGGAACATCTGTAAAAGTATTTCTAGATGTTTGGAATTTCCTAGCAGTAGTAGGGAAGTTTGGTTTGTTTGAATCTTTCACTCAGCAGGAGGAAAATTGAGCTCAACATGTTTATGAGTATAAAAGCCATCTGTTTGATAGGGATCCTGGAAGAAGACTGAAGGTCTGACTCGGAGATGATGAAGTGAAGAAGAAAGGTTTCTGTTTCCTGTTGCTGAGAATTAATTACGCTGTTAATAGTGTGTTAGAAGAAGTAGGAGTGCTTTACGTTATTACTTAAGCCCAAAGAAATAAATATGAGTTTAATGAAAAGCTTTCCTGAAGGAAAATCCACCATAACTTTTCAGAGAGCTGGTCACGTACCCCAAAACATTTATAAACTGGGATGCTTCTCCCTAAATGTGCTCTGGCAATGTTTTTTCTCCCTTTTTGCCTTTTCTTTGTGGATAAAATATTGGTGTTTTTGAGGGAAGTGACTTTGTTATGTGCCAGACCAACACCTACAGCTTGGATTGAAGTTGTCCCATAAAGGCACTCGATGTCACCTTGTTCTGCTCTTCTTTCAATTGGTGACACTTTGGGGCATCCCTGGGATGCTCAGGGGAAGGAGAGTTGGGAAATGGGATTCACCTCATTGGGGGGAATGGAAATTAGGAAAGAGAAATGGGAGATGCCTCACCAGAGCTGATAAAATAATTCAACAAAAGTACCCCACATGCAGATCCTGAGTGAGAGCTGGGACGCTCAGAGGCATTTTTGGAGGAACTGAAATCCCTCTGCTCTTTGTAGCAGGAACCAAGAGAGATGAGGCTGTAATTTTACCACTGGAGCTGGGTTATTTTTTTTTGGTGTGGGCTGAATGCCTCCAATTGTCCCTCCCTAAAACATTATTTACATGTATCAGCTCAAAACCTATTTACCATCTGATGATTTTCTTGTGCTTTACAATAAAGCAACCTTTCTGCCACAAATCATTGATTAAAGGTTATTTTGAATGAAATTCTGATGAGCAAAACACCAAATAGGGTGGTTAAACTATCTTGTATAACTTTTAGTTAATCAGAAATTATTTATTAGCAGATGTTTCTGCATGTGTTATAGAAGCAGAAGCTCAAAACCAACTGGTTCTAAATAGTGAGAAAGAATTAAAAAAAATATATAATTTTGGCTGCAACTGGTGATTTTTGGGTTTGATGGGGGGTTTGTGTTTTTTTTTATTTTCTGTGGACATGAGTTTGTGGTGGACTTGGCAGTGCTGGGTTAAGGGTTGGACTCAATGGTCTTAAAGGTCTTTCCCAACCTAAATTATTCTGTGGATCCACGTCTGTAGCTTTGAAATCCACCAGGAAAGCCCAGAGTGAGGAATGGAAAATATCCCTTTTCACAGGATATCTGCAAACAGGCCCCTCGCAGAGCTCCTGCACGGCGGAGCTGCCGGAGGAAACCATCCCAACGCCCCTGCACTGCACACAAATTTCCTGCCCTTTCCCCCTCTTCCCTCTTATTCCCAGCCAGGGCTCACTCCAGCTGCAGAATCCCTCTTTTAAAATTCAAATTCTCATGGCACAAAGCTGAGTAAATACCGAGGCTGGAGAAGGTGGGCAGCGCTGCCACGCTCAGCACACACCGCCTTTGTCCCTGCTGGCACGGGGACCCAGCTGGGGGGGGTTTGGGGGGCTGCCAGCAGGGCAAGATGCCCCCAGTATTTTCTTTAGTGCCTTGTAAAGCCCAGGTGAGTCTGAAACCATCCGTGTGGACACTCAGGGCTTTATGTATGAGCTGTTTGGAGCGTGTGGAGCGCGGAGCCTCCCGCCACGGCCAGAAGGGTTTGGGTGTCCAAAGAAAAATACAGCTGAGCTAACAGAGCTTTTAAAAGAAGCTGACTTGGGTGCCTGATAGCCCCTGAGTAGGGTTTGCTTGTCAACATTGCCAGCCGAAATCTCTGAAATCTGGGCCTTCAACCTGAATATCCAAGGAGAGCCAAAATAACACATTATGAGCGTTAATGCAGTTGAAAGCAAAACCGCATGTTTTCCAAAGGGTTTAAAAGCTCATTTGAAGTAGGGCAAAGGGTCAGGGAAGAAGGAGTCCCATTTATGGAGCTCTGGCAAGTGTTTCCAAGGGAAGAAGCCCCACTTAGAACGTGTACACCTCATTAGATCACTGCTGCCCTTGTCATGGGTGGGAAGACAGGAGATGCTCGCCTTTGCTCGGACCTGCAAACTCCAAATGTCTCCAGATTTCCCCCTGAAAAATGGGAAAGAAACAGCTCTTTGTTAGGAGGGAGTGGAAAGAGTATAAACCCCAAATGGTTGGGTTTTTTTATTATTTTTAAAGGTGGTTTCTGTGCTTAGGCAGTAGGAAAAAAAGACAAAACCTGGGCATGTTTTATGGTGCTGAGTGCCAGGCTGAGTTACTGCTGGGTGTTCTGATGTGCTGGGGCAGGAGGGGCTCAGCACCTCCCGTGGCAGGACAGGAGGGGTTGATGAGCCAGGATGGGGCTGTGTGATGAGAGAGAGGTCTGGGGGTCACTCCTGCTCCTTGCTGCCTCCAGCTCTTTATCCCCATCCCAGACCTGTCACACTTTTGCCTCTCTGCAATTTTTATTTTATCTCTGTTTCCCAAGAAGTAATGGCTCTTGTAATCACTCAGAAAGCTGTCCCTGGCTCTGCTCTGGCCACACAAATCACCCTTTAAACCAAATTAAAACCCAAATCACCCTCCTGTTACCCACAGCACCTGATCCTCTCCGTGCTGTCCCAATTCTGAGGAGCAGGGAATGAGGGACAGGCAGGATACTCCATGCCCTACACCCCCTTCAAAGTCTGAAACCTCCAGAGAGGACCAGGATGCCTGGAGCAAAATTCTTTGAGTCTGGAGAGGCTCCATGAGCCTGTAAAGATGTGATGGAGAGAAGCTGTCAGGCTACCTGCCTCACAGGACCACTGCAGGTTTCTTGCCAGCACACCTGGCTTGTAAAAATCCAGCAGGAGCACCAACATTTTGCCCCTCAGGGACTGGTTTCCAGTAAGTGCAGCCTTTGGTGTGAATTTCTTGGTCCCATTTTAAAGAGCTGCAAAATTTTCTTAGTGCCAGGTCCTGCTCAGAGGGAATCCTGCCCATCTCACTGTCCCAGGCTTACAAAAACCACAGAGCATTAAAGGTAAGGGACTCCTAGCAGGTTTGTCTGCTTTTCCTCTGGGGATTTTTCAGGGAAAAAAAATTAAAAAAAAAAGGTGTTTCTGTTAAAAAGAAACACATCCCTGGTCCACAGGCTGGAGCTGAGAGCAAAGGGAACATTTTTGTCTGAGGTTCCTGTTAAATCACTGGCAGGACATCACTGCTTTTGGAGCACTTGAACTCGGCTCCAAGACAAATCCATAAAAAGCTGCTAAGTTGCCATGAAGGGGAGCCCCGGTGGTAACGAGCCTGCCCCAGCCCTCCAGGCTCCTGCAAGGCAAGGGCTCAGCTCTCCCAGGAGGGCAGGCAGGTATTGCTGCCATGTCCTGTCCTTGGGGACCTTCACCCCCCGGAGTCCCTGCCAGAAACCCTGGAGCAGCCCGGGAGCGGATGGAGAGCGAGTGGAGGGGTTGATCTGAGTCCCCATCACAGCTTCCAGCTCTGTCAGAGCCTGGAAAGGGCCCTTGGCTGGAGCAGCAGCTCGGGCTGGTGGTTTTATGGGGATGAATAGGATTAAAAGGTGAGAGAACTGGAGGGACAGAGCGGGTTGTGGATCAAAGCTCCCCGGGGAGTGTCTGCTGGGCAGCTTTAGGCGTGTCCCACACGTTAAACAGGGTTTTATTTCCCATCAACACAGGCATGGGGGAGAAGAGAAGGGAGATGAGCCTAAATAACCTCAAACTGAGCAGTTTCAAGAAAGCCAAAGTTGTCAGACACATGGGGATAACCCACAGTAACCAGCAGCTGCAGAGCATCCCAAAAACCATCCCAAAACCCTAAATGTCTGTAAGGAAAAGGGAGAGACGGGGTCCAAATGCATGAGGAGCCCTTTCCTTTGGGGCTGTGAGTGGTGAAAGACCCTTTGGAAAGCAGGAAGAGCCCGGGCAGTGCCAATGCTGGAAGTCTCTGGCCCAGGGAGGGGAGATGACGTTCCCTGGACATCACAGAGGTCCTCAGGATCCTAATCCAGTTTCCCTCCTCTGGACACTCGTGGAAACTGGAGTGGCTCCTGCCACTTGATACCCTTTGTTCTGCAAATCAATCCCAGCACAGGGATTGATTTAAATCCCAGGGTGAGATTGATTTCATCCCAGTATGGCATTGATTTAAATTTTTGCTCTAATAGAGAAACTGCTCTGAGTTTGGGGACATTTGGGGGGGATTTATGGCTTCAGGAAGGATAAAGCAGCAGGACAACCCACAGGTTTCACCCTGCAGAGCAATCCAGGGGGATGGCTGAGATGTTCCAGCTTTATTTAAGCAGGAAGGGGAGAAGTGGCAGATTTTGGGATTGATAAGAGTGACAATGAAAGCTGGAGGAACCCAGGGATGTGTCACCCTGCACCTTTTCCTGCAAGGCAGAGGCTCCTGGCTTCTTGCAGCAGCAAAATCTTTCCCATGTCCATATTTCCCCCCTTCCCTTGGAAATCAGAATGGTTTGAGAGTCTTTGCATTGGAGAGTCTAAATTAAATATTGCCTAAGAGGTTTCATGTGAGCTTGAGTGTTTTTAAAAAATCTAAATGAATCCCACAGGGTGAGTTGAGGGCTCCAAAAGAGATTCCAAGAGAATAAAGGATGTAGGAGTTAGAAACATAGGAAAAGTCTCAAATGGCAGATGAGTCAGCAAAAAACCAGAGAGCCAGAAGATGCAGAAATAATATTAGGGATATTAAAAATCTGGAAGTAGAGATAATTTTCCTGCACTAAAGTAAGGAAAGAAAGTTTATCTAATATTCCCCCAAATTACTCTTGTCCAAATATTTGTTGGTTGATTTGCTTTTCCCTTCCAAAGCCTCAACAGCCTGGTTTTATTTTCCTGGCTGTGTGGAGAACCAGGAACAGCAGCAATCTGGATTGCAACATGAAATCCTATTGCTGGCTGGAAAACCTATACCTGGTGTTGAAGGGACACGAGCATCAATTTTTATTAGAGCTTTATTTGCTACTTTTAAGCAATGAAAAAAGTCTGCTACAAAGTGAAAACACATGTCCCATAAAAATTATTGATGTGCAGAGATAATGCTGAATATCCCTCGGGTACCCAGGGGATGGAAAGAGTCAGAAAGTCATTAGTAGGGAAGGACAAAATAATTATAAAACATGTTGTTTTGGACAAATTGTTGCTGAGACTTTTCAGTTCAATTTTGCCAGTCTGAAGTTCAATTTATCCTTCCATAACTCACTAATGGTGGACTGCAGGTTTAAAGCAGGGAAACTGGAGTAGTAAAATCATATATAAATATATGTACACACACACACACACACATATATATGTATTTATTGTCCATTTGTGTGAATGGACAATTAGGAAAGATTAGGAAAGTGCAACATGTTAAATTCAGTAAATATTTAAAGGTCTTTCCAGTAGAAGCCAGAACAGAGAACTGATGCAAGTGTGAATGAATTGTATTTCCACACCTTTATCTTCGTTTATTCTCCTCCCACAATGTTAAAAAGGGGAAAACAACATTTTAAATGTTGTGGTTGTAAAATTAGAGAGCACTAGACTCTTCTTCTGATTAAGAGTGACAATGTTTTAGTACAAAGTCTTATAAAAAATAGAGAAAAGCAGTTTCTGGTCATTTCTGCACCTCACCACAGAGAAGATCAGCAATGCCAAGGACTTGGTGTGGTTTTGATCATCTTTTCTGGCTCATTCCTCTTGCTAAAGTTCATTTGGAGGTTTGACTGACCCTCCTTTTGCCTCTGTTTTGGTCCTCCCTCTGCACTGGGGAGATTTGGGAAGCCTTTTTTGGGCTCTGCTGCCCAAGGGGTGGTGGGACCTTGCCTGGGGTGGGTGGGGTGGGCTGGAGAGGAGGTGTTGGTGTTCCCAGAGCTGGCACAGAGGCACAAACTTTCCTCCCACAGCTTTGGAGCTGGCACAGCACCCAGGGAAGCCAGAGGTGTGGCAGCAGCCAGTGCCACATCTGGGGGGGGTACAGATGTGATTTACACACCTCTGAACACCAGCTCAATTACCAGTACAAAAGGCTTTAAAAAAGTTTTCTTCTCCCTCTTTCTTTCTGACAAATTCTCTTGATAATCCCCAGGAGCAGCAGAAATGAAGGAAGAAATGGAAAGGAAGAAAGGATTTTGGATGAAAAAGATTTTCAAGGAGGAGAAGAAAATTAATAGAAGATTTCCACTTCCTTTTTGGTTAAAGCCCCTTTTAAACCACGGCTACACAGTCAGTACTGGGGCCAAATTCAAGTAATTCCAGGCTTGCCCAATTAAAAAAGGAGTCTCCAGGGCTGGTGTCGAGGGACCATTCTCAAATCTAAGGAAACATCAGAAGACAAAGAGAAATCCTGAATATGCATGAAGACAGTGGGAGCTTTCCCAAGCTCCCTCCTCTCCTCGGGAACCCCAAAAGGATCATTTGAAATCCCACGGGAGGGTTTGTGAGACACAGGCAGCCATTGTCCCCAGACCCCCGGCATCAACCACCCCGAGACTTCCCTGTCCTCTTCCCAAAGAGGGGATTTGCTTTTTATTTAATGTCAATAAATAATCCTGCCTGAGATTAGACTGTCGGGGACAGAATTCCAGGGAAAAAAGCTGGAATGCCCCAAGCTGGAGGCCCCTGAGGTGTTCCCAGGGTGGGCACCGGGTCAGGGCACGCCCTGGTTTTGTCCCCAGCTCTCCAAGAGCTGCCCCATGGACAGTGATGGTCCCACAGGCTGGAACACCCAAACCCCTCTGCATTAAAAGGAGGCAGATCACCTCCCATCCCAAATATTGAATTAGGTCGGGGATATTCTTTTTTCACTCTCTTTTTCATCTCACATTTGTGCTGCTCCAGCCTCGGCTGTGTCACTGCTTTCTTTGTCCCCACGTCCTGCAGAACTGGTGGAAAGCTCAGGCTGTTTGTGCTCAGATTTTTGGGCTGCTTTACCTGGGACATTAATTCAATTTATCACCACAAGCCTCTGGCCATGAGTGTTTGGGTGTCTTTTGGACACATCCTCCCACTAATAACTTTTTTCCTCTATGTGTTTTGGCTGTGTCTCCATGGGAATAAATGTTTTTTCCCTGTTTATTTTTGTTTCATTTGGTGGTAAATCCCATTCTCCAGCTGGGCAGATTGGTGACCCTGCACAGATTTTCCTTAGGCTGTTGAACATCCAGGCAGTTTCAGTCTAATCCTGCCCTGCTCAACACCTCCCATTTTATTCCTGATCAGAAGGAAGACAAAAATGAAATGAAAATGTGTTTGAACTTTACACAAATGGCAGATCAGCTCAAATTTTGATTTAAAAAAAAAAAATAAAAAAAAATAAGGGAGAGGAGAGAGAATATTTTCTGATTACCAGAATTTAACTTGTGTCATTACTGGATTGTTAAGGATATCCAACCTGGAGCAATCATCTTTCACCTCCTTTATTTTTTCTTTCTAATGATGCATGAAGAGAAACAGACTCCTTCAATTATGACAGCTTTGAGATGGGACAGGGTTTTCAGGCTACTGTATTTTAATATCTTTCCCAACCATGACATCTTCTCATTAAAGCCAGGTCAGGGAGTGAATCTCATAACACCCTTGTGGAAACCCAAGGAGCTGAAACCTTCCCTTGGCTTTTCAGGAAACAAAAGTCCTTCAGAAATGCCAGAGAAATGAGATTCTATTTTTCCAAGGCATCAAATTATTATTTTTTTTTTTAATTTTTTTTTTTAAGCAACCCAAAATGTGCATAATCACATTATAGGCAATCAGGGTGCTCTTGAGCTCCGATATCAAACAAGCCCATCATTAGCACTGCAGGCTAATTGCTGCAGCTTTCCTTGACCTGGCACCCCAACATTAAGGCTCTGGGTGGCCAAATAATTTTCATCATTTTGCCTGTGCCCCACCAGAGCTGAGGAAATCGAGGGCTGTGATTGCTGGGGTAATTTTCCTTTCAGAACAGATTGCCTGAGCTGACATTTTAAGTACAGTATCTTGTAACTGCCAGGCAGGGGAACCTTTCAAAGGCACCGCCGGGGGTGCAGCCCTGGCTTTGGCTGCCTCAAACACCCCTCTGTGGGCTGGGGGAGGCTCCTCCTTGGGGGAACACAGCAGCACATCATGAGAATCCAGTTGCCACCGAGATAAGGTCATGTTGGGCAGAAATCTGAGCTCCTTCACCTCTGCTCTTCCCCCCCACTTCCAATTTTGTAACCTCGGCCACACGTAGCTCACAGCCAAGGCAGGAGAAAGGCCCCGATTCCTCTTGGGATCCCCATCAAGAACTGGACAGACTCTTTTTGGGTCTCTAAGGCTATTTGAAAATACACTCTGTGCTGTTTTACAGCTTCTAAACCACTTCCACCAAAGAAAAATTCCTTCCCATTCCTCAGCTGTGATGGTGACGTGATGACCTAAAATATCTGTGCTCAAACCAGGCTGAGATGACTTTAGCTCCTGACTGGATCAACAGCCAACCAAGGCAGCTTTTGGTAGTGTAAGGAGAGGTTTAGGATGAGATCCTGTGCCATGGCTGCACCCCAAAATCCCAGGGACCATAAATCAGTGATAAACTTGAATTGATCGGGGTCATTTTTTCACCAGAACTTCAGCAGGAAAACCCAAATCCACCAAAAGTCAATGGGGGGAGTTGTGATCAGTGCGACATCTCTTGGTGTAAATTTATTTAAACTGATACTGGATCCAGAATTTCTATTTTCCCTGTCTGGAAGAGGGGGAAAAACGAGCCAGAGCCACCTCTACTGACTGCAGTGGCTGTGGAAAGGCAGGAGAAGCCCTCCAGGTGTCAGGAAGGGGATTTGCAGAAGGAGCAGCCCAGTTGAGAGGTCTCCCATTTATCCCCAAATTTCTCCCTATTTCTGGAGCTCTGAGATTGCTCCTGTCCCTCTGATGGCTCTGCAAGGAGGAACAGGGACACTGGGATGGGAACTGAGCACTGATCTAACAAACTCTTGGCTTTCAGACTGCCCTGGACAGCACTGCCAGCTGCTCACCCTCTTCCCAGCTCTCCCCTAGGCCTGAAATTTCCCAGGAAAATGGGAATTTTGGAGCTGCATTCAAAAATCTACAGCTGGTGATAAATATGTACAATATACACAAAGAATTTGTTACTTATTTTTATAGTTGTTAAATTTCATTAGCAGGAGGATAATTTTAATAACTTATGATGTCTGTCTCCTTGCCCTTCCCTAAGAACAGTGAGTTTGGAAAGGGCATTTCTATGCAGATCAGTTTTTCAAACTGATAACACAGAAAGAGGAAAATTGCTCTCCTGAAAACTTTAAATGGATGGTTACAGAAAAATGGTTTCAACATTTAAAGCTGTCTGGTGAGGTCATACAGAGACATTGCATGGGATTAAACCTGAAAACTTGTGTTGCAATGCTATTTCATAGCAATATTTTGCATTTCCTGATTTGCTTCTTTATGTTTCACCTGTTCACTTATAACCTCTTGAACTGGAAAACAAAGAATTTCTAGGAACTTTCCACGAGGATCTCCAATAAAATTTACTAAACACAGGATGTTCTTTAGGGTTTTAATTTCATCAACTTTTAAAAATACCTGTTGAACGATTAATGACCCATGTTATTCCTTGAAGCAGGAATTTTCTCAGCAAATTTAGAGACTGCAACACTGCAGAAATCTGTCTTTTTCTTACTATTGATCCAAGCAAGAGTGAAGAGGGAATATTTAGAGTTTAGCAGAGATTTAATTACACTGGGCTACTGCAAAGGAGCAAATGCCAGGCAGGGCCAAAGGATAATAAGGAAAATATTCCTCCCCTTACAGGAAACACATTTCCTTGCATAAACCTGAAAATTTATTGAGAGTGCAGCAAAGGGGACTGAATGCACAAAGGGCTTTGTTGACACAATTTGGAGAGAGATCCCATCATCTGCTTGGGTATTCCCTGATATCACAATCTTAGCTTAGATTTTCTTTAGGATGTTCAACATCCAGACACTTTCAGTCTAATCCTGCTCCTGCCCTACTCATTTTATTCCCAACCAGAAGGAAGAAAAAAAGAAAATGAAAATGGGTTTGAACTTTTCAGAAATGGCAGATCAGCTCAAAAATTGACTTTTTAAAAAAAAAAAAATAAACAAAGAAGAGAAAGGAAGGAGAATGAGCTTGGTTGGAAGCTGGATGGGAGCTGGGGTGAGCTGGGATGTGTGTGCACACCTGGAGCTGCTGCTGGGGAGAACATCCCTGAAGCCTCAGAATCCCCACATTTGGTGCTGCACTGAGAATTCCAGGCTGCCCTCTTCCCCCTCCCAGCCCTCCAATCCCAATTCCCATTTTGGATTTTAGCTCAGCTGGTTCAAATGAGCCGTGACACCCTCAGATGTTTGGTCTCCCATCCCACGAGGGGCTCAGGTTGCGCCGAGGGAGGACGGTTTATCCTTGTGTCTAACGGGATAATCTCAGAGCTCAAGCAATAAAGTCTGGCAGCTCTGGATCCAGAGGTACCAGAGGTCTCCAGCTCTCAACTGGAGCTCTTTTTCTGCAGGGGGATCTAAACCCGAGCACGTGTCTGCTGTGCCTTGGCAAGGGAATGCTCTCTCTTCTCCAGGCGACTCATGAGTCTGCTGCTCTTGCCACTATCTCAGACAGTCATTTCTCTGTGGGAAGAATGGATTTAATTATATCACAGTTCCCAGTTTTATTAATGCTCAAACAATACGAGCATTAAAGTGAAATTATACGCCAAGTACTGCAGAGGCCACTGAAACGTTTCCTGTTATTGTGTTGTAATGGAGATTGCAGGAACACGGAGCTGTTCCAAGGCACTGCAGCAGAAAAGGGCTCTGAGCCTCTCCAAGGTCCTCAGAGCTCTCAGGACTGCCCTGACAATGGAATTTCTAGGAATTGACATCTGAGGTGACAAAGAATTCCCCAAGGAGGGCTGGGCATGGCTCAGGCACTTCCTTGCTCCCCAGTGGAGAGCAGAGCTCCTGTGGCAGAGCTGGGAGCTGCCCTGGGGAAAGGGCTCCCAGCTCCCAGCTTGCCCAAGCCACATGGAAATGACTGAGCTCATGAGCCAAAATTAGGGACAACCACAGGGTGTAGAAAAGCCACAGCTGTTGGGACAGCTCAGCTGGAGTGGGAAATTTCTGGTGGGAATTGGCATTTGGGCCCCTTTTCCTGAAGGAACCGTGCCCCTAACCCGACATTTCCCAAGAGAAGGGTGGCATCCAGCAGTGCCTGTGATTGCCAGCAGTGAAGGGGAAACCTGCCATTCCCATGCCATTCCTGTGCATTTTCATTCCAGCTCACACAATCACAGGATCACTGAATAATTAAAGTTGGAAAAGACTTCCAAGGTCATCAAGACCAACATTGGCAAAGACCTCCAAGAGTGACAAGTCCAACCTTCAAACAAATGCCACCATGCCCTGTAAATTATATCATGAAGTGCCACATCTTGTTGTTTGAACACTTCCAGGGATGGTGACTCCACCATTTCCCTGGAGAGCCTGTTCCATTGCTTAACTCTATTCTTAAATAGAGAATTTTTTCCTAATATCGAGCTCAAACTTCTCCTGGTGCATCTCAAGGCCATTTCCCCTTGTCCTATCACAAGGGGGAGAAGAGGCTGCCCCACCTTGCCATAAATTATTTGACTCCATCTGAAAGGAGCCCATTTGATTGTAGCTGTTTAAAATCTGCTGGCTGTGCTCCTGCCCTGCTGGGGGATGGGGGAATCCCTCTGGAATCCTCACCACCAAACCATCCCAAAGGAGGGGTTGTGCTACTGAGAGATGCAGCTGGACTTCTCTGATTTTAATGCCAAAACTCCACGAGGGTGGGATTTCCTGGCCTGGGAATTAACCAGATTCACACTCAAAACCTAACAGAGAAATAACACCTATTCTATATTTTATCCCCATTCTTCTACTGGTCTTTAATGTTAACGTCATCTCTGCCTCCTATCTGACTTTTTTTCCCCTCCATCCACCTTTACTGCAGTAAAAATGAATAATTCCACCATTGCAAGCTCTGGAATGAGCTCAGGGAGCCATGCATGAGGATTGTTCCCTGCCATGGCCAACGAGTGATTTCTCTGTGCAAGCTCTGGCGATCCTTTCCCAAGGGATTTAAAATCAGTTAGGATAAATTACAGCCCTTAGAACATAGCCCTGGAATACAAGTGAAAATTACAGTGTTCTCATCTATTTACATGGAGACTCTTGATAAATAATGAGTCAGTGGTTGCTCTGGACCAGGGGTTGCCTGGATAACCCACAAACCTTTCGTTTTCTTTTTAGGATTTGCTGTCACTACCTTAACTGAGAGTGGCTAGGGATGGTTTAAACCACAATTTCATAGGATCATGGAATGGTTTGGGTTGGAAAGGACCTTAAATCTCATCTCATTGTATGGGCAGGGACACCTCCCACTGTCCCAGGTTGCTCCAAACTCCATCCAACCTGGCCTTGGACACTTCCAGGGATCCAGGGGCAGCCACAGCTTCTCTGGGCACCCTGTGCCAGGGCCTGCCCACCCTCACAGGGAAGGATTTCTTCCTAATATTCCATTTAAATCTACCTTCCTCCATCTTTGCAGGTTGTATGTTCTTCAGGTTCTATGCTTTTTATAACATGTTCCATTTACAAGATGCTTCGGAATAGCTGGGGGAAAACCAGGCACCTGAGACATCCCAGGGGCTCTGGATGCTTCCAGAACATCAGGAATCTACATTTCATCACCCTTGGGAGGCGGCAGATTCTTTAAGCAATTGGGAAATTTGGTAACTGAATGTTTAAATTTGTTTTCTCCGTAATAAAAATAATTTAATTGCCTGCAAACAGAACAGCATCTCCCTTTTGCTGTTTCGAGTAACACAGAAATGCTGTCTGTGGAAAAACAGGGATGAATTAAGAACTCCAGAACTGAAAATAGAGGAATTTATCCTGATGCTGGACTTCTGCAACTCGTGAAAGTACAGGAATTAATTCTGCAAAATACATGTTTTTAAATGAATTGGGCCATATCTTTATCTCTTTAGCTGGATCTAAACCACATATAAATAATTATTTTCTCAAAATCCCCTTTCCTTCCAGCTGGATGCTCACTGGGATTTTGTAGTCGGTTCTGCACCTCAGGACAGGAAGAACTGGAAGGAAAATCAACTGTGGACAAACCTGGCAGCAAATTCAGAGGGAGCCGTGCACAGGGGAGGGAGAAATCCCACGAAAGGAAAAGGGGCAGAATTGTGAAAGAGAGACAGGCTGCACACAGTAGTCTTAGTGTTTGCACTGGTTAAACCCCTTTTATCTCACATTCATAAACACAGGCTCTCTATATGATATAAACCACATTTAGCTGTCATTGAAAGGCTGTGATTTATGGAACAGGGCTGTCCCTAAGAGGGTAACAACACTTGGTGCTTATTTTGGCAGGTGCACTAATTCAAACTGCTGAGCAGCTCAAAGAACAGCTCATGCTAATGACAAAAGGTTAATGATTTTCGTTTCTTTTCCTTTCTTTCTTTTTTCTTTTTTTTTTCTATTGGAAATATTTGTTCAGTTTAGGCACCACTTCATATGTGACCCCAGCTCCAGCCAAGCAGATGTCAGCTCACTTTGCATTTGGCAAAGGCAGCATTCGAAGAAAATATTATTTTAGTTTCAAACATGACTAAATAGCCATCAACATTGCTGGGCTAATAGAGAGATATCCACAGACCTTTGCCTTTCCTTCATGTTTGCATTTAACAGGCGAGAAATGCTGATCTATTCCCCTAATAAATCAGAATTGACACATCCAGCAGGAAAATCAACATTAATATATTCACTTGTCTGTTTGTCTGTCAGTTCTGGGGGGCTTTTTGCAGTTTGTCCATGTTCCTTTAACGCTCTTGTTACCTGAAGCTTCTTCTGGCTTAACAGATTTGTCTGGAACATCTTAAATGAACACTCAGCTCCTTGCCAGCTCCCCAAGTTATCCCCTTATCTATTTGATAAGTGTTTGTGGCCATGCTTAGCAAGATGGAAACTCGTGCAGGAAAACCTTGAACCTTCTTCCAGCACACATCAAACCCCAGGACACAAAAATTGGCAGGGACATCTTCCACTGTCCCAGGTGCTCCAAGCCCCATCCAACCTGGCCTTGGATGCTTCCAGGGATGGGGAAAAAAGGAGGCCAAGCTTGTGGGCAGAGTGTCAGTCATTCATCACACCCCGTGCCCAGGCAGGTTCCTTGGGGTCTTCCATGGGGCATCATCATCATCATCTTTCACCTCCTGCCTTATTTTGGTGATGGTGAACATCCAACCCCTCCCTGTCCTGCACTGGGAGCAAGGAGGTGTCAGAGAAAATCCTGGGAGCTCTGCACTGGGTAAATAACCAAACCCAGAGTTTTTAAACCTTTTTGAGAGCTTCAAGGAACAGATCCTCTGGATGCAAAGCTTTATTGCCACTGCCAGCACCAGAGTGCTCAGAGAAGACCTGCCCTGAGCACAACAAGGCCACTCAGCTCACGTGCAACAAAATCAAACGTAGCAGCAAAGTCCAACAATAACAGCGAAGCAGCAAAATGCTGGCCAGCACTGAAAAGTAGGTCATTGTGAATTCATCCCAGAGCTGCATCTCCACAAGGAACTGGGCAGCAGCCAGAGACACATTTGTCAAATTAATCAGGGAAGATCAGGTGCCCATCCCCTCCCTGTCCGCTCCTCATTAACCTCTGGCTCCAAGGCAGGTTCGAGGCAGACTCTGAATAAGTGTGATTTTTCCTAGATAGTCCAACTTCATCATGAATATTATTAATATTATTATCATCCTCCTCCTCATTGTTTTCTGAGCCACAGCCTTGCTCCCAGTGCAGGCCACGCTCCTGTTGCTCAGCCAAGCAATCTCTGATACGAGGAGGGGGCTGGTCCCACCACGGGCTCCTGGCCCTTGCTGCAGCCTGACACGTGCAGAGCTGCTTAAGGTCCAGCTGTGGCCCCAGCTGGATCTGCTGAGGACCAGCACAGCATCAGGGGGGTTGTTCACATCTCAAACCAAACCTGTCCCAGGCCTGGATTAAAGCTGGAAAGCTCCACAAGCAATTCCAATGGAAAGTGGATGACAGCAGGAGGATTCTCCTCTGGAAAAATGGGGTTAGATTATCCCTTATTATTGCTCCCTGAGCAGGGCTGTATTGAAGGTGGTCACATGAGGAAAAGCAGAAGTGAACAAAAGAGGTTTAAGGAGTAGCTGTTCAGAAAGCTCGAGTCCATCAGCGATTTCCTAGGAAGGAAAGAAGAAAACCTGGAAAACATTAGGAACAGAAAGGCCACCAGACATGAGAAATGGTATTTTTAATGCTGAAGTTATCAGCAGAAGAGGTTCTCAACGTTTACAAGCAGAGTTTTAACAGTAACACCGCTAGGATTTGACAGGTAAAATGTGTGCAAATCTCACATATTTTTTTTCCCCACCATTGGTCAATATTTCTCTGCCACCAAAGTCAAGAGTTATTTTGGCTTGGCACCAATTTCTTCCTGAAGGACTCCTCTCTGCAAAAGATGAGTAAATGATAAAATATGTGAGAGGATGACTAAAGCATTGGATAAAAAAGTAGATTATGGGCATGAGGTGAAATACTTGTTAATGCCTGAGTGTGGCTGCCTAGGAGAGATGAAGACAGGCTGACCATTTTAGTCGAGAGCAAAGAGAAGGATGGAAACCTGGAGGTGGGAAGTGAGGCTTGGTCCAGGAATCAAAACCCATAAAACACATTAGTTCTGGGGTGAAAGTAGTAAAGAGTCTCCTCCAGGTTAGCCAAATATCTGTGGCTTCAATAGAAGCCTTTAGGAAAATATGCAACCACTAAACCATTTTTACTCAGCCTCCTCCAAACACGAAATATTCCTTTAGCTGTTTGAGGCTGGTTTTTCCCTCCCAGCCCTCCTGACCTGCCTCACAGGGCTGAGTCAGGGGCAAAATTGGGAGTAATGAAAAATCACCATCTGCTTTTATCACCCCCCTGACCCCAGCACCAGTTGTTCCTCACTGGCCCCCTTTCTCCCAGCTTGTCCACATAGGAAAGAAAAGCTGTGACATTGAATTTACTCTGTATTAATATTTTTTTTATGGTATTTTCAGGGAGTTTTTTGCACTGAAAATGCTGGAGGGAAGTGTTTGTTGTGTCTTTGAAGGAAGATACATCACTAAGTCACTGTAACTAATAACAGGGATATTGAAGGAGAGCAGAATTTACTGGAGCACTGGGATTACTTTTGTTAAAGCAATAATGCCTCATTTGTTCTTATGACAGAGCTTTACAACAGTTACACAGGCAAGTCTTTAACATCCATCAACATTACTGTCTGGATTGTATTATCTAGGAAATCCCAGAGTCACTAGCCTACAGGTTGAATTAGCTGCAAATTCATTTCAGATTAGAATCCCTTTTATAAATGCTGCAGTCACTCAGGCAATACCTCAGAGAAAGCAGGGGGATGTTATTGAATTTTGTGTTAATAATTCTTTCCTAGCCCTTTTATTTTTTTGGGAACTGCTGCTTCTTGAAAGGCATTAAGGCATTAAGCTGACTTTAAAATAACAGCAGCAAATAGTTTTGGGGTTTTTTGATTTTTTTTTTTTAAAGAAATCTCCCTTTGTGTCCTTGCTGCAGGAATGAAAACCTTTCAAATGGAGTTTATAGAGCATCTGTCCCTCATTCCAGGTGTTTCAAAAATATGGCAGCAGAGAGGCCCAGAGCAGCTCAGTCAAAAATTCCCTCCCAGATTTTGGCCATGCTTTGCCCATTTCTCTGCACCTTTCCTACTTGGCACACCTTGGATAGATCTCACCTTGGAGCCCTTGGAGCAGAGCTCAGCTCCTCTTTCCTCTTCAGGGTGGGAGGATCTCAGGGGGTTGAGATCCTCCCTTTTCCCTTCTGATGTGTTCTTTGCTCCATGAAATCTGTTTTTAGAGCACCTGAGGGTTTTGGACATTTCTGCAGTGCACATGAGAATTAAACCAAAAATAAGAGCATTATTGCAGCTTTTCTGATGCAAATGGAGGCCAGGATTGCTGGCCAGAGTTGGATTTCACCTGGGGTGACTTTGGGTCTCTCCTGGATTTTTGTACAAGTGATATTCCAGCAAGGAATCCTGAAGGCAGCAAAGATTGTCTTTGACTCGAGAATGTTTGAAGAAAATGAGGTTTGAACTCCAAACCACCAGAATTCACAGCAGAATCCTGATTTGAGGATTACATGGAGCCAACCATGGGGCAGAGCTGCCACCACACGACTGCTCAAATGTCCCCTACAGCTCTTGGGGTTTGGGTTGTCATTGCTGAATTCCTCCCAGGAAATCCTCAGGCCAAGGTAACTTTGGCTAAAAATGCTGAAAAAAGGGTTGAACTGAAAATTCACTTGTTGCCTTCATTCCTCCTACAAATCTTTTGCATCTTGTTATAGAAAGAATGGAAAAATCCAAATGAAGGGGCAGATCCCTACCCTTTAGGTTCTTCCTAAAGGATCCTTTCTATGCAAGGGAGTTGGGGCTTGGTTTCAATGTCCCATTAAAATCTGTGTTGATGACGCTCAGGATATTTTCATTTTGGTTCTTTCATTTTCTGATCTATGTCAATTTTTTATATAAAGTGTACTGCTGCCCTCAGAGAAAGAAAAGGGAAAAAAAACCCCTCTGTGCCCTCTTTATAATTAGTTTAAAGAAGATTTTATGTTCTGAATGAAGAAATAGATGCTTTTTATTGTGCCAGAAAGTAGCAAAGGATGTGTTGAACCTGGAACTTGTGCTGAAGCTGAGCCTGTCCCCTCCAGGGCCCCAGGACACCATAAATAGCTGTGGGTGAACCTGGGTCTCATTGACATAAATTTTTAAAATATTCAAGGTGAGATTGGATGAGCCTTGGAGCAACCTGGGATTGTGGAAGAGGTCCCTGCCCATGACAGTGGCTGGACTGAGATGAGCTTTAATGTCCTTTCCAACCCAAACCATTCTGTGATTTTATGATTTTGCTACCAGAAGTTAATTAATTCTATTAATTCTCTGAACAGGTTTTAGCCTGTAATTGAAGGCAAATCCACATTTTTCCTTCCCTAAAGAGCAACTGTTCCCTGATGTATTAAGTGCCTGTTTCAGGTGGAATACCCTCTTTTCTGGGGACCAGAAAGCCCCAATTCCTGCCCAAACCAGGTCCCTGGGAGTGCCACCCCCTCCCCAGACACACACACAGAAATAATGGCTATTTTAGCCTGTCATTCTCTGCAGCCAAACCCTCACCCCTGTTCACAGGGGTCTTTACATAACCTGACCTCCAGAAGCCAATTACATCTGTTTTCTTTGTGCTCATGTGTTTCTGGTATTGACACCAACTTCGCTTTCAACAAAGGGTGGGTTCCCATGAACTCAGTCCTTTATTACCAGCTGGTTCTTATTAGAGATTGCCCAATAAAAAAGGAGTAATACAGTCAGCAGTGTGTTCCTACATGTAGCACTTTTCCATGTGTTTCAATTTACCAATCAACCAATAAAGCCCTGCCCTCCAATGAACTGCATTCCATACCTCACATTTTTTGCTTATTTTGATAAATGTAGCTTTTCATAGATAAAAAGGGCAAGAATCTGGCTAACACTGTCTACTGTTAGCTGGAACATTGATGTTGGGTAGATGAATTGGGGAATGCTACTTGATCTTTTCTCTGACAGCTTATTATGCCTCGGTTCCTGGGCTTCTAAAATTTCTCTTGCAGATCTCCCTGTCACTGTGCTTAGTTAAAACTTGTCAAAAAATTATTGAGCCAAATTTCAGGCTTGTTTTACTTATTCCCTTCAGCACTGAGCAGGCAAGGGAGGTTTTGAAAGGCTACACTCTCAGTGCTGCTGTAGCAGAGGTTTCTGGAAGCTAGAATTCCTTATCCAGCATTATGTGTGGGATTAAAGGGCTCAAAGTCGAAAATGGCAGCCCATAAAATGGGTCATTTCTAGTGCAAACTGTTGGGAAGTACAAAAAGCAAACAGCAACGGAATGGATTCCTCCATGAGGGAATCTGGGAGCAGATTTGTAAAGTTGTTCTTTGCCACTGGATTTTCTCCCCCAAATGCACATGTTTCATGGGAAGCACTTAAACAGTTGCACTGGAGGCAGCAAATAGCTCACAAGATAAAAATAAGGACCTGCATTCCTTAACTTTCATCCTTTATCAGGAGGAGGTGAAGCTCTGGTTGTGTCTCTGGTGCCAGTGGAGGAGGATCCTGATCCTCACCCGGGCCAGGCACAAACCCAGCATCATCAGGAATGAGCTGCCCTTCACAGGCAGGTGAGGGGCCTTTGGTACAATAATGCTGAAGAGTTAAACTCTCCAAGTTTTATTTAGAAGTTTTAATTTCAGCAAATTAATTCTGTTATTGGCACATTTTAATAAAAATGCACCCTACTTGTATGAAGCTGTGGGGACTCTCCTGGTCTCCTGCCTGCAAAGCAATCCAGGTGGGATGAGTGCTTTTAAACCCTTTAATTCCCCTAAACAGACCTTCCCTTTGACACTGAGTTCTGAACTTGGCTTCATTATCACTTTGCAGCAGGAGAATGGAAATTCAGTAAATCTCTCCTTTACACCAACCTGCTGGAGAAGGACCTTTATTGTTTGAAGGCAGTTCAAAGTAGGTTGAAAAACTCTCTATAAAAACAGGCAGGAACTCCTTAAACCCCCCTGAGGTATAAATGTGCTCACTCAAGGCCTCGGTGCCCCTGACTCCTTCTCTGCCTTTCCCCATCACAGGCAGGGGAAGTTCAGCTGGGGGAGGACACGATCCCGAAAGTCACCGAGAGTTCACCACGGTGGGTGCAGAAACCTGACCTTGATGCCACACAGATATCAGCAAACCTGGGATTTTCCAGGCTGTCTCAAAGGCATCTTAATTCTGTCAGGCTTTAACAATCCAAGGCACCACAGCACCAATAATCTCCTTTCAGGTGACAATCAAACAACAGCTACAAACCTTCGCCCAGTGCCAAAACCCCAAAGACACAAACACACCGTGATGCTTTGAACTTTTCCTTTCCCTTCTCCTTTGGATAATTTTAGGGGAAAAAATTCAGTCCCATTGGAGTTAAGGATAAAACCTTGACTCCCAAGGGCCCTCAGGGAAAGGTGTGGATTTATCTCCCTACAGTTATCCTGTATAAATCACTGAATAAACACTTTTTCCAGAGTAGGACAGTTTGGGCTCTGCCTTAAGCACTTCCCTGAAGTATCAGCCTTGAAGATGAAATTCCCTTGCTGGCTCCTCTTCCAGTGCCTTCTCCCAGGGCACAAAATGCTCTTTCTAAGTGTTTTTCCCAAGGGAGCACAGGACAGAGGCCAAGGTCCTGGAAGGGTACAGCAGAGAGCAAACCTACTGCAATTTTGTAGGCCTTGAGTTCCCCTGCTGCTTTGGGGCCAAGTGAGATGGTTCCATCTCCCTGGAGACTTCCAGATGGAGCTGATGGTTTTGGAGCCAAATTCTTCATTTCTAGTTGCAATTAAGAGAAGAAATCAAGACTGGGCTGCTCCCCCTCTGATACTCCTTCCGATGCCATCCTCCAGGGTGAATTTGCATCCTGTGCCCCAAATCCCAAAGGTCCTGCAGGTTCCCATGAACCACGTGCTTCCAGCTCCCCAGAAAGCATCCTGAATTCCCAAGCCACAGCTTCCTCCAGCACACAGGAGGAGTTTCACTGAAGGGCAACGTTTGCGTGGCAAATAAGTTCCATTTAATAAATGTATTTAATAAATACATTCCATTTAGTAATTGATTAAGTCTTACATGAAAAATAGAGAGTTCTGCAGAAGATTCATTTCCAGGAAGGGATTTTTTTTTTCTTTTTTTTTAATAATTGGAATTAGACTCTGGGCTGGAGAGAAAGCTGGGGATGGCTGATAACATTTTGACAATGATGAGTGAGGCTTTAGGAAATAAATACAGCCAGGATTATTGAAGCCTTTTCAGCAGCAGAGTCTCCAATTCAGTGGAATCATATGAAAAAATATTTGCCTTTTTCAAGTCACCTAATCATTCTAGAAAGCTGGCAGCAATTCAAGTGATGTACACTTAAAATGTCAGGCTAAATTATAGAATTCAGCCTTCAAAATGTGCTGTTAAGAATAATTCATTTGTGTTTTTCAATCGAAAAAATGTTGAACCTTAAGCTTCTTTCTGTATTACTGGTGTGGGTTTTGTTGTTCATGCCAAGGAAGAACCAAAATAAATAAATAAAGGAAGAGCAGACGAAGCAGGAGAACAAGGAGTGACCAACACATTTCCTGGAGATCAGAAAATATGAAGGAAGGAGAAGGAATTTATGAAGAAAGAGGGGCCAAGACATGATTTTCTCCCCAATTCCTGGCCCTGACAAACCACATCACCCAGCAAGGCTTTCCCTGAGATCACTTCCTTCACACACCCTTGGCTGTGGCTGTTGTTTGCTGTCACTGTTACCCAACCTTGTTCTTCCCCACAAAGGGAACAGAATTACATGAAATGCTTCATTTCCAATTTCAATTTATTTGGCTTTTTCTCCCAGCCATTGCAGCTCAGCTGTCCTCTCTTGGCTAGATTAAAGAGACCTTTAATAGATGTTATTTTCTCCTCGGTGAAAATACTTAATGTGTTGTAATCAAGCCTCTGTTTGATCTTTTTAATAAGCTAAACAGACCAGTTTCCTTAAGTCTGTTCCATCAGACACCTCCTATATTTTAAACAAAAGCTTTTGCAAAGAAAGCTGAGTTTTGCAAAGGGTCTGCTCCACTTTCAACATTCATTCCAGACTTTCAGCACATCCTCTCCAAAATAATACCCCAAAGAGCCATTTTGAGTCTTCACTGCCTCAACCGCTCTCAGTCCCTTCAGGATTAAGAGATTCCAGCTGGCAATGGAGTTTTGGATAATGAAATCACGTTTTCAATGACAAGAGGATGTCATTTTTGATAGGATAAGAGAAAATGGCTTCAAGTTGTTCCAGAGGAGGTTGAGATTGGATATTAGGAAAAAAAAAATTATTTATGGAAAGGGTTATCAAGTATTGGAAGAGGCTGCCCAGGGAAGAGGTGAAGTCACCATCCCTGGAGGGATTTAAAGGCTGTGTGGATGGGACACTTGAGGACGTGGGTTGGTGGTGGGCTTGGCAGTGCTGGGGGAATGGTTGGACCTGATGCCTTTAGGTCTTTTCCAAATTAATGATTCAATGACTCTCTGCAGTTTTACACACCCTTTTTGCCATGTTTGTGAGACTGGATCTACTGGAATTGTGTGCACATTCCCAGTCTGCATCAGCCTCCATGCCCGTGGTGGCCACGACTTCCCCAGCTGGATGTGCCACTGGAGGCCACCACCCTCCACATCCCCATCCCAGGGGCCACCAGCACAAGGGCCAAACCTGGCACCACAAGGGCCACGGCAAGCAGGGTCACTCCTCTGCACTCAGGGCCCTGAGGTGGCTGTGAAAAGAGAGAAGGAAAAGCCCTGGTGCCATTGGGGTCTGTGTGGGGTCACCCCACAGCTGTGTCCCTCAGGTGCTGGCAGTGTCCCCCATCCCAGTCCAGGGGCTGGCTGGGGAAGAAGCTCGGGGGAAGTGGTGGCTGGCAGAAAATAAATCACAGCCCCTCAGTGCTGTCACTCTCTGCCCCAACTGGTTTCCACAAACAAAACTTCACTGTCCACTGACAAGAACAAATAAACTGAGGTGGGAGAGACTGAAAGTCACAGGGGATGGGAAATATTTACCCTGGTACCTTATAAGGGTAATAACCACTTTGCTGCTTTGCAGCCACTGACAGAATGAAAAGAAATTAAAAAATCCAATCAAAAACCAAAACAAAAACCTACCTAGAATGTTTGGGGCTTTTGACTGGTCCAACCTGTCCTGGCAAAAGCATCAAAGCAGGATTAGAACAAGGTTTTAATTATACATGCTTTCCCCCACCCCCCTTCCCTCCTCCCCTTCAAATCTCTTGCGTTTGATTACGGAGATCAGTGGAGTCAGCCAGATATTGCAGCTCATATAAATGATTTCATTCAAGCTCCTCCACCAAAGACACAACAAGCATTTTAAAAGCTGGAGGTGCCCTTTTTGCTCTGGGCTGTGCATGTTCCCCAAGCTCTGTGATGTTCCTTTCTTTCATATTCTTGCAAACTGCTTTTTTCTGAATTACCTGTAAAAGTCAGAAACTCGTGGGTGCCAACAGCTCCAGACAAATAAATAACCCACCCTGGGAGGAAACATCCATCATCTGCTGGACATCAAATAAATCCTCCTGTGTCCTGGACTGCTCTTGACCAAAGCTCCTCAGCGATAAAGCAGTGGTCAATAAAAAGATGGCTCCATTCACTTATTTAGGAAGTACAAAACACAGGAAAAGCTTTGGGAGGGAATAACTCCATTTCTCTGGGTTTTTTCCTTGACTGCACAATTGCACCAAGGCTTTAAGTCGACACTTGAAAGAGCTGGAGGTGGAGCTGCCAAAACAGCGCCAGGAGAGATTTGTGTCATCGGGGAGTTGGACACAGTGGGTTAATTGTAGCACTGACACACCGGGATTATTTACCCCTGGTGATCAAAGGGAACTCATCCCCAAGGGGTGAGGCTGGAAGGGATTTCAGTCCTGGATGGCTCTGACAGTTCAGGCTGAGCTCAGCGGAAGGACTTGGGTGTTTCACTGCGCTGAGCATTGGGCAAATATTCAAATATGGAACCTCGTGCTGAACTTCTGATCTTTACAGTTGAGATTCTCCACTGAAAGGAGGTCAAAAGTTTTAATTTTCCAAGGCTTCAGATCAGATGACAGCCTCAAAAGTAGCTTTGCCAAAATGCCATTTCTAAAAGACAATCTCCTTCCACTTCTGAACCAAACCAGTTTGGTGTCACATTTACAGGGATGAGGAAAGGGAAAAATCCTGTCTGAACAGTTCAGTGTCAGGCTGACCATGTGTCCTACAGCCACAAAATCGTGTGCCTGACTTCTAAAGTGTGGGAAATCTGACTGCTTGAGACACAAGAACAATACCAGAATTAAATGTAATTTTTGTTTTGCTGCTTGTCCCTCATGTAGCCTCTCCCAGGACTTTAAGCTGTGTGTGACTCATGGTTGTTCTGGCCCACCTTTACCCTGAGCATGAAATTGTGGATTACAGGGCTTCTGTTCATGGATTTATTACTAAAAGGCCCAGCTCTGCCTGTGGATGCTCTTTTCATTAGCAGTCAAAAAGAAGCAATGATGTGTGTGTGTGTGTAAACACATTTAAGAAAACCCACTTATTTTCCATCTTTGTTTTTATTTTCCTTTTTATTCAGACAATAAAGTTTGGTTGGTTTCCCACTCCCAGGTCTCCAGAGATGCAGAATTTGTTCACCCCAGACTGGGAGAGCTCCCTCCCCTGTGTCTCCAAGGCACCCAGCCCAGGGACCTCAATTAACACCACAGTAATGGGCTGGGCAGCCACGGTTTTTCCCACTTCCTGATTTTCAAATGCTTCCCTTTTCACCCTCCTGGCATGTGTTGTACCTAATGAGCTTTGGTTTTCCTTAATTTAGGGAGTAGATCTTTTTTACATGGAATTCACCCTAAAAAGGATGATCCTATTTTTCCTGATCCAGCTCTGTCCCTTCCAGTCACTCCCACGTCTGTCTTGGTGGCATCGATTTCACCCCTCAGTCCCAATTTTCTGGTTCTTGGTGGTGGCTTTTCAAATTTCTCCATTGTAGGTCCCTGCATTCACAATTAGAAGTCCTTAATTACAAATCCCTTGTAGGTTCCTATGTCCCTAATTAGGAGTCCCTAATTACAAATACAGTTAGAAGTTAAATATTATCCCTGCCCGTGGCAGGGAGTTGGAACTACATAGTCCCTTCCAACTTGATTTATTAAAAATAATAATAATAATTGGCTGATGCATTAATGGTGAAGGCAGAAAGGATCATGAGATGGATTTATTTTTAGGATAATAGAAGGTAAATCACTTTTTTCACCAAAGCCAATGCCTGTTCTGCACCATCATTAGAAATCTTTGGAAATAGAATTGACCAAGAGGAGCAGCTGCATAGCATCAGCTTATTTAGGGCATGAGGTTTTACTGTCCCTGGTACAGCACACTCACCTACAAAATGCAGGGAATACACAAAAAAGCCAGGATGCCTAAGATAAAAAAGAATGAAAAATCTATTTCCGAATCATTTTATTTTGGAAACCAAGTTTTTAACAAGAGCTTGTTCTGGAGGAAACTGCTCTTTGGGAGAAAGGTCAAGAACAATTTTGTGGTTTTTTTTTCTCTTTTGCTGTTGTCTGCATCTCCAGTGGAAAACATTGCCCCTAGAAGTTGGCATCTGTGCCAGCCCCAAGTGCTGAAGGCTGAGGAATGTGCCTCAAAATCCAGTAAAAGCCCTCAGTGAGGAGGACATGCTCTAATTTCCCCTCAACTTACAGGGTGTATTTTCTCTCCACGCCAAAAGCCATTTGGGGTCATTCCACAAGGCCATTCTCCCAATTTATGATGGTTTTTGGTATTTGGGTTGCATGAGGGCTGAGTCCCGACCTTCTCACTCTGGGGCTTGTGGTGGGAACATCTCCCAAGGAAGGAACTCAGGCAGCCCCAGGAGCACCCATTGCCTTCAGCATTTCCTCTTCCCCCACGAATTTGTTTCTCTCCAGCCCTGGTGGGAAGGCTGTGACATTTTTTCCTGAGGAGGCTGAGAAGGCAAAGAGGACAGAATGTCCTGGGACACACTGGAGAGGAGAAAGTTGGAGGCAGAGCAGCCTCAAATGTTTCACTGAAGGATTAGGACCACAAAAGATCCAACAAGAGCCACTGGGAGGATTTACACCAGGTCGTGGTCAGTGCTGGATTTCATGTCCAACACTGAGGAAAGACAGTTTCTGGTGCTGAAATATCACAGGTTCCTTTAGGAAGCCTTATTTATTGAAGTCATGGGATGTTTAATTATGACAGCTTATCTTATGCTGGATATAAATGAGCTGTTGGAGTAGGAGCTGCCTGCACAGAACCCCCCCAGTGTGGTGGTCAGATTCCCACAGCCCCAGAGCAATACTCCTTGGGAGTAGCTTTTGGGGCATGGAAGCAAATTTTGGGATATCTCATTGAAGACCACCAGGAGAGAAACCCAGGAACCCCCATATTTGACATTGGGGTGTTGGCAGCTCCTGCTGGACATTCCCACAGGCTGCTTGGAAGCAAACAGAGCCACATGGAGACCTGGATGAAATTTAAACTCCAAAGGGGTTAAATTTCAAACCAAGTCCATGTCTCCTTTGAAGTCTGCCTGACCCTTTCCCTCTCATCCTTTTGGTTTCCCACTGACAGGGCCCCAGAGAGCAGGGGGGTTTAGGGCTCTGCCAGGTCCATGGCCCAGTGCTGCAGGCTGGGGCCAACTCATTCTTTGCATGGTCCAACTGGGAGCCATCCTTCAGTTCCCTTGACAAGGATCCTTCTGCCCACACCAGGAGCCAAACTGGCCAGAGGTGCAGTTTGTCCATCAGTACAAGCTGCTCTCAAGCCCTCCCTGGCACCCCTTTCCCCTCCCCTGCTGGCACATTCTCACTTCTTTTCATGCCTCTAATTTGTCATTCTCAAACAGGCTGGGAAATGCTGGAGGGCAGGGACTCACTCTTGGATTTGGCCCATCTATTTCCACCCCAAAGCATTTCTGCCATCCCTGCTTCCTCTGACAAAATCCCACCTCCCTCCTTTGCAGGTGGCAAACGAAGCTGCTTCTGGCTGTGCTGGCTTGTGCTGCTCTGATCAACCAGCTCTGGAAAAGCATCACCTAAAATCAAAATATACTCTACAACAGAGACAGCCACAGACAGGCAAGAAGACAAATTCTGGCTGCCTTTGCTGTCCCAAAATTGCTCCCATGATGTACAACATTGGGTCACTGGGAAAGGGCCCAACTCCCAGCTGAAAGATGTTTCTGCTCCCAAGATTAAAGGGTAAAAAAATCATTCCTTAAATTAATTTTTTTCTTTTGTCTACCTAAATCTCCTTTACCCTTTTTAGCCCATTAATATACTCCACCTAGACACAAACCATTCCTGCCTTATTAGATTCCCTGGTTTCCTTTTCCCACAGTATGGGATGAGATGTGAACAATTTTACTTTACTATCATCCTGCAGACATTCCAGGGAACTAAAACCAAGCTAAATATTTGAAGCAGGAATTAAGGCAGAAATCAATAATGTCCCAGTGAAGTCCTTATCCCTCATATTTAACCTAAAATAATCCCAGAGGTTAAAGGGACTAAAGTATAAAAGCTTTTCCTGCAACACATCATCTCCGTGATTCCTCAATAAATTCAAAAGCTGAGCAATATTTTCTATGAGATTCTTTGGTAGAAATACATGGATTTGCATCCTTCTGTGATTTTAAGGAGCAGCAAATTTCCCATATCCTAGGATGAGAATGAACTCTTTGTGTAAATTATAAACAATTAAATAGCTGGGTCACATTCTGTACAGATTTCAGAGGCTGCAATCCCTGCTTGAGAAATGGCCCAAAATTCCAAGATCGTTCACCAAATGGCTGGAGTGTCACACATCTGGAATTTAAAACTTTTAACGTCTCTTCTCCATAAATTTTAGCCACCTCAAGGTCTTTCTGCCACAACTACAACTTTCCTGACATGTTTTAAGTGCTTGAGGTTAAAAATCACCCTTTACCTCAGCTCTGTCAGGGTCAGATTTGTGGAGGGTAATTGTGTTGGACAAGATATCTTTGAGATTGCTTCAAAATCTGTCACTTGGAGGGGGAAGAAATAAGACTTTTCCTCAGCCCTTTGAAGAGGAAGCTTTTCAAGTGAACAAAAAGGGCTGGCTCAGCTTGCAACAGGGAGAAGAAAAAGTGAAGCTAAATGACCTAAACAGCACCTCAGCCCTTTGCAATAGGGCACTTTCTGCAGCCAGATTAAGTGAGCAGATTAAAGTCCTTGCCAGGGTTAACACCAGTCACATCAAGAATCGAGCAAAAATCAGTGGGTGAGCCAATTTTCCCAGAAATCTCCAGAGATTTGCTTTAGGAATGATTTTTCCATTCTGTTTAGCACTCCGTGGCACAGTTTCACACAGCTCCTCAGACCTTCCAACATCCAGCTTTAAAGGGTGGTATTTCCTATTTTGACTGCTCGAGGGCTCATCTGTACATCTCTGAACATGTGCAAAAGGTCTTCTGCCAAAGCCTCCTTTTCTCCTCCTTTCCCTTCCCAGGCTTTATGGACAGAAGGAAAGTTCTTGGTCCATGTGCCACCTTTGCCTTTTGCAGCATTTTCTGCTGCAGCCACTTAAATCAGAGCAAGAAGGTGAACCACTGGCATCCCAGTCCATGGTTCAAACACCTGAGTTCTTAACATGACATAAAACCCCAGGTTTTGCCTCTAAAGAACTGAGTTCCAAGAAAAACCTGAGTCTTTCTGGATGGAAACATTCCAGAATTATTGCCTCTGAGTCTGGTTAGGGTCAAATTAAGAGCTGTCATAAAATCTGGTGTTGGCAGGGAGATACCCAGTGCCTTGTGCTTCCAGTCTGCCTTGCAGGTGGGACCAGCTCAGAGATCCTTCTTGAAATAAATGCCTTAAAAACCAGAAATCTTGGTTATCTCCAGTCTGAGTGGAGTTTTTTAAGCTCCCCCCTCCCTTTGCTGTGCTGTGGGGTGCTCGTGGGCGGAAGCTGCTTTTGCCTTTGCCCTCCTGTGTCCCTCTCCTGCTCCTGTCTCCAAAGCTGAACTCTCCCAGGCTGTCAGGACAAGTGACAACTCTGTGACAGGAGCCCAAGAGCCCTGGGCTGAGGAGCAAGAGCTCCTCTGTTTGTTTTTTTGGTTCTGGCACATCTCTGAACTCAGATCAGATCCTGCTCCTACCCCTTGTGCTCCTCCCAGCCTTGGCTCGCAGGGTTTGGCCGTGATGGCCCAAGCCAGGAGGTTTCAGGGGAGTTCCCTGCGTGTCTCCTGAGCCTGGAGAGATCCTCAGCTGTTTCTGCAGCCCTTGGGAAGCTGGGATGTTAAATTCCATGTCCTGGCTGCATTCCAGTGTCAGTAATTACAAACTGCCTATCTTACTTCGACTGTGCCCACTCCATGTGGGGCACTTTGGCTCGGGTGATTTTTCCTCCATTTTTCCTAAACTCCTGCAGGGCACTGCTTTGTGGATTTACCCTTCTTCCACCTGTGCTGCCTGTCCAGCTGGGGATGCAAACTTTGCCCCAGAAAGAAAGGAAGGACAGATAAGTTTCCACAAATTTTCCCTGTACACAATGCTCTTCAGGCAGTGGAAACACGACTTCCACATGAGGTCTGTGCCCCTTGACAGGGGATGGATGGCAGCAGGAAGCTGCCTGCCCTGTTCCAAGTATTTTCCACTGCTGGATGGCTCTGCAGCACTGTTGGCAAGAGGCATCCCTCAGGGAGCTGCCTCCCAAGCAGGGACCTGCCATCAGCCACCAGACACCTCTCACGGGGCAAACCCTCTCTCCTCAGTGGTGAATCACAGTCTGTGATGCTCACAGAGCTCCTGGCAGAGAGGGTGCAGCAGGACACCTCAAAGGGGATGTTTCATCTCCAGCTGCTGCACAGCCACCATCCCCAGGGGTGCAATGTGGCACTGCAGGTAAGCTGTCTTCTGAGCAGCCCAAAAATCGGGATAAATACTCCTTTTTTTGCTAACAGAGGAACTTTCCACCGCCCTTTCTGCCCTGTAAACCCAACTCTGCCTTCCCAGCTCCAACCCAGCCAACCCATGGGCCTTACCACCCCCCCAGCACGCAGTGCCCTCAGCTCCAGATTTCCCCCAGGACTTAACATCGCTGACCCTTGGGCAGACAGTGCAGGAAACACATCATAAAAAGGTTTAGTGGGTTTAGGAACAAGCACAGTAAATGCAGGGACATTTGTGTGCCCTGAGAAAAACCCCAGGCGCAGCTGCCTAAAGCCCAGACATTTACTCACCTTCGGATATTTATTATTCCTTTCTTCCAACCTGCTTCCTCGCTGCCATCTGTCTCTGAGGCAGGAGCAGCACATTCCAGATTATCCCTGATGCTTAAAATGTGGGAAGGCAAGGATCTAAGTGGCAAACTGTGTGCTCAGAGGTCAGGGGCTTTGCTGCACATCCCTGCTGACCAGCTGACCTCTCTGCCTCCCACCGACTCCTGGGTTTTGGAGCATTTCCATGGGGTTTATTTCAAAATGAAGGAATGCTACTTCAGACATGTGTTTAATGATGAGAAACCCTGCATTTTGATCTTATAAGAGGGCTGGAGGTGGGTAGTGTGGCAGGATTCAGTGCTCCTGGGGATTTGCTCCTGTTGTGACAAAATACATGAAAATCCTTGAGAAGTTTCTGTGACTGCAGATTTTGTGTCTGCTTCATTCTCTTCCACTGTGCTTTTTACTTCCTGATTGATGTGAATCAAATCACTGACACAATATTAGTGGGGCACGAGATCTGCTTGCAGAAAAGGGTGAATTTCTGCTTCCAGGTTGTTTTTAAAGATCCATCCTGAGCACAGAGTTGAACACTATTGCAGGTGAGAAAATAAGGTAAATACACAAATATATAAAGGATGAATGAAGACTTTTCCAGCTAGGACAGACAGCTGTGATCTTTTGGAGAATAAAAGATTTCCTCTGAGCCCCTTTGCCTTATTTTGACCCTTTGAATGGTGACAGGGTGGCACCTGTGGGAGACCCTACAGAGCAGGCTGCACATTGATATCTCTGAAGCTTCAGCGCTGGAGGGACAAGTGTTTTAAGCTTGTTATTTTGCAATTACACATTTTTATCATGGAAGGCACTGTTAGAAGTAGTAAGTGCCTGTGTTTTGCTCCAGAGGAAATGAGGAGCCTGAATCCTTCCTGTCCCCAGTGCAGGCCCCGCCACCCCCTATCCCCATTGCACTGCAGAGGCACCAAAGGGCATCCACGTGAAATCTTACACTGAACCTGCTTCCTTTTTCCACTGCCACGGAATTTGCCACATCAATGCAGCTCTCCCACCCTAGGATCTGGAAACTCTGTATCCCTTTTCAGAGATGGCCCTTTGATTTTTCTTGGACCTGGCTGTGTTTTTAAGCCTTTCTAAGATAGCTGCCCAGGAGCAGGAAATTCTGTAGACCCCACTCTGTCTCAGGAAGAGGAGATGGAGCCAAAGTCCTATTAGCTCTTCCTTTTCATTTGTGACTGTTTGGAAGAAAAAAAAAAAATCGTCAGACACAAAGGATCAGCAAGCCCAGGCATTTTTATGGAACTTCTTTATTCCTTTTCCTTTTCTTCCAGCATTTAGCACAAAAAGTTTCCATGCATGGCCTGTGCCCAGGTCGAGGGCATCTCTGTGCAGAGCCTGTGGGAAAGCAGAGCAGTTGTTGGTTCTAGAGGAGTTTTCAGCCTCAGCACGTGAATCAAATACCTGAATCAAATTATTCTGTGCAGCTGTGAAAATTGTGATCCTGAAACCTGATTACAATCTCCCCCCTCCCTCCAAAGGCCAGTGACAATATACAAAAGCCCTTCCCTTCTCCAATGTAAATATTTCATGAAACAAAGATGACTTTCTGCCTCAGCCTCGTGTTTCTCAGGGAAAGGGGCTGGACAGTGCCAGCAGAGTTCAGAGCTCACCAGAGGTCAGGACAGAGACTCGCTGCTCTCTTGGTGATTGGTCACTGGTTTTTGGAAACATCTTTTTTTCCCTTGGCTGCTTGACTCCCTCACCTCACAAACCATTTCAAGACAACTGGTGTTAATCCCTAAAGGGCTGGGTGATGTTTTGTTTCCTAACAAACAAACATTTCATTTGACCATGGCCCTCTCCACGTCCATTTTCCATGGAGTGAAGGCCACACAAGCCTCCACCTTCAGACATTTTCAAGCACTTTTCTCCCTAGGCAAGGTAGGTTGTAGTGACAAATATAGAGAATTACGAGAGCTGCTTATTGTTTAACTGGTTAATATTTTGTGCTCCAGCCAACAACCCAGAAAAGAGGATGAAATCTGAACCAGATGGACCCACACCATGATATTCAAGGCTCCTCACAGTGAGACCCAGCCTTAGTTTGCATCTGAAGTCTTATCTCCCCATTTTCTGGAGTGGATGGATCCACTTGTTGGAGTAGAAGTGATTCACCCCAGTAAAGCCTCACAGACTCAGCCTTTAAACCATTCATGGGGCTATAAACTGTGCTGGATGCAAATGTTTTCCCGTCTGCAGAACATCTGCAGCAGCTGTGCTCTCCAGGCGGGCTTTGCTGACAAAATGTCAGCTTGGTCTCCTGGTCAGGCTGCTCCCCTGGGGGTTTGGAGAGCTGGGTTCAACCTCCCTCCCTGGGAGTGTGTGTGTGTGAGGACAGGAGCTGGACACAGGGACAGCCTGGCAGGGTGGGACAACACAGGGACGTGCTGGGTGCTGTCCCTGCCCTCCTTTGTGCCATCAGCTCCCTGGGGGTGGCACAGATGGGTGGGACACAGAGAGAACATCAGAGGGGCAAGGTCGGGCTGGGCAGGATGGGCAGGGTGAGGCTGCTCCTCTCCTCTGGGAGAGCACGGAGCTGTGGAGCACACAGGTAGGGAAGCTGCAGGATCAAGCAGGGAGGAGCAGCAGCATCTCCCCTGCCCTCAGGGAGGAGCAGCAGCATCTCCCCTGCCCTCAGGGCTTGCTTGTGATGGGATGAAAGCCCCAAAGCTGCCTGTGAACTCCGGCCTTGGGACTGGCAATTTGCTGGGCTCCCTGCCAAGCCACCAGGCCAGATGTTCCTGACGTCTTTGCAAACCACTGTCTCAGTCAGTAAACATCACATCAGTCCAAGCACAAACCTGATTAAAGGAAACTTTGGATTTTCCACTTAATGAACAAGGGGTGAAAGGTAGGAATGTACAAGGGGTTGCTCTTAGCCAAAAATGAATCAAGAAAGCCAGTGTCTTTATTTGACTGACTGCAACTACTGTGTAACTTCAGGCTTGGTGCAGCTTCGGTGTAACGGGGTCACCAGAGAGTCTGAAAATCTGGGGTTTCAGTCAAAGGATCCTCCCAGGGTTCATCTGGTTCCCAAAATGCTCATAAATACCCGCATTTCTTAAGCTAAGAAACCTGGGCTGGAAAATTGCACCGGAATGAGCTGTCTGTGGGAAATTCCTGCTCCTTAATGTGTCCATGGCTGGTGCTCCCTTGTGGTGTGACATTTGTGTGAGTCCAAACACATCCAAAGAAAGGTAACCAAGGATTTTAGAGTGGTACAAAGATGAACTGCTGCTCTCTTTTGAAAACCTAAATAAACCTGCAGGTTGTTGGGTTTTTCTGCCCTCTTTGTTCATTCTCTGCCTGTATCAGAACAACACAGGCTGGGCATCTTTTTTTGTCAGCATTGCTTTGACATGATGCTGTTGAGGCAGAAGGCTCCAAATTGTGGCTTTTTTATCTTTATTCCACCAAGTCTTCTAGAGATGCTGTGTTCCTGAAACACTCCCAGCAGCAGTAAATCAGAATGTTTGCAAATGCCACAGATTTAAGCTCAACTGAGCCACTTTTTGCAATGATATTCCAAGTTTTTAAGTTCCTAAAAGGAATTTTCTGGTGGCCTTTCAAAGTGTATTTACAAATATATCCCAGACTTGGCAGTCTCTGTTTCTGAGACATCACCAAGAGAACTTCCCAGCTTTTTACTGGGATGACAGCAAGTGGAAGGGAAGTGGATTGTTGATGCTAATACCACGTGAACTCTCTGGATGGATTTTGGTGTATGATAAGATGCAGGGCTTGGATGTAGATTTGTGCTAACTGATCCCAGAGCCCCTGGACTTTGCACAGCCCAGGCTATGGAGCAGCTCCTGTGGTGGTGAATCTGATTTGATTTGAGAAGCCTCAGTATAAATCTTTATTTACACAGCTCTAAAGGAGCCGTGCTGCAAAGGGAACTCTGGAATCATCCAGGCAAAAAAAACCCCAAAAACAGCTCAGAAGTGTCTCTGTTAAACTCAGATCTTCTCACTGGTGTTTCTGTGCACTGAGGAAAATGTGTGTGGCTTCTCACCTGCAGGCAGGTACCAGATTTAATTGGGGATAACTCCACTGGAAAGTGCAGGAAGAAAGAGGTTGGGAATAGCAGCTTTTGAGGGTTTATTTCTTGATAGAGGTCAATTATTATATAGATTTGTGCTAGAAATGGATCTTCAGAGATGACTTGTGAGGGAATGGGGAGCGGGGACAAGAGGGATGGTGGGGGAAGTTCTGGGAGGAGTGTTCACACTCCTCTGGCCACTGGAGAAATCCCAGTGCCCAGCTGCAGGTTGTGTGCAGAAGAACAGCCAAAATCACATCTGAACAGGGACTTAAAGCATTTAAAAATGTGGGGAATTTCCAGCCATCTTCAAGGCAGGAGAGGTGGCCAAGTGGGTGTGAGTGTGTGTGTGCAAAAGTCAGGCAGTGTTAGCCATTGTTGTTATTGTTACTTTTTCAAATATTTCTTCCATTGGAAACAAAGAATTGTCCAATAAAAGAAACCCAGGAATGGAGAAATTGGGTCAACTGCTGAGTGCAAAAGTGAGGAGTGAGGAACTTTATCAAATCTCATGGAAGCTGTAGGGAATTCCAGGGTGAGAACCCACATCCCCCATGTCAGATGGCCCAGTGTGATATCCACCCCAATAACTACTTCAGCAGTAAGCACAGCTATAATTTATTTTACTGCACGCAATAAGAAAAAACATCCTGAGCCCTAAACAAAGTTTAAAGCAGATGAAATCAGATCAGCTTCTTGGTGAGAGTTAAAAATGACCGTAGGATCATTTGGAGACATTCAACAAACCATTAAATGCTTTTGTTCCTGGCAGCCCGGGCTGGCCAAGCCAATGGTCGAGGAGTAATTTATTGAACTACTTTGTCCTCCACATGCACATGTGTGATGTAAACAGAGAGATAATAAACAGCAGCTGGGGATCCCTTTTGCAGGCAAAAGGGAACTTGTTTGAAAATTTTCTTGCTCCCAACTGTAAAAATGTTTACTTTTTTTCAGGCCTGGGCATCTCGGAGCAGCGTTAATCACCCTGAGTGACAGAGAGATGGGAAAAGGGTGGGAGCTCGAGCCCTTTGTGATGCTTTAAAGCCATCCCTGGAAATCAGACAATGTCAGTGCAGTTTACTGCACATTTTTATGTAAGTACTCAACGCTGCTATTAACAGCTGGACTTCAAAGCTCAGATGGAGCAGGAGCCTTGAGGTCTGGGCAATGTTACTTTTCCCCCTCCTTCCCCATCCTTGTAGTCATTAAGGAGAGTTGGTTTACATGAACATCAAGTGCTGATAAGGATGTCTGAGTATTGACACCGAAATTGCTCAGTAAAGAGAGCAATTTATAGGGAAGCCAAGTGTAAGACATTAGTCATGCACTATTAGGGGACAGCGAGGCCTTACAGCAGGAGCTTTTGAACCAGATTGGACTTGAACTTAATAAAAAGCAAATTCCAAAGCAGAGGTTTGCTTTATGTTGGCCAAACATATTAAAGCAATATTGCTCTGTAGGTAATAATAGCATTTCAATTAGCCTAATTCTGCCTTAATTGGGAATACAATTATTCTGAACAATCAGAGCTTAATTGCAGGCTTACAGCTAGTAAAGAAGGCTGAAGGTTGGATAAGGGTTATTCCCTAATCATTTATCTGCTGATAAATGGAAAATTGCAAAAGATTGCTGTGATTGCAGCGAAATAATTGAGGTGTAATAGAAGTTATAATTTAATAGAAGTAATGATGTAAAACAGAAATTGTATAATAATAAAAACATTCTTAAAAATTTAATTGGCACGTTAAGGCAGAGAAGCCAGTCCCAGGAACTGTGTAGGATTGGCACTACCTAATTTCTGTGGTGTTGGCAATCCCATGGAAAATTTATTTTACAATAATGTTCTACTGAGGAGAAAAAAAGGACAGCATAGAATTAAAGTCACATTTAATATTGAGATTTAAACCAAGTCTGAATACTTCTCACAGAACACACTTTTAACTTGTAGAACTCATTGCCACGGGATTTTATGGAGACCAGAAGTAAAAATTAATTGAAAATGAAGAAACAACATCCATCAATGACTATTAAAGTCAAGATACAGACTCCAGAGCAGGAAACCTCATACCTGCTGATTGCCAGGAGTTGAGAAAGTCCAGAAGGGAAAGATCATTTAATATATCCTGCCCGTTACAATTTTTTGGGAAGGTATCTGTTGGTCTCCAGTAGAGCTGAGGTGACAGCACAGACAGGAATTTATTCTGACAAGGAAAAATAGATTACAATTTTCTGTCCCTCGATGAGCATTGGATTTGCCTCTCCCAGGCTGTGAAAAACAAGGGTGGAATTTGTGTATGAAATAAATACAAGGGCTGCAGGCCGGAGCAGTTTCTGTGGTGACATTTACTCATGGAAACAGCAAAACCATCAGTGAGTGGTTTAAAAAGAAAAAAACTCTTCATGAGTCCATGTCTGGATGTGGGAACGTGGATGAATTTTGGGATACAAGGCACTTCAGGCTGAGTACCACAGCGCTGGTGGTGGATGTGCCTGTCCCCAAGGTGCACCCACAGAGCCAGGCTTGGCTTTTCAGTGTGACAGCACCTGTTAATTGTCCAGTTAGGTATTACCTATTAAACATTTACTGCCTATTTCCTGTACATGTCTGGTGAGGCTCGCAGGAAATTTAGAACAAATTAAGCAGCAGCTGTAATCCCTCACACTCCAAACTGCCCCTGAGATGATAAAATATTAGCAATGGATGTCACGAGCAGCAGCCACTCTTAAGGCAGCAAATTTCCCCCCTGTGCCCAGCCTGGGCAGCCCAGGAGGTGAAATTACTCAGCTGGTATCGCTCCTCTCACGCTGCCTGTCTCTCCACCCACACTTTTGGTATGTTTGATGGGGCTCTTTCATCCCCCCCACTGTTCCCACACAATTTCACATGTGGTCTGAGCGGGGCACTTCCTGCCGTTAAAAAAAGCAAACCCAAGCCCCCTGCAGGAACAGCCTGCGTGCAGAACACCCAAGTTGACAGAGTGTGAGAGAGAAGGACTAATCCATACCAGATGAGCCACAGCAATAGCCCTACTGAGCCAGGCCAAACACGGAGCAGAAGACAGAACAATCCCTTTCTTCCCCCCCTCCTCCCTGCTCCCTCTTCAAGTGGACACTTCAAAACACTAGGAAAATATTCCAAGGAGCATGGCCCTAACTTTAAACTGATATTGTTTGGGTTAAGTTGCCTACCATGCAATGTTCTTTCTTCACTTTCAAAATAAACCCTAGGAAGCATTAATGCAAATACTGTATAAACACACATTCATTCCTACATTTTAAAATCTGCCCCAGCGCTCAGCCTTGGGTTGNTGAGCACATTTGTACCCTGAAACTTGGGCACTGAAAATCCTGTCGGCTAAAAATTACTACATATATGTATAAATACCTCGGGTCCCACTTCTCTTACCATTGTTTATTGTGCTATCCCACTTTTATGTAAAGAAGGATAAAGTTCACTGGCAGTTGCTCTCTGCTCTGAACAAAACCCCTATTCTCCATTTTTAAAGCCTGCAGCTGAATAAACGAGAGAACCTGGCCTTTCTTTCCAGGCAGGGGCTGTCAATATTATATGATGCTGGAGAAACACAGGGAGAAGTGAGGCAAGGAATGAAACACCAAAGATTTTCTATTTCGAATACCAAATGTCTGAAGCCAGTGTTAGGCTGTGCCAACACACTGAGGAATGAGTGAAATGTGAAATGTGATCCCCCTAAGACGCTGCAAGACAGAGCCTGGATTCTCAGAGCGTTGCTATTAAAAGCCCATTTGAAACTCTGGGTTCTCCTCTGGGAGGATAACAAGAAAAAAAAAAAAAGAATTTGCTGGTAAAAATTATATTTAATTCCATGGTTAGGCCGCCTGGGCAGAATATTGGGAACAACAATATATTCTTGGGGTTTCTCCCTTGTGGGGCTTTCTGCAGGATTTTTGTTGTTATTGGTTCTTGGGGCAGGGGTTGCCTTTCTCCCTTGGGTGCATGAATGGCCTAAACGTCATTAGTTGCAATAATTAATCTTTGCTTCTGTGCAGTTTGGAGAAGCAGAGGGTTTATTGAATGGCCTTCTATTTAAATGTAAGCCAGATGCCGCTCTTGTAGCCGCCACAAACACAAACTATTAGTTTTAGTTCAGGTCACGGCCAGTTGAGTTATTTGAACTTCTCTAAATGGTTGTGCCTCCCAGCTCTCTTGTTGGGGCACCGAGCCTAAATAAGGCAGAAAATGGTCATTTTTAAACCAAACCTTAAAGCCAGTGCAGAGCTGTGTTATTAAAACCGAGTAAAGAGTTAAAATTTTCAATTCCATTGTGCTAAGATATAACTTTTTTTACTAATTTCCCATGTTTTCTCTCAGCTCGGGTGTTCACAGCATATTTGAATCCACGGGCAGGTGGAGCCAGCCTTTGTGGTACAAATATTCCCTCTGAAAGGAGAGCATTTTTTGGGAGCTGACTTACCCCTCATGAGCAAAGCCCACTCAGCTGAGGACCTGGCAGACACCTCACTGTATTTACACATTTCACATAGACATGTTTAGAATCCTTATTTCTGACATTCACATACCTGACTCTAATTAACAAAACCAATTTTGCTGGTCAAAGACCTGCTCCAGCTGCTTTGGATGGAGCTTGGTAATTCTCTCAGTCTCTCCCATTCCTCTGAGAGCTCCAGGGAGAAGAAAACTTGGTCTTCAAAGGGCAGCAGCTCCAGATAAGTGGTGGAAGATATTTGCAGGACAATTGCTGTGCACAGATGTGCTCTGTGATGCAGCCACAAAAAATTTAAAGTCCACTGGGCTGGAGCTGAGCTTAACAAGCCAGATTTAATAAAGCCCATGCCTCGTGTCCAGAACTGCATCCACAAGCCTCCCTCCGTGGATCTGGATGTTGCCACCTCAGGAATGACACGAAGGAACCTCTCCCTGCTGCTGCAGCCAGCACAGGCTCGCAGTGACACAGCGTGTGCCGAGGAGCTGGCTCTGCCATCGGCGTGGCTCAAAGCACCCTCAATATTTTCCAATTTCCTGATGGATTCCATGGACCACGAGCAGAGTTTAACTTTTTGAGATCATTAAAAGCGAGGTGGTGTCGATCATGTCGCTGCCTTCGTTGCTGCATCGCTGTAATTGCTGTTAATTAAGAGCATCTTGGGGCTGTTGTGCTCGGCTAACAGGTTCCAAATGGCTTCACACTGAAGGCAAAACTAAGAGACTTTTTTTTTCCTGCCTCGTCTCCTTTTTGCACTTTGTGCTACATATTAAAAAATCTGCTTTCTGTATCCTGATATCAGATCTTCTGAGTGTAATTAATGCCTGAGAACATTTGTCGCCTGCCTTACTTTTACAAGAAGGAAGTGTGATGTTCAGATAGTTTCTGTTAGAAAGAAAATATATAAAATTTTAAAGTCAATATTTTGTGGAGTAGCAGCTATATGGGTGTGAAATTCTATGAAGGGTGGGAAGAAAAAGAAGCCCAGGAACTTTATCTCAAAAGCAGATCAAAATCCAAGCGTTCAAGCAGCAACTTAATTACTGTAACCCATTATTGAGATGAAGTGATTTCATCCTTGCTGTCCTGTGAAACAAGACCCCCAGCTACTGCATGGTGAGGAACAGATGGAGGGGTGTCAGGAATGATAAAAAGTCCCAGAGTATAAATGTAACAAATAGGTTCAGGACAAGGAATGGCGCCGTGCCTGTCATAAAACCCTGCCGGGCTTCTCATGTTCCGATAAATCTTGATTTTGTCATGGGATAACTTCAGAGTCCCTGCCTTGGGTTCCACAAGTGATTAGGTCACTGATGTATGGGGTAGGGGACGGCAGAAGGGAGGAAGGGACACCACTGGGAGGCCTTAAATGACCTCTGCTCGCTGCTCTTGGATGCAGGAGGAAAGCCCATGGTGCGGGATTGTCATTATTTCATTGTTCGTTTTGGGGTGGCCTCATTCCAAGATGAGTTTAACTGGAAACAAATTGGCTGCAGCCTGTGCAAGGAGACCTGATGGAGGAGCTGGAGGGGTGAGGAGCCCATCAGGAGGGTGGAGCAGCAGCTCTCAGCTGTTGATTTTCCCCAGAATCAGGCAGTTCAGCTCCAAGCATAGCAGGGTGAGCAAAAGGCTCTGACACAGTCAGGAGATCACTGGATCATCCCCAGAAAGCTCAGGAAACACATGAAGGGTCCTCCAGCAGGGTGGTTGAGTGCCAAAATAACTTCCCCATCATTCCTCAGTAGGAATAAGAGCATCTTCCCACTTCTGGTGTGGGGAGCACCACAGCTGAGCATTTGTAGTACCATTCATTCATTTTTACATCCCACTTTCACCCCCATTATTTTGCATTTCCCATTGCATTGAAGGAGTGAAACCTTTTCTCCAACAAAAAAAACCCAAACCCTCTTGAGATGATGATGCATAAACAAGAGAGGCCTCCTTTTAACAAGCATGAAAAACATTAAGATTCATTTTGGGCAGAGCACCCACCAATTCATCTTTCTTTGTGCTGTTCCTTTTAGCGCTGGAAATACCCCCAGGCTCTTGAAATCCTCAAGGTATCTTGGCACTGCCGAGGTCAGTAACTCGATCTCGGTGCTAAAAAGACACTAACAGTTCTGCAGGGTAAAGGAAAGCTCGTTAATGATTTTAGCAGATGAACCAGAGGACCGGGGCAGGGTCAGCTGGTAAATCCCATACTACCCTACAAAAGATAACCTTTGACTTCTCCTGACTCTCTGAACTGCACTGCCAGCAAACCCCTGAGTCCTTGGGGGACCCATAAATCCTGGGGTGTTCATATCAGAGATCCTTTACCCTGGCTGTAAAACATGAGAACCCCAGCACAGCCCGTAGTTAAGAGTCATTGCCCATAAACTCTCCGGGCTGCCTTTGCCACCAGGCTGGGATGTGGCACTGAACTCCTTTCCTTCAGAGGGGAAAAAAACTCCTTTTCTGTGCAGAATGGCAAAATAACCAAAACAGCACATCCATGGGCCAAGCTGTGCCCTCAGAGATGCATGGGCAGCTTGGGAAACCAGTGAGCATGGAGAGGGCTCGGCTGAGGGCAGGGACTGACCCACAGCCCCCTCCATCCATTTATCCCTGGCACACTCTGCCAAAGGAAACTGTCCCCAGCCAGGCCTAAATGTCCCCAAACAATGATCTCCTTCAAAAGGAAAATAGAGATGTTAGGCAAGATGGGTTTGAGCAGGGCAATCAAAGTGCCATCTCTGAGGAGCAGTCCATGGGGAGCATGGGATGGAGCCTTTTGGAAATTGGTGTTAAAAATGCATTTCCCTTCCCAGAACCACTCTGAGATGTGATGCAACCGTTCTGACCAGCGAGTGCCTTCACAGCAGCAGCACAACCTTGCTTTGGCAGGATGGTGAAAGTGTTTTTTCAGGCTCTGGGAGGTTTTTTGTGGGAGCAGAAAAGCTGCTTTGAGCCAGAGAGCCACTGCTTGGTTCTGGTCAGTTCTCCCAGACTGCCCATGCCTTTGAGGGCTGAACTGCTCAGCCTCCCCTGGCTTCTCTTCAAACAAACCAATAATCACTTCCCTTTGGAAACTGCCAACTGCCATTCTCTGGGGTTTGGTGGGCAACACACAAAAAAATGCCAGGACATTTCCATGTTCACGCCTGTGGTCATCATCCAGTCCATGGGCACTGTCCATCTGTGCCCAGAGGAGCTGGGAATGTAGAACCAAACCCTAACTGGGCTCAGGATGGAGCTCCATGAGGCAGCTGTGGGGTCTGGGAGCAGCAGCTGGATTTAGCAATAAGATCCCTTCAGCCTTGTGTCTTCTGCTCACATTTGGAGTTTCACAGTAATTTTATTGAATCAAAAACAGATACAAACACAAACCCAGTTATGCACATGGGAGAGGGATTTTGTGATGGGTCATGCAAGGAATATTTCATTAATTGCTCCAGAATTCCTCTCCTTCCTCTTTTAAATACATTAATGTAAGAGTGAAATAATTACTGCTGTGAAGAGCAGTCCTATTCACTGTGTAGCTCTTTTAGTCCACCTTTGCTGAGGAATTATACACCTACTCCACTCAAACTCATTTTTAAATGTTAAGAATGATGTTTGGCAAAGGTGAATAAGAGGTAAACAGTTGTAATTTCAGAGGTCTTGGCTGCTTTATGTCATAATGTCCCTTTTACAAGGAAATTATGTCATAATGTCCCTTTTACAGCTACTTCTGGCCTCAGTTTCCCCAAATTAGCATTACCAGATCACCAGAGGCACTGATGGTGGAACAGGAAAAATAAAAAATTTATTCAATATTACGCTGCTCAGTAATGATGGTAATGAAGAATTCTGGTTTATATCCTATAAATATGTCAGATTCTTGTCCAAATAATATTTTCCAATAGTTTTTCTTTCCATTTTCCTGATGATTATGAACATATGCACCAAAATGAAATGAAGACATTGTACAAGAAAGTAAGTAGTAAGATCAAGGGTCACGAGTATTTGCTCTTGCACTGAACCTGAAAGGAAATCTTCCATAAAGAAGTTTTTCCTGAAAGGCCAGTGGGAAGCTAACAGGAGCATTAAGATGGAAGATAGCACACCTATAAAAAGTTATGTTTCAAAAGAAGGATGTGGCAAGAAAGGCAAGTAGGGAAGGAAATGGTATTTCAAACCATATTAAAGTAAGAAGTGGGTTTCCTAATCCTGAAAGCCTTAATTAGCCCCTTTTTAAAAGTGAAGCAAAGTAGATTAATCCCCAAACATTGCATTAAATTCGCCACAGTTCCTGCCCTTCTGTTTGTGTGGGTAGGAGCTTCACAAAAGCACTCAGCAATAAAAATCCTAACACAAGGACAGCAGCCCAACACGCAGCGAGCAGCCCATCAGCAATAAAGTGGAGTGTGTAGCTCAGAGCAACACTCCAAAAACAAATTAGTTGGTGTGCACAGCCCAGTGCTGAAGGACAACCCAACAATAACAAATCAGTGTGTGCAACCCAAAGCACGCCAGAGCAGCCCAACAATAACAAACCAGCCTGAATGCCTGATGGGAGAGGAGAAATTCCACAAGGAAGTGGATTTGGGGCTGAATTTTCCAAGGGGTTATTATTATTAACAACAGAGAGTTAAACTATTAATGTTTAAATTAAGAATAATACCAGAAGGTATTACCAGAATAATACTCAAGCCTGCTGCCATTGGCTTTAACGAGTCTAGGAATGGGCCCAAAGTGCCCTTAAGGGATTTAGCTGGTGAGGAGAACAAATTCTACCTGGAACTAATGAGCCCACCATGGCAAATGGAAATTCTGTTCATCTCTGCTGGATAATGTGAACTGGTCTTTATGGGGAGATGGAAACTGTTTGAGTGCTGGCACCAGGACTGTGCCTGTGGTAACCTGCTCCCAGATGCTGCTGAGCTGGCCTGGGGTTGGATCACCTAAAGCAAGGATGTCTTTCCACCTCGCTGTTTTCCTGCTGTGATGGTATTCCCAGACTTCTCTTCAGATGGGATAAAAGGAGCACAGATCCTCAGTGGAGCCAACATAAATCGTGCCTTAGTGCATGTACCCCCAACCAGCACTCCCTCACAAGCACACCCCTTTCCATACATTATGGTGTAACTGCATTACAGTTCCTTTTCCAGCCCAAATCCACCATCGAGGCTGCCCTGAGCAGAATCAAGCTGACAAAGCCTGTTCCTGAGCACAATCTGACTCCTGGGTCCTGAGCACAATCTGACTCCTGGGTCCTGAGCACAATCTGACTCCTGGGTCCTGAGCACAACCCACCATCGAGGCTGCCCCGAGCAGAATCAAGCTGACAAAGCCTGTTCCTGAGCACAATCTGACTCCTGGGCCCTGAGCACAACCCATCATCGAGGCTGCCCTGAGCAGAATCAAGCTGTCAAAGCTTGTTCCTGAGCACAATCTGACTCCTGAGGTCCTGAGCACAACCCACCATCGAGGCTGCCCTGAGCAGAATCAAGCTGACAAAGCCTGTTCCTGAGCCTGTTCCTTTTCCAGCCCAAATCCATCCTCGAGGCTGCCCCGAGCAGAATCAAGCTGTCAAAGCCTGTTCCTGAGCACAATCTGACTCCTGGGTCCTGAGCACAATCTGACTCCTGGGCCCTGAGCACAACCCCAAGGCTCAGACACAGGCAAGCTCTTCAAACTTCACAGCTTGAGCTCCTCTCTGGCAGAGTTTCCATCTCCCAAAAGCAGGTCTGGCAGATATCCCTCAGAGGGGCTCCTTAGGAACACACGTGGTTAACTGGAGACCAGGTGATACCAGCCTGGCATATCCTTTTAAAAGTGAAGCTGTCAGTTTTTCCCTTTCCTGTTTTAGTGAGAATAAGAAGTCCAGATCCATCTCCTTCCCCAGCCCATGTCTATCAAATTGCCAACATCCCTCTTGTCAGTCTGGGATTGAGGGGGGAGAGGCTGGATGGAGTCAGAGGTGCAGAAGCATCTCCTGACTCTCCACACAACACAGCCTTTCCCCTCCTTTTCTCTCCTCAGACCAAGGGATTTGGGAGAACATCCCCACACAGAGAATGTTCTGCTGATGAGGAAGACAAGGAGAGTTCTGCATTATGAAGGCAAGGCAAATATTACAGAGATTTTGTGGTAGCTTTCTTTTTTCCCCTGGAAAGACACGATCCCTGCTGGCATCATCTGTGGCTTGGCTCCCACATCCATTTTGCCCAGTGATTACTGCAGGATGAGCCTCGATTCTGACCAGTTTAACTGGAACCAGAACAGAGCTGAAGGTGTTTGGAAATTACTTTCAATCTTCAACACTCCAGAGACCTGGCTGGGAATGTTGCAAATAGATCAAGGAAATTAAAAGGAACATTGAGGTCACTACTAGAGGTCAGGAGAGAAAAGGAAGAGTTGACCCTGATTAATCAGAAACATGATGCTGTTGAGAAGAGAAAATATTTTGGGGTTTAGACTCCTGGCAAACAACAGCAAAATACCAACAACTGATGCTGGATGGATTTTTTTTTTCCTTCCAACCAAACCAGAGGAAATTCCTGAACTGACAATGAACAGGAACAATGAGTGAGTCAGTACTCCAATGCCAGAAATTCTCTGGATTTCCTAGCCAGACTGATGTCTTTGGAAGGTCAGAGTGATACAGAGATACATTTCTATAAAACTCGGGGGTTGAATATAAGCCAAGACCCAGATAATGAAGGCAGAAATATTCCAGCTACCCAGAAAGCATTGGATCTTTGAAAAGAGTGAATGTACACTTTCTCCCTCATTCTTTCCCAATTTTTTCTCATTTATAACATTATGTTGCTTTTAGTTTTATAGGAAAGGTGCTCAGAGGCTGTCTGTGATGATGACCCCATAAAATCAGCTAAAAAGAGCTGTGGGAGAAAAATGCTAAGAAATTCTGTTAGTATTTTAATCCTGTCTATTCTGATTCCAAGATTTTTTTTCATTTTGTAGAATGGGGCCCTGGCAATACCTGACACAAAGATGTGTGAGACAGAGCAAATGTTAATTTTGGGGTTTTTTCAAGAGTGTTTATGCCTTTCCATGGTACATCCTGCATCTGTTCTTGCTTATCTCTAATCTTCATCTACATAATCGTGGATAAAATCCCAGAATGTAGGGTTATTCTCCAAACCAGACCAGGTACAATAACATATAAAAATAAGTCTAAATCAGCACAATTGGCATTAGGGTCCAAATTTCATCTCTCTCGTGGCTCATGCTGAGTTTGGGTGGACCAGTTTCTGTTCTGCACCCAAGGATGCCCCAGACCCATGGTGGTACTGCCACCAGCTCAGGAAGTGCTCCATAAATGATGTAAGCCCAGGAAGTGAGGCACAAATGGGATCTTTAAAGGCTGATGGGAGCCTGTCCTCTGCACAGAACATTCCTGCCATACGTTACTCATCTGCTTACTTGTTATTAATTTAAATGAAAAACTGTGAACATTATCTCTGGGACTTTTTTCCCCCTGGTAGCTGTAAAGTCCCTAAAATCCCAGTGTCACACTGTTAATATTATTACTAAGCACTCACACGATAGAGAGAAGCTCTGAAGATATCCAGATGCACCAAGCAGATACACAATGTGATATTGTTCCTGGCATGCTCCAAATCTCATTTCTTTAAGCAATTATCAATGGAGAATTGACCTCCTTGCAATGTGAACACGACCAGAAACCACAGCCCCAGGCCCTTTCTCCAACTGTAATTTCCTAATCTCACACTGCTGAACCCAAACACACAAATATGCAACAATGGATGGAAAGAGAAGCAGCTTTCCCTGTAGGAGGGTTGGATTAGAAAAGGAATGCCTGGAAAACCGAAATTGGAGTAGGAGAGCCTTCCAGCTCCAGGATCTGATGACACTGGAGCTGAGCTCTGCTCCTGTGGTTTGCAGTTCCACCAGCTGGATAACCTTGTGCTGGAACGGCTTCAGCCCCGTTATCCGTGGGTTGTTTTCCTCCAGCACAATCAGCACAGCCACTGTTATGCTTAGATAAAGATGAAAAGTTAACCTGGGAAAAAACAAGGGGGTTTTATTGTTATTATTTGCTTCTCCCTGAACTTTCAAAGGCTGCAGCGGGAGCAGAAGGCATCCTCTGGACCACGCCAGGAACTGCCAGTTGATACAGATGCAGTGATTTAATCAGCCTGGATGACACCATTTATTTATGCAAAACATCTGTGACAAAGATGGGGCACTTTGAAGGTACAGTGATATGGGCCTGGTCCTGCCTGGCACGTTAAATGTGTGATAAGAGCAGCCAGCCAGCTTGGAAGTGTCGATTTTAGGGTGTTATTTGTTTTATGTATCACCTATATTCATGTTGTGCAAGAGAGCTCACAGGCCAGGAGACTCTAAGAGCTTTTTTGCAGTAAATTTTAGATAAGGAATTCAAAATTGCCACCCAGCACACCAGACTGACATGGGCAAACAAAGCAGAAAGCACAAATATTAGAAACCAAACCGGAAATAATAAAGCATCTGTTTTCTGGCCTCTATTAAAGAGAAACGAAAGAGTTTTTTAATCCATGGGAAGGCAAAAATTTGTCTGCAAATTTGAGAGATTGCACAATGGAAGACAATGTGAGATTGTCATCTCTCCAGCAACAGCATGAGAAAATATTTGGAGTTCCTATGTACACCAGCAAAAGTTTACATGATAAATCAGTAGCTTGAGTGCTTCCAGAATCCTGGTACAGATGAATGTGTTGAAACTATTGTTTCTGTTGTCTTTTTAATGCTACTGGGAAGCTTTTTGTGGTAAAGCAACAGTTATTGCCAGCTACATTATTACAGTCTCAGTCTAACATCTGCAATTACTAGGGAGTAAACGGTTCGCATCCCATATGAAATATAAAAAAAAATGAGGAACAGATTTAGCCATTATTCTCCCTCTCTGCGAATTCTGTGACATTTTTTAGTGTTTAATCGTGCCTGGGCAGTTTAAAGGTCTGGGAGCAAAGGAAGCCAAAGGGCTCATTTACAATTAGTGATGGCTAAACATAAAAAAAAAAAATCAACACCCCCCCCCCCAAAAAAAAAAAAAAACAAAAAAAAAATCACCAAAAAACCCCCAAAAAACAGAAGGAGGAGGGAGAATTTTGTGGTTCAGAAAAATTTCAGTTGATAATCAGGAATCTATGGAAAATCTCTCTTGAGATCTCATTTTATTGGTTTCTTCTTCTGTATCCTCTTCATCCCAAGGTGCTGCTTCTCCCTCTCCATGCAGCTCTCCCTCTCCAGACCTCCAGCAACCCCCTCTTAACAGCACCATCCACCACCCCACTCTGTACATTTTCCTCCTCACACAGCTGGGAGGAGATCCCACCATAAAGATCCATCCAACTTGCTCATTTCCTTGCTTCAAAGCCCTCCTTTAACATTTTCTTCTGCCACAACGCCTGCAAGGAACAATAAAATCCATAAAAAGTTGCATTTCCTGGAACGAGGAAATAATTTTGCCAATATTTATGAACAGCATTGACTTCAGTGCGGTTGCTCAGAGAGCAAAGGGCACCAACAATACCAAAAATGGATCTTTTGCCTTATTTTAGGTGCTTTTAGGATGTGCTCTGCTGCACAAGGTATGCAAGAAGCTGGACCTTGGATCTTTGGGCCTTTCAGTGAGACCCATGGGGCTGGCTCCGAGCTCTCCTGGCACACTCTGTCCTTCAGGCAAGGCTGCAGTTGTGGGGAAGCCCAAGCCAAGTAGGGTGGATTCCAGCCTTTCAAAAAATATATGAAAATCTGCTTTTATGGAGCTGCCAAGATGTGTTGCTTCTGTGTTTCCATGGCAACCCCAGGCAGGCATTGGCCAGCGAGCCCTCGCCAGGGCGAGCCCCAGTTCCATCCTGGCCATTTCCAATGCCAAAAGCTACTCCAGAAGCAGCCAGTGCAGACCTCAACACACACAGGATTTCCAAAACGCTTTCACATCTTCAAAGCACTGTGCAAACAGGAGCTAATTAAACTTTAATTAACGTCTCAACAGGTAAAAGGTTTCTCATTTTGCTTTTAGCTGATGCTCATTCATGGCCAATGGAAATTATCTATGACCCCAACCAAAACACTCTCAGGGTAAACAGACTCTGACTTGCTGCATACATTTGACTAAGAGCTGAGTGAACACTTTTTTGGTAACTGTATTTACTTATCCTTTTTTTAAAAAAGAAATATGATTTCCCTTTTTTTTTCTTTTTTTTTTTCTTCCCTGCACAAAGATAAATAAATATCAAGCTGGAACGAAATGACAGAATATATGTAAAACAGAGGGGAAAGGTTAAATACCAAAGTGAAATTGGGCAGTGAAACAAAAGTCCATTCTCAGGGTGTAAACGAAGTGTCCAACCCTTTCATCAAAAGTGTTTACAGCTTATTTTTGTAATGTGAGTCTAAGTGGATAATGTAGCACACAGCAAGGGGCTGTGCATAAATACAGCCCTGTTTGCCATTTAAAAAATCATAACATTCTTTGAAATATGAAAATCCTGAGTCTTGATACAATCCATATTACTGAACTGATGCCAGCCACCTCCCTGGATTTGATTAGCTCACAGCAATCCAGGGATTTGATAGAGACAGAGCACAGCCTTTGTAGGGCAGTGATCAAGTGGCACCAACTGTGCAAAGACTCCAAAAGGTGAGGGCTGCTTCCTCCTTCCCTGCTATGGCTTCAGTGCAAGAGCTCAGTCTTTGGAGAATCTGTTCTTTTAAGACCAAAGAGATGTTTCCAGATTCAAGAAGAGTCTGAGAAACCCAAGGTTCTCAAAGTAAAACTTTCACCTTGCAAGATTGTCAAGAAAATGTTCCTGTGCCTGGAGGAGCTCTGAGGTGTCCTCTGCACACCTGCTCTTCTTTTAGTCCAACTTGTCCATCCTAAAACCTTCTTTCACTTGTTCATAACCAAACCCAAATCCTGGCACAGCAGATTTGTCAAAGACCTCTTCTTGCTCCCCCCATGGAAACATCCAGGGGCAGATCCAGCTGAAGATGCCAGGTTGGATGAGGCTTGGAGCAACCTGCCCTAGTGGAAGGTGTCTCTGCCACTGCAGTGGGCTTGGAACAAGGTGATTTCTGTGGTCCCTTCCAACCCAACCCATTCTATGATTTTATGATGCTGTCCCTGCTTATTGCAGGGGGTTTGGACTAGATGACCTTTAAGATCCCTTCCAAATCAGACTGTTCCATAATTCTAGGATTCTGAGGTTCAGTGGGGTGCGTGATTCCTGTTGGAAAGAAACCACCAAGAACACCCCAGTTAGATGGACACACTGGAGTGCAGAAGGACTTGCTCTCAGCTTCTGCTGATGGAAGTGGTTAAAGGAACCTGGATCCCAGTGCCAGGGAGGAATTCCATGTTGTGCTGCCAGCTCTAAACGTCTCCCAGTACGAGAGCTGGGCCTTACAGTGGTGTGGACATTCCCCAGTTCTTATGGGCTCCACCTGTGGTTTGGGTGTACCACAAAGACAACATGGGAATTCTCGCCCACATTTGGGCACCTCGTTGGGAATTCTGGTCAAAAACCACTTCAAGGAAGCGGGACCTGGACCAGCTTGTCCTACATGGGCTGATGTTTGTGCTGGAAATGCAAATGATGCTCCTTCCCTCTTTTACCACACCTCTCCAGGCTGCAGCACATCTGGGGCTGTTCTGGCAGGATCTGCTGAGAAATATTTTGAAAATCTTGAAAGATGGAAGACTCAGCCCTAAGCCCTGAGAAACCCATGTTCTTTTGAGACTGAGCTTTCTGGATGCACTCACCGCATTTTTAACAACGAGACCATTGGCAGAGCTTTCTAAAATCGTTGGTTTCCTGCACCAGAAAACAAAGAGAGCCAAACCCTTTCCATTGAGTTCGATTGTTCTTGTTCCTTGCTCTGCTGCAAGAAGCATGAGAAGCCAATATCTTTAATAACTGGGATCCGAGCAGCTTTCTCACATCTCCGCTCCGTTTTTTTTTCAGATCAATTTATATAAAACATTTTGCAAATTCTGGTCAAGTTTACCATTAGGAACGATTCCTGTTATTCATTCAACGTTTTCCTTTGTTTAATTTAATGGGATTTCTCAGAAATCTCTTCTTATGCCAATCAAAAAAATGCCTTTCCTTTCCTCGTGGTTTACAGCCCTCATATACATGCAGACAGTTATCATATCCTCCCTTAGTCATAGTTTGGCCAACTTAACCATATTTAGGTATTTTAATCTTTTCTCGTAAGCCATTCCTCTTTGGCTCTTCATTACTTTTATTACTTTTTAAATATTATTTTTATTTTTCCTTCTCTCCTCTCTCCCAGAGCTGTGTTGATTCCTTGCTGAGGCTCCCTGAGTTGAGCAGCATTTAAGAAATAAGATGATCACCATGAGGACAGTTTGGAAAGTTATCTCCGTGGTCGATTCACACCCATCTCTCCTTCTGGAGCCTCATAAAGGACAAGTTTTCCACTGCCACATCCTACAACCAGCAGAGATCAAATGTTCTCCTCGCTGGTGGTCACAGACCCCTTCATGCATGGAGACTTTTCCTGCTGGAGGTGACTCACCCTGAGTTTTTGAAGCTTTACAAGTAATTCAGCTCCTGTGTTTTTCCCAAGTGTTTACCCCCCATCTGTGAGTCCAGTGCAGACCTTTTTTTGCTGTGTCCTGCAATGTGTCCATGAAGAAATTAGATAAAGTCAGGCTTAATGCACGTTCTTCTGCAAGCAGCACCTCCTTCATCTCCTCAGAAGTGACACATCAGACTTTATCCTGGTTTGGGGTATCCCAGCCCATGCAGAGACCACAGACAAGCACTCATCCCCAGGCCAGACTGAGTCAAGCTTTCAAAGAAGACTTTATGGGACTATCAAACACTTCACTAAAACACAGAGATATTTGCCCAGAAAACATAGCAGCTGTTTTAATCTTCCTGGCCAGGCAATTAGAGTTGGAGGAGCTGCTCACATGATTGTGAATATCTCTTGAGGAGGTCTCTGCTAGTTTAGAGCCTAAAGGACTGCTTTCAGCTGAGCTTTCCTCCCTGCTAAAATGCCCTGAGCTCCAAGAGCTGTATCAGAACACCAGAGCTGTTGGGTAGCTGGAGGAAATCTGGGCACAGCTCCTTGAACTGTGACTTTCAGATGCCAAGTAAAATCAGCCTGATCACCAAATCAACCTTGTCAGTGCCCTGCTGTGCATTGATTGCCTCTGTTTGTCTCTTGGTGGCCCTGCACAGGTTGTAGGAGTCAAGACTGGCAGATAGGACTTGATGTTCACCTATGTGGACCTGCCCCTATAGCACTTGTGGGCTGCCCTGGGTCACCTCAGCCCAGAGCAAAGGAAATAAGGAGTGGGAAGGGAGAAGCTCAAGACCTGAGGCCGCTCTGTGTTGGCTTGTCATCACCTGACTTAATAGTTAACATTATTATTACATTTAAGAGAGAACATAAGGAATGCATTTGTCTGGAATTACTTATCACTTGGAAGTCTGGGCTCACAAGGAGATATGAACAGCTTTAGCAGGTCAGGCTGGAAGCCCATGCCAAATAACCTCCTATCTGCAGCAGTAGTGAGAGCCCAGCAAAGAGTACAAATGTAGGTCAGTCCTACAGTGATACTTCCCCCCAAATACTTGCCCAGCCTACAGTGGTTTCTGGCTCAGGCCCTTTCTGAACCAGACATGGGGCCTTTCTGTTTAATACAAAACCCAGATGGATTTTAAAAACCTCGGATGAGTTTTTCTTTCATGAATGCATCCAGTAAACTTTTAACACTCCCAGGATCCCGTGGCAAGGAGCTCCCCAGGATGACAGAGCCTGGAGTGGAGGATTGCTCCTGCTTGGTTGGCACTGCCAGCCACCAGCTTCATTTCATGCTCCTGAGTTTTGTGTTAGAGGCAAAAGCAGCAAACAGCTGCTCACTGTTGTCTCCTTGTCATTCCTAATCCCTGGGAAGGCCATCAGGTCCTCTCACTCATCTCTCCTCTGGCTGAAGAAACAGAGTTCATTTAATTGTTCTCACACTGAGGATTGAGTCTTTAATTATCCTTGGTGCCATCCTCTAGGTGTGTTCCAGTTTGACTGGTTCCTTTAGGAGCTGGGAGGCTTCACATGTTCCAGGTGGAGATGCACCAAAAGTTTATAAAATAACACTTTATCTATCTGTTTATCTATCTATCTATCATCTATCTATCTATCATCTATCTATTATCTATCTATCTATCTATCTATCTATCTATCTATCTATTTATGTATCATCTATCTTTCTATCATCTATCTATATATATATATATCATCTATCTATCTATCTATCTATCTATCTATCTATTATCTATCTATCTATCTATCTATCTATCTATCTATCTATCTATCTATCTATCTATCTATCTATCTATCTATCTATCTATTTATCATCTATCATCTATCTATCTGTCTATCTATCATCTATCTATCTATCATCTATCTATTATCTATCTATCTATCTATCTATCTATCTATCTATCTATCATCTATCTATCTATCTATCTATCATCTATCTATCATCTATCTATCTATCATCTATCTATCTATCTATCTATCTATCATCTATCTATCTATCTATCTATCTATCTATCTATCTATCTATTTATCATCTATCATCTATCTATCTGTCTATCTATCATCTATCTATCATCTATCTATCTATCTATCTATCTATCATCTATCTATCTATCTATCTATCTATCTATCTATCTATCTATCTATCATCTATCTATCTATCTATCCATCTATCATCTATCTATCTATCTATCTATCATCTATCTATCTATCATCTATCTATCATCTATCATCTATCTATCTATCCATCATCTATCTATCTATCTATCTATCTATCTATCTATCTCTTCTTCATTTCTTAATAATTTCTAACCTTTACTTTGCTCCTGAGGGTTATAAGTCCAAACTGTTTCCCAGGATAATCACCTCAGGGCTCTCTCTCTCCTCAATGATTAGAGTTAGTTCAGAGTGTAAGTCAGGGTTACTTTAGAGGATTTCCAGCACTCTCCTCCTCCTCCGTGTGCATCACTTGACATTTATCTATCCTGAATTTCACCTGACATTTTCTCACTCAGCCATGGACTTCCAGATGGATTTTTGGCATTTCATCACAGTCCCCTTTCATCTTTAGCCCCTGAATAATTCAGTATTACCAGCAGGGTGGACTCATCAGTCTGTCTCCACCCTCAGATGGAGATTTCTTCTCCATTTTTCCTTAGTTTGACACTGGATCCCAACGCATCTGTCAAGTGGAGTGACCCATACAGAACTATGCCATTAGTGACTGCTGAATGCCTTGGAAAGCATCTCTCCCTGCTAGGATGAGTGATGTGGGAAGAGAAGTAGAAAGAAATTTCCTCTTATTCCTGGAAATAAATGACAATTGTTCTAAAAGTCTGCAGACGTCTGGCTATTACATCATCTGAGGCTCTGCAGTTTCCAGCCAGCAGTCCCTTAACAAAGGAGCTGCATTTCCTTCAAGGAATTCCACCATTTACACATCTGATATTAATTCTTACTGGGCAAAAACAAGAATAGGCACAAGTGACTTTTCCAGTTGATGTTTACTTTTTCCCAGGCCACAAAACATCCATTGACTGTGAAACTTCAATTTGCTGTATAACAAATGCCTGCTTTCATAATAGGTTAATAAAGCTGTTTCACAAATAACAGCACAAGAAGCTGCAGATGCTGACCTAAGTAAAAAAAAAATAAATATAAGCAACATTTGGGTTTAATTTGATTATTTATTAAATCTTTATCACAGTATCTGGGAATGGAAGGAATTTCATTCTGCCCAGCTGGTCATTCTGAGATGTTGAAGTCAGCAAAGGGATGGCAAGAGGGAGAACTTTTGCCTCCTGGGAGTTCTAAATTGCACTTTGAGGCTGCAATTTGGTTCTTTGCTCCTATTTCCTCATCCTCGAGGCAAGGAAGGTGTTTCTTTGCTCACTTACATGAGGGAAAACCTTCTTTTGGAAGTGTGGAAAGTGCAGAAATCTGGATTGTCAGTAGCCCTGCCCAAGCTTGGTGATTATAAATAAAATGAGCCAGGAGAAAATCCTTGCTCCTGGGGTGTCAGGGCTTGTAGCCCTTTGGAGATCCCTGGGATCCAGGCATTCCCTGGGACCACTGCTCACATCCCCAGGGTCACCCAGCCCACCTCGGGATGGGCAGAGAATGGGGCTGGGCACAGAAGGGAACATTTGGGGTGGGAAAGGGGGTTAGATGCTGATCCCTGGGTAAATATTGCCCCTCTGAAGAGAGCAGGTCTGTGTTTGGGCAGGATCAGATACTCCTTGCTCTCAGTTTGAGGCACACCATGAGTTGTGTTCCTGCCATTGGGAACACAATTGCAAAGGGCCAGCTGAGGTAAAGGGCAGGGAAAGGCCTTGGGCTGCAGCTGCCCGATGGCCACAGCCTGTTGGCCAGCTGGAAAATCCCTAATTTCTGCTATAACCCAACCCAGCCATCAGACATTCTCCAGGGCAACTGCTGGGTGGGGAGGACAGGGATGTCTGGATATTACCAGGGAAGTTCTCTCTGCCATGAACCATCCCTCATTGCTCCTTTATGGAGTCTGAGAAGCTGAGATTTGAGCTTTATTCCTGCCTGGGGAGGTTTTATTCTTTCCTTTTCTCCCTGTTCAGTGTGGTAACAGAGTCAGGACACGAGGAATCTGCTCAGTGCTGTGCTCCATCCCTGCCACACACACCAGTGCCCTCTATTTAAAGGCTGTATTTTGGAAATAAACCCTTTTTCCCCTATAGTTTACCCAAATCCTCCTATTTTTCCTGAGCAGCATCTGTTGCAGGCAGGAGTCAGTGGGTGTCAGTGTCACTCAGGATCAGAGCAGGACAAGCAGGGCTCTCCCACGTCAGAGCTTTTCTGGGTTTTACCACGTTTGGATGCACATTTGGATGGCTCAGCGATGTGGCGGGAATTTTCTTCCTGAATTGTTCTTCCGCATCTTCTGTCGGTGTCACCGCGACACAAAGCAGCCTGCAATAAATCCCCAGATGTGCTAAGTGCCACACAATGGCAATCCTTTCAGCAAACTGTCAGGAGGAAGAGACTTCGCTGGCAGCAGGGAAGGGCAGCTGCCTCTGCTGGATTTGGCAGCCTGGGTTTTACAGCTCCTCCCCAAACTATTCCAGCCCCATTTATCTGCTCCATCCCCATCCCCTGCTGCAGGCTGAGCTGTGCTGAGCCTCCAGAAGGAGCTTCATCCTCTCCAGGGGTGCTGGAGCTGTGATAACTCCACCCATGCTAAGGGCAGGTTCTGAGAGTTTCAGGGGTTTTTGGAGATGTTGTGACAAAAATCTTTCATCTTGTATGAGGACAGCTTTTTAAAGAGCAAAATAAATCAGATATTTGGCATTTTCTGTGGTACCACCCTCCAGAAGGAACAGCCACTGCCTGGGTCAGGATCCAGGGTGCTGGACAAAGGGAAGGAGAAGGACCCAGCTGTGGCCCTGATCCTGCTGGAAGCATTTCCATGCCAGGCTGACCCCTTGGCTGCTCTGCCCTCAGCTCAGCTGCCCACAGGTGTGTTTTTATGGCCACAGACAACTTTCTTCTGAACACAAAACCCCAGAGATAAAAAGGCCTTTATCTACAAGCAGTGGAGCAGAGAGGTTGCAAACTGCATCCCTGAGCCAGCCAAGATTTCTGTCCAGGAGTGGGAAGTCAGTGGTGTTGGAAATGATACACCACATTTTGCCCCTGGCACTTCTGGGCTCCTTTGCACTCTTTCCACTGGTCTCTGTGAATTTCTCCTGCACGAAAAGAACAGAAATTAAGTAGAATCCAACTTTTCACTTACCCCAGGCAAGTTTGATTCTTAAAAATATCTTTAAATGATTTTTTGGGGGGAATCCCATGACTTAAAAAGTCCTGGGGCATGGATCAGGGAGAGAAATCCTGCAGTGCCAGCTTCTTTGGCACAAAGGGATGAGACCCCTGTGTTGAAAAAACCCAGAAGATTTCTGGGCTCACAAATGGCATTATCTGCAAATAACTGTTCCACACAGAAAAAAAAAAATCTCTTTTTTTTGGTGGGAGGAGGGCATTTAGAGCTCCATTTTTAAAGCTTCCTCTCTGAAAAATGAACCAAAGGAGGTTCCTTAGAGGCTCCAATCATTCCTATAAACTCATCTAGCTGGGAGCCTTCCAGCTTTGCTTCTTTCCACCTAGAAATAAGGGAAAGGCTGAGCAGGGAGGCTGTGGATCCCTGTGGAGTAAGAACAGCAGCGTGAGCAGGAGCTCTGAAATCAGGAGGACTCTCTGCCCCGGCTCCCTGGAGGGAATGCTCCCGGGAATGCTCCTGGGAATGCTCCCGGGAATGCCCCCGGGAATGCTCCCGGGAATGCTCCCGGGAATGCCCCCGGGAATGCTCCTGGGAATGCTCCCGGGAATGCTCCCGGGAATGCTCCCGGGAATGCTCCCGGGAATGCTCCTGGGAATGCTCCCTGGAGGGAATGCTCCCGGGAATGCTCCTGGAATGCCCCCGGGAATGCTCCTGGGAATGCTCCTGGGAATGCTCCGGGAATGCTCCTGGGAATGCTCCTGGGAATGCTCCCGGGAATGCTCCTGGGAATGCTCCTGGGAATGCTCCTGGGAATGCCCCCGGGAATGCTCCTGGGAATGCTCCCGGGAATGCTCCTGGGAATGCTCCCGGAATGCTCCCGGGAATGCCCCCGGGAATGCTCCCGGGAATGCTCCTGGGAATGCTCCCAGGAATGCTCCCGGGAATGCTCCCAGGAATGCTCCCGGGAATGCTCCTGGGAATGTTCCCGGGAATGCTCCCGGGAATGCTCCTGGGAATGCTCCCGGGAATGCTCCTGGGAATGCTCCTGGGAATGCTCCCGGGAATGCTCCTGGGAATGCTCCTGGGAATGTTCCCGGGAATGCTCCTGGGAATGCTCCCGGGAATGCTCCCGGGAATGCCCCCGGGAATGCCCCCGGGAATGCTCCTGGGAATGCTCCTGGGAATGTTCCCGGGAATGCTCCTGGGAATGCTCCTGGGAATGCTCCTGGGAATGTTCCCAGGAATGCTCCCGGGAATGCCCCCGGGAATGCTCCTGGGAATGCTCCCGGGAATGCTCCGGGAATGCTCCCGGGAATGCTCCTGGGAATGCTCCTGGGAATGCTCCCGGGAATGCCCCCGGGAATGCTCCTGGGAATGCTCCTGGGAATGCTCCGGGAATGCTCCGGGAATGCCCCCGGGAATGCCCCCGGGAATGCCCCGTTCCCTGCAGGAACTGCCTCAGCTGCTTTATGGCAGGACATGGAGCCCCAGGTGGGGCTGGAAGGGCTGAGCAAAGCTGGGGTGACAACGTGGGCCTCCTTTCCAGACCCTGCTCCCAGTGGGAGCTTTGTGGGAACAGGGAACCCCACTGGGAGGAATGAGGGTAGAAGAGCAAGAGAGAAAATGAGGCAAAAAGGGTCTGAACCGTCACTGGCTCCAGAACTGCTGTAATCCCTCAGACTTCTCTGTTTTCTAATAAGGTAGTGAGATTGCAGGGTATCCTGTTAATTATCAAATGGTGGAATGGGCTCTTTTATAGATAGGATCACTGTCTATTTTTAAAAGAAGCAATACAATCAGAGTCAGGTTCAAAATCTGTTTTTTTTCTACACAAACACAACACCAAAGCACTGTGTTTTATTAACCCAGGGGTGAGAAATCAGCTGACACGGGCTGTGTTAGCCACAAACCACTGATAAATCCAAAGTACGGGGAGGAAAATATCATTATCAGACCAAACTACGCTCTCCAACTCCAGGCTAAATTATTCCATGATTCCTGATTTTGCAAGATGATAAAACTCATGTTCTTGTGAAAGTTCATCCTCCAGCTTGTAAGGAGTCCAGTGCTCAGCTCCAAATCCCTTTACAGCAGATAGAAATGAGTCATTAACTCCAACCCAGCTTGGACCAGGCTCCTCTCTGGGAAACTCCTTAAAAAATGCTGGGAGTTTGCATATGGACAATCCTCAGGAATAATCTCAGTGTGCCATTTGTACCCTCATGTGAAAACTGGAAAGCAGGGAAGCTGATCTTTTCCCAGGAGACAGAAAAATAAGGAGAAAATTGTATCCTAATAGAATAATTAATCCTCCTTGTGGTTTGAACATTTCAAATCAGAGGAATAATTTACTGGAGGTGATGATTTAGGAGCACAGATCCCACAAGAGATAATAGGATTTCACTTTGAATTTAACAACATTCCTTTAAAAATGCTTCTTCTGAGTATAAAGCTGCTCTTGTGGGTGCAACGTTTGTGTCGTAGGTATAAAAAGAGAAAGGGCAATAAGCTCTACTCATTAAAGAGCAGAAAATATTATGCATTTCAACGAATAATTCAATATATTTTCTTTGTGTTCAGCTTGAAGGTTATTTAACAAACCTTTTTAGTACAGGAAATTATAAGTAAGGTTATTTTTTCTAGGATTTGAGGTTTTTTGGTAAAACAAAATAAAAAATTAAGATATATATCTTTTGCTGCAAGAGTTAAGCCGTTAAATACAACAATGTTGTACAAATTACAGGCAACTGAAAGCAAGTTCATAATAAAATATAAATATAGAGCGAAAAGCTTCTCCTTTTCAGGAATAAGTCTGATATCATATATACAAATATTGAATCACTATGAATGATTTTTTAAATTACCGTGCCATGATTTTAGAATGGAACTGATATCTACAGTCTTGAAGGGAATATAGTCCCTTTACTAGCATTTTTATCTCTGTAAAACACTGGTTTTAAATGCTATTTTGTACTGAGAAGAGTATTTTATAATGTTAGATTTCCATATATCTTGTGGCACTTCATGTGTTCTGTGATTTACAACCCATTTTGTTTTTCAGATCGGGGCTTCTGAGCTTCAAAGAAATATTTTGCCAACGTTGTTATTCCCTTCTAAAACTCCATTTCAGTGATAATATATTTTTAAAGAGTGAAGCCCAAGAGCAAAAATAGCACAGATTATTATTATTTTTGAAATCTATACAGCCTTGTATAATTTTCATGTACAGCCTAACATTCATCATCATCTCCCTGCTGCTTTAGGACCATTAATGTTATAATTCCCTTCTTTTTCTGCTAGGTAGGAATATTAATGAGAGATCATTTCCCTGCTTTTGTAAAAATCTCTCTCCTGTTGCTTGTTCAGCAGATAAAAACTCCCAAGTCAGTGAGTGGTGAGACCACAGCTGAGCCCCCTGCCCTGAACCCAGCCCTGCACACTCACAAACCAAACTTCACGTTCCACCCCCGTTCCCTGGCTTTGCTTTCAGCTCCCCCAAATTCAAGGAGCCAAAATCCCCCCCATCCAGCCAGTTTTGTTGGCAAATTATCCAACACTTCACTGAGGTGGATCAGAAGAATCTCCACAAACAAACAAGCGGGCAAACTGATTAAACCGTGGTGAAAAAGCCTTCTGAGCCATCAGATTTCCTGAGCTTTCCCCCCTCTCTCGCTGCTCTACTTACTTGCAGTTACATCTGGGGCCATTCCTTCCTATTCCACGGGACAAACTGGAATATTCTGCTCGGCAGTTTTGTCTCTAGCCCTTTAAACACCAGAGACCTTAGAAGCAAACAACCTTTTTTTTCTGCCTGTTATGAAATTTTAATGATCTTCCAAGGCTCTTGAAATCAAACCAACTTTCTTCCCTCCCCCTGCCCCAACAACTTGGCTCCTTTCTACCTTTTGTTTCAGAACTGTGCCCAAACTAAATATACCAAACCAGGAGGGAATTACAGCTTTAAAACAGGGGTTAAAGTGGCCCTTGTTTTTCTGCACCTCTTGCCACTCCTGGAAAAAATGGGATTTTGCTTGGGGAGCGTTGGAAAAAAGCAGGTTGGGGAGTGGAAAGCGGAGCAGGGATGTGGTCTCTGGGCAGAGAGTCCTCAAAAGGGGTTTCATGGAGGGGATGTGGGCCAAGCAGCTTTGTGATGGATGTGTTTATCCTTAAAACTAAGGTCCCATTCAGGGCTGGGACAGCCGGGATTGGGCGGGAGAGGTGCCTGGGAGGACACAGGGCGGGTGTTAAGGAGCCCTGTTCGAGCATTGCCTGCAGTGCCACGGCAAGGGTTTCTGGTAAAGGTGGTCTGCAGACCTCAAGGATCACCGGGAGGGACACCAGAAGTGTTTTATTTTGTTGGGGAAAAGGAAAATCTCCCTCCAAAGCCTTTCTGGTCCCTGGGCATGGCAGGGCTCAAAGGGCTGCACTCACAGGGGAGATACGAGGTGACCAAAAGTGCTGTAAAATAAGGAAAATGCCTGGCTAATCCCTGCTGCTGGAACTAGTGTTCTCAGCTCAGTACTTGCCTGGAGATTTGGGAGTCCTAAACCCTCCTGAGGGTATCTTTGTACCTCTTGTCAATCCCCTTCACCCCGATAACTCCAAATCCACGGTGTTTGACTCCTCTGTAACACCTCCTGCTGCCAGTGCTGCTCTGCTCAGGCACAGATGGAAATTACAGCCTTTCTGGATGTTCCCTAATTGATGCCAAGTCAGGTTAGAGACACCTGGCTGGGAATCCCTAAAATGCTGCTTTTGTACCCCTGAGATACCCCAAGCAGCCATTCCAAGTGCAGTTAGCAGCCCAAATTTCACCTCACAGTTTGGTGTGTGGAGAGCACCAGAACAAAACATGACCTGGCTTGAACTTTGAAGGGAGTTTTGGTGTCTCAGGATGAGGAGATGTGACATAACTGCTCTTGGTTCCAGAGGAGGGAGGTGGAATTTGAGGATTGTCCTGCAGGACTGGCAGCTCTCCTATCCCCATTTTATTGTCCTCAGGATATGGATGAGGATTCACATCAGGATATGGATGGAGGAGAAGAAACACCTCTAAGAAAAGCCCAGGGAAAGCATTTGGGATAAGAAGCAGAGGAAGGATTTGAGGTGCAGCACAGGTTATGGGGTGCAGACTGGGCATTTTGGGGGTGTTCAAGACACCCCAGAGCATCCCTGCTGCCAACAGCTCAGGGACAGCAAGGGTTGCACCCCCTTAGAGGGAGGAAGGGGCCACACTTCCCAACTGCCCCCAGCCCTCCTCATGTAGGATTTAACCCTCAGAAGGGGCCGGTGCAGGGCTGAGCACGGCCAAGGGCCGGCCTGGGAACGGGCTGCGGGTTGGGATTCGCACAGCCCAGTCACTCACTCCCACGGCCCTGGGCAGCATTGTTCTCTAAAAGCAGACATGTTTCCTTCCAAGGAGCAGACATGGAAAGAAAAACACACACAAAAACAAATCATCTCGTCCTTCCTTCTCTGGATGGCGCGCAGCCCGCTCCCGCTTGTCACTGAGGCTCGGGGTGGACACGATCCCAGTGTGGCAGAGGCCATGGGGGGGATGAAGAAGTCGCCTCCCAACTCCCTTTCCCTTGGAAAATCCCCTCCTGATGATGGCAGACCCAACCAAGCTTTCTCCCCAACTCCTCCTGCTGCCAGCCCATCCCAGCACCTCCCAAAGGCAGGCCTGGGGGACTTGGGGGTTTTTCATGTGTCCAACTTTGGGGTTTTCCATGTGTCCAACTTTGGGGTTTTCCATGTGTCCAACTTTGGAGTTTTCCATGTGTCCAACTTGGGGGTTTTTCATGTGTCCAACTTTGGAGTTTTCCATGTGTCCAACTTTGGGGTTTTCCATGTGTCCAACTTTGGGGTTTTCCATGTGTCCAACTTTGGAGTTTTCCATGTGTCCAACTTGGGGGTTTTTCATGTGTCCAACTTTGGAGTTTTCCATGTGTCCAACTTTGGGGTTTTCCATGTGTCCAACTTTGGGGTTTTCCATGTGTCCAACTTTGGAGTTTTCCATGTGTCCAACTTGGGGGTTTTTCATGTGTCCAACTTTGGAGTTTTCCATGTGTCCAACTTTGGGGTTTTCCATGTGTCCAACTTTGGGGTTTTCCATGTGTCCAACTTTGGGGTTTTCCATGTGTCCAACATTTTCTACTCTGTTGGGAAGGACCTGAATTAGCTCATGGCTCTGTCAGTCTTCCCTAATATTCCCCCATGCACTTCCCTGCCTTTCTGTAACCTTTGAGACTTCCTAAAGTCTTTCAGGCGTTTGGGGCTGCAGGGCTTTGGCTGGGAAGAAATCAATGCAAAAAGAAGAAACAGCCATGTGGTATTTCATCCCTCCTCCAGGGCTGCATCCAATCCTCATGGCCTGAGGGCATTGAGACATTAGGTAAAGCTATGGAGATACAAAAATCCTGGGTGTTTTGTAGGGGATAAACCCACCCCATGTGATGGGATCACCGCCACTTTTTGCCCTGCCTGTTATCTGTCCCTCATCATGTATTATTTTAAGCTTTCTCCCCTCACAAACTATTCAGTAGATCATAACAGGCTCAAAACAGAGTTGGGCATCTGTGCTGCTGCTGGGGCTTTTGGCTGAGTTTCGGTCGTTACACGGGCCTGGCTCTACACAACCTGACAAATACGAGGTGAACTTTACCCCGGGTCTGCCACCTTCACACAACAAGGGCACATATTCCACAGCTGGGGAGCTGTTATTCGGCTGGGACTGTACCACAGGTCAGAATTTATGGCTTTGTTATTATTATGTTTGTGAGCTTTAGAGCCACACAGGTCCCGCGGGAACCCGCAGCACTTTCTCTTGGCCGTGTCAGTCAGACATTCATAACCCACCAAAAAGGAAGCATTGAAAATGCTGGGAATATCCTGTCTAACACTGTCTCTCATCTCTCTGACCCTCAGGTAAGGGCCAGACTTTGTTTGCACCCAACGGCGGAGGAAGCTGATAAAGAGCATTAGAGGAACATGGAGGGGGAGTGAATGGCAGTGAGCACTCAGCAGCACTGCTGCCAGACACCTCTGCTGCCCTGTTTGTTCCCTCTCATGACACATGTCCCAAATTTCCTGATCATAACAGCCATCATGTTGCTCTTGGTGTTTTATTGCCCTCTGATGTCGAGCCAGGAGCTTCACAATGGGAGTTAACCTGGTGTTAATGAGTTTAACCACTCCAGTTCATCTGCTGACTCCTCAGAGCCTTAATGGCTTTGGGGGGACACAGAGAGCGACTGTCACTCAGGGACAACGGGCAAACACATCACACTCTGCCCAGATTTCCCTGGGAGCCACCACAGCCATGCTGACAGCTCAAAAGCTTTGCTTTTTGGCTCGTGGGTGCCCATGGTTTGTCATGGAGGATGTCACTGGTGGGGTGGAATATCTGGGGTGGGAGATTTCCCTCCTAAGTGCCATGGAGAGGTGATAATGAACCCCTGCCAGGCTTCCTTGTGGGGACTGCAGTCAGCAAACTTCTCTGGTGCAGCGTGGGTTGTGGGGTCAGTGACATGGGAACACCTCTCACTGGGCAGGACCAAGCCATCCAGTGGGTTTAGCTGCCAGAAATGCCATCTGAGCCCCCTGCAGCAGCAAGGTCCTTCCCAAGAGCCACAGGCTCTTCAGAAAAGTCAAAATATTCCAAACCACGGAAGCTCTCACCCTCAAGGAGCACCAACACCTCTCATCAGCCACAGTCAAGAGCTGACACTGAACTTCCAAGATGTTTATGATAACAAACATGCAAGTCCCTGATATACAGTGCTGTGGTTTTCTGAAGCACAGAATAAACTTTCCAGCCACCTTCTTTTTTTCTCTTCTGTCTGAAGAAATGATTCTATTCTGCACCTGTCCACAGAATACATCATCTTAATTCAGCATACCTCAGCTCCTGCTGGGCAAAGGCAACTGGATACCCTCAGGCAAAGGCCAAACCAGGAGTCCTTTAACCTAATAAGGCAGACAAGGCTACAAAGGCATCTACAATTCCCTTGGATTTTCCTCCAGGGAGGCAGGTGCTGTCTATCTTTGAGGAGCACAAACATCCGACATGGCCATGACTCTGGCGTGCCTTCCCTTCCCTGCTGTGTGTTCCTGGACTGTGACAATTCCTGGCTTCCCAGCTGAGATCATAAAGTCATGGGATCCTGCAATGGCTTGGGTTGGAAGGTACCTTAAAGATCAGCGTGTTCCTGCCATGGCAGGGACCCCTCCCACTGTCCCAGGCTGCTCCCAGCCCCAATGTCCAGCCTGGCCTTGGGCACTGCCAGGGATCCAGGGGCAGCCACAGCTGCTCTGGGCACCCTGTGCCAGGGCCTCACAGGGAAGAATTTCTTCCTGATATCTGTTCTAGATCTACCCTCTCACATTTTGAAACCGTTATCAACTGTCTTATCTGTACATGCTCTTGTCTATAATCCCTCTCTGGCTTTCAGTAGCCCAATTTTTGGCAACAATAGTCCAGAGCACTTACAATGTCTGGATTGGTGTAGCCACCACCTGCAGATCCCTGTGGCTTCCCCTTGTGCTGAGGATGCCCTAAAATCCATGTGCTGGATGCTCAGGGGGCAGAATGTCCAGCAGAAACGATGCATAAGCACCGGGAACTGGGACTGATCCTCCTGTCTGCTGTCCCTGCCCACAAATCCCCAGTGACACACGAGAGGAGCATCCCAACCAGGGAGGGATTGCTGAGAACTCGTGGCAGTGTTTGTGGGAGAACAGAAGAGATTCAGAGTCCCCAGAACGTGCAGGGTCTCCCACTTGCACTGGCAATTCTCACTCAGGATTTTATGAGGTGAGGGAGCTGCTGGAAGGTTTTTTCCCCAAGCAAAGCCCTCCTGGTGAGGGCAGGATCTCAGCCCAGCTGTGAGTGGTGGCAGTCAGGAGTTCCTGCAGTCTGCACATGCCAGCCTGGAGAATGGGCACGGGAAAGGGTCAGAAATGCAACCTCTGCTTTATCAAAAATATAAACCAGCGTTCTGCTCCAGTACATAGTGCTTTGCTGCACCAGGAGAATTCCCCTCTTCCACCAGCTTCTGAATGAGGGAGCCAAGGATCTGAAAAGGTAAAAAAAAAAAATAGAAGAAAGATGGAGATAAACTTCAGCTCCAGTGCTGTGGGCAGAGGGTGAACAAAGGCAATCTGCTTTTGGGACACTCAGCAGAAAGGCAGAGCCGAGCAGGAAGAAAGCAGGATCCCATTTCACATCTCCTCTTAATGAGCCCAACATCACACGTGCCTCTCCCAACGAGAAAATGCTCTGTGGGCTCTGGAACGGCTGCCTGTGGATTTGTGCACCCGTGGGACAGAGCTGGGTTGAGATAGGGTCGAGTTGTGCTGTTTCAGCCCAGCTGCCCACTCGGGCATGGAAATTAATCCTTGTGGGTGCTTGGATTTGCACTTCACACTCTCAGCGAAATGTCAGACCCTTGTGAGCTGAGTGAGATGGAGAAAAGGCAGCCTTTGGCCTGGCAGTCGGGGGGACCTGCCCTTATTTTGGTCCTGGCACCCCCCAGACCCCCCAGACCCACTCACATTTTTTATTCCTCATTACATCCTGCACGAATTCCTTCTGGTCTGAGAGTTTCCATTCTTGAGCTCTGTCCAAAGGTGAGCGTTCTCTGTTGGAAGTTTGTTCTAAATTGATTTAACTATTTTTAAAAGTTACTCACTGCTGGATAAATATCCCTGTCCCCCTGCAAATGCATTTCCCTGATTTTTTCCTCCAAAGGGAGCAGCAGGGACACAGCAAAGCATTTTAGGAAGAATAGCCTGGTTGGTAGCAAGGGAGCCAAATGAAAGAGAAACAAAGAAAGCAAACAGGATATTTATGGCAACTCTAGAGACCTCTCTGTATGTAGACATTAAAAATAGCCCAAAAATAACAATATTGGCTTTCTGATGTATCCTCAAACACAGAGAACCACCTTTGAAAGGCTTGGATACACATCCAAAGCTTGTGTGGGTAACTGTGGATGGACAGGTGAAAGGAAATAACCCTGAGCCCGTCCTTAACCTGCCTAAAAGTCAGTTTAACTTGTGCACACCCTGGAACACACACACTGGTCAGGTTTTAGATGGAGCTTAATCATTCTCTCCTCATTTTCTTGGAGAAAGCTCGTGGTTCTTCAGGGCAAAGAAAAACGTGGCTGAATTAAGTACTTTTCCTACTTACTAGTGGCTTTTCCTGCTGCAAATTTTGAGTTGCTCCCTGTTTGAAAAAGTGGCTCAGTTGTATTGTCCTACAAGAAAGAAAAATGCTGTACTTTCAATTTACTAAATAAACACAAGAGAAGGACCATGCAAGGTTTATGTGGTTTGGAAGTGACTTAAAAATTAAAAATCCCTTTTTTTTTTCTGGTTTAGACATCACTGATTTACAGTGACTAGATCTTGCTGCTTTAGCAATTCTCATCTCCAAAAGGGTCCTACACTGCCCAAATGTTCATTTTTTTCTGCCAAAATAAGAAATAAACTGGTCTTCCCCTTTTTGAGCTCAAGAATTTGTCACTGCTACAACCTGAGGTCTGCAGTGTTGGTGAGAACCTGCTGAAGGGAAGAACTGCCTGAGAAACATCTTCCCTGTAGGGCTTTGTCCCTTCTGCTCTTTCCTCCAGCAAATGTATCAGATCCTGCTTTAGAAAGCTGGCTGGAACAAGTAAGGCAGTGTTTCAGCATCCATTCTATTTTTCCAGCTGAATTTAAATTTCTTTTTAAACATAAATGCCATCATTAACGTCAATTTGGGGATCTGTTAAGATGTAGGTGGTCTGATGTCTTAAATATGACTGTGCTTCTTTCACTCTGCCACTGAAAAATCCTTCAGTGGGACTCAGCCCCAGGAATTACCATCCAGCTCCTTTTTTTCTTTCTATTTGCTTCCCAAAACAGCTGTGTCACAGAGAGCCCTCCCCTCCCCTTGCTCCTCTGACCTCTTACTCTGCAATCCTCTTGGATTCCCTGCAGGGATGGCAAATATTCCCTCCACCTTCCCCCAGAATTGCATGTCCCTTTAACCTCAGAACAATCTTCAGCCACTAAAAATAGACTCCCAATTGCCAGCTTTGCCACCAGCTCTTTCTGACATTCTGTTCTCCTCAGTGCATCACGTGCTCCGTTCCTGCCTCCTTGCCAGGGCTGACAAAAGCACAACGTGTCACCAACATTTTAAATAGGAGTTCCAAGGACCAGATTAAAAACAAAACAAAACAAAAACAAAACCAAAAACACACACAAAAACAAAAACAAAAACAAAAACAAAAACAAAAACAAAAACAAAAACAAAAACA
>JACBWW010000023.1:7853784-7913341 GCA_020086605.1 Lanius collurio | reverse complement strand
AAGAAGGTTGTGAAGATCTGCAATTTTGAGATACATCTGGTTCTCGCATCAAATTAAACAGCAACCCAAGCCTGAGCGCTGGGGCAGATTTTAAAATGTAGGAATGAATGTGTGTTTATACAGTATTTGCATTAATGCTTCCTAGGGTTTATTTTGAAAGTGAAGAAAGAACATTGCATGGTAGGCAACTTAACCCAAACAATATCAGTTTAAAGTTAGGGCCATGCTCCTTGGAATATTTTCCTAGTGTTTTGAAGTGTCCACTTGAAGAGGGAGCAGGGAGGAGGGGGGGGAAGAAAGGGATTGTTCTGTCTTCTGCTCCGTGTTTGGCCTGGCTCAGTAGGGCTATTGCTGTGGCTCATCTGGTATGGATTAGTCCTTCTCTCTCACACTCTGTCAACTTGGGTGTTCTGCACGCAGGCTGTTCCTGCAGGGGGCTTGGGTTTGCTTTTTTTTAACGGCAGGAAGTGCCCCGCTCAGACCACATGTGAAATTGTGTGGGAACAGTGGGGGGGATGAAAGAGCCCCATCAAACATACCAAAAGTGTGGGTGGAGAGACAGGCAGCGTGAGAGGAGCGATACCAGCTGAGTAATTTCACCTCCTGGGCTGCCCAGGCTGGGCACAGGGGGGAAATTTGCTGCCTTAAGAGTGGCTGCTGCTCGTGACATCCATTGCTAATATTTTATCATCTCAGGGGCAGTTTGGAGTGTGAGGGATTACAGCTGCTGCTTAATTTGTTCTAAATTTCCTGCGAGCCTCACCAGACATGTACAGGAAATAGGCAGTAAATGTTTAATAGGTAATACCTAACTGGACAATTAACAGGTGCTGTCACACTGAAAAGCCAAGCCTGGCTCTGTGGGTGCACCTTGGGGACAGGCACATCCACCACCAGCGCTGTGGTACTCAGCCTGAAGTGCCTTGTATCCCAAAATTCATCCACGTTCCCACATCCAGACATGGACTCATGAAGAGTTTTTTTCTTTTTAAACCACTCACTGATGGTTTTGCTGTTTCCATGAGTAAATGTCACCACAGAAACTGCTCCGGCCTGCAGCCCTTGTATTTATTTCATACACAAATTCCACCCTTGTTTTTCACAGCCTGGGAGAGGCAAATCCAATGCTCATCGAGGGACAGAAAATTGTAATCTATTTTTCCTTGTCAGAATAAATTCCTGTCTGTGCTGTCACCTCAGCTCTACTGGAGACCAACAGATACCTTCCCAAAAAATTGTAACGGGCAGGATATATTAAATGATCTTTCCCTTCTGGACTTTCTCAACTCCTGGCAATCAGCAGGTATGAGGTTTCCTGCTCTGGAGTCTGTATCTTGACTTTAATAGTCATTGATGGATGTTGTTTCTTCATTTTCAATTAATTTTTACTTCTGGTCTCCATAAAATCCCGTGGCAATGAGTTCTACAAGTTAAAAGTGTGTTCTGTGAGAAGTATTCAGACTTGGTTTAAATCTCAATATTAAATGTGACTTTAATTCTATGCTGTCCTTTTTTTTCTCCTCAGTAGAACATTATTCTAAAATAAATTTTCCATGGGATTGCCAACACCACAGAAATTAGGTAGTGTCAATCCTACACAGTTCCTGGGACTGGCTTCTCTGCCTTAATGTGCCAATTAAATTTTTAAGAATGTTTTTATTATTATACAATTTCTGTTTTACATTATTACTTCTATTAAATTATAACTTCTATTACACCTCAATTATTTCACTGCAATCACAGCAATCTTTTGCAATTTTCCATTTATCAGCAGATAAATGATTAGGGAATAACCCTTATCCAACCTTCAGCCTTCTTTACTAGTTGTAAGCCTGCAATTAAGCTCTGATTGTTCAGAATAATTGTATTCCCAATTAAGGCAGAATTAGGCTAATTGAAATGCTATTATTACCTACAGAGCAATATTGCTTTAATATGTTTGGCCAACATAAAGCAAACCTCTCCTCTGGAATTTGCTTTTTATTAAGTTCAAGTCCAATCTGGTTCAAAAGCCCCTCCTGTAAGGCCTCGCTGTCCCCTAATAGTGCATGACTAATGTCTTACACTTGGCTTCCCTATAAATTGCTCTCTTTACTGAGCAATTTCGGTGTCAATACTCAGACATCCTTATCAGCACTTGATGTTCATGTAAACCAACTCTCCTTAATGACTACAAGGATGGGGAAGGAGGGGGAAAAGTAACATTGCCCAGACCTCAAGGCTCCTGCTCCATCTGAGCTTTGAAGTCCAGCTGTTAATAGCAGCGTTGAGTACTTACATAAAAATGTGCAGTAAACTGCACTGACATTGTCTGATTTCCAGGGATGGCTTTAAAGCATCACAAAGGGCTCGAGCTCCCACCCTTTTCCCATCTCTCTGTCACTCAGGGTGATTAACGCTGCTCCGAGATGCCCAGGCCTGAAAAAAAGTAAACATTTTTACAGTTGGGAGCAAGAAAATTTTCAAACAAGTTCCCTTTTGCCTGCAAAAGGGATCCCCAGCTGCTGTTTATTATCTCTCTGTTTACATCACACATGTGCATGTGGAGGACAAAGTAGTTCAATAAATTACTCCTCGACCATTGGCTTGGCCAGCCCGGGCTGCCAGGAACAAAAGCATTTAATGGTTTGTTGAATGTCTCCAAATGATCCTACGGTCATTTTTAACTCTCACCAAGAAGCTGATCTGATTTCATCTGCTTTAAACTTTGTTTAGGGCTCAGGATGTTTTTTCTTATTGCGTGCAGTAAAATAAATTATAGCTGTGCTTACTGCTGAAGTAGTTATTGGGGTGGATATCACACTGGGCCATCTGACATGGGGGATGTGGGTTCTCACCCTGGAATTCCCTACAGCTTCCATGAGATTTGATAAAGTTCCTCACTCCTCACTTTTGCACTCAGCAGTTGACCCAATTTCTCCATTCCTGGGTTTCTTTTATTGGACAATTCTTTGTTTCCAATGGAAGAAATATTTGAAAAAGTAACAATAACAACAATGGCTAACACTGCCTGACTTTTGCACACACACACTCACACCCACTTGGCCACCTCTCCTGCCTTGAAGATGGCTGGAAATTCCCCACATTTTTAAATGCTTTAAGTCCCTGTTCAGATGTGATTTTGGCTGTTCTTCTGCACACAACCTGCAGCTGGGCACTGGGATTTCTCCAGTGGCCAGAGGAGTGTGAACACTCCTCCCAGAACTTCCCCCACCATCCCTCTTGTCCCCGCTCCCCATTCCCTCACAAGTCATCTCTGAAGATCCATTTCTAGCACAAATCTATATAATAATTGACCTCTATCAAGAAATAAACCCTCAAAAGCTGCTATTCCCAACCTCTTTCTTCCTGCACTTTCCAGTGGAGTTATCCCCAATTAAATCTGGTACCTGCCTGCAGGTGAGAAGCCACACACATTTTCCTCAGTGCACAGAAACACCAGTGAGAAGATCTGAGTTTAACAGAGACACTTCTGAGCTGTTTTTGGGGTTTTTTTTGCCTGGATGATTCCAGAGTTCCCTTTGCAGCACGGCTCCTTTAGAGCTGTGTAAATAAAGATTTATACTGAGGCTTCTCAAATCAAATCAGATTCACCACCACAGGAGCTGCTCCATAGCCTGGGCTGTGCAAAGTCCAGGGGCTCTGGGATCAGTTAGCACAAATCTACATCCAAGCCCTGCATCTTATCATACACCAAAATCCATCCAGAGAGTTCACGTGGTATTAGCATCAACAATCCACTTCCCTTCCACTTGCTGTCATCCCAGTAAAAAGCTGGGAAGTTCTCTTGGTGATGTCTCAGAAACAGAGACTGCCAAGTCTGGGATATATTTGTAAATACACTTTGAAAGGCCACCAGAAAATTCCTTTTAGGAACTTAAAAACTTGGAATATCATTGCAAAAAGTGGCTCAGTTGAGCTTAAATCTGTGGCATTTGCAAACATTCTGATTTACTGCTGCTGGGAGTGTTTCAGGAACACAGCATCTCTAGAAGACTTGGTGGAATAAAGATAAAAAAGCCACAATTTGGAGCCTTCTGCCTCAACAGCATCATGTCAAAGCAATGCTGACAAAAAAAGATGCCCAGCCTGTGTTGTTCTGATACAGGCAGAGAATGAACAAAGAGGGCAGAAAAACCCAACAACCTGCAGGTTTATTTAGGTTTTCAAAAGAGAGCAGCAGTTCATCTTTGTACCACTCTAAAATCCTTGGTTACCTTTCTTTGGATGTGTTTGGACTCACACAAATGTCACACCACAAGGGAGCACCAGCCATGGACACATTAAGGAGCAGGAATTTCCCACAGACAGCTCATTCCGGTGCAATTTTCCAGCCCAGGTTTCTTAGCTTAAGAAATGCGGGTATTTATGAGCATTTTGGGAACCAGATGAACCCTGGGAGGATCCTTTGACTGAAACCCCAGATTTTCAGACTCTCTGGTGACCCCGTTACACCGAAGCTGCACCAAGCCTGAAGTTACACAGTAGTTGCAGTCAGTCAAATAAAGACACTGGCTTTCTTGATTCATTTTTGGCTAAGAGCAACCCCTTGTACATTCCTACCTTTCACCCCTTGTTCATTAAGTGGAAAATCCAAAGTTTCCTTTAATCAGGTTTGTGCTTGGACTGATGTGATGTTTACTGACTGAGACAGTGGTTTGCAAAGACGTCAGGAACATCTGGCCTGGTGGCTTGGCAGGGAGCCCAGCAAATTGCCAGTCCCAAGGCCGGAGTTCACAGGCAGCTTTGGGGCTTTCATCCCATCACAAGCAAGCCCTGAGGGCAGGGGAGATGCTGCTGCTCCTCCCTGAGGGCAGGGGAGATGCTGCTGCTCCTCCCTGCTTGATCCTGCAGCTTCCCTACCTGTGTGCTCCACAGCTCCGTGCTCTCCCAGAGGAGAGGAGCAGCCTCACCCTGCCCATCCTGCCCAGCCCGACCTTGCCCCTCTGATGTTCTCTCTGTGTCCCACCCATCTGTGCCACCCCCAGGGAGCTGATGGCACAAAGGAGGGCAGGGACAGCACCCAGCACGTCCCTGTGTTGTCCCACCCTGCCAGGCTGTCCCTGTGTCCAGCTCCTGTCCTCACACACACACACTCCCAGGGAGGGAGGTTGAACCCAGCTCTCCAAACCCCCAGGGGAGCAGCCTGACCAGGAGACCAAGCTGACATTTTGTCAGCAAAGCCCGCCTGGAGAGCACAGCTGCTGCAGATGTTCTGCAGACGGGAAAACATTTGCATCCAGCACAGTTTATAGCCCCATGAATGGTTTAAAGGCTGAGTCTGTGAGGCTTTACTGGGGTGAATCACTTCTACTCCAACAAGTGGATCCATCCACTCCAGAAAATGGGGAGATAAGACTTCAGATGCAAACTAAGGCTGGGTCTCACTGTGAGGAGCCTTGAATATCATGGTGTGGGTCCATCTGGTTCAGATTTCATCCTCTTTTCTGGGTTGTTGGCTGGAGCACAAAATATTAACCAGTTAAACAATAAGCAGCTCTCGTAATTCTCTATATTTGTCACTACAACCTACCTTGCCTAGGGAGAAAAGTGCTTGAAAATGTCTGAAGGTGGAGGCTTGTGTGGCCTTCACTCCATGGAAAATGGACGTGGAGAGGGCCATGGTCAAATGAAATGTTTGTTTGTTAGGAAACAAAACATCACCCAGCCCTTTAGGGATTAACACCAGTTGTCTTGAAATGGTTTGTGAGGTGAGGGAGTCAAGCAGCCAAGGGAAAAAAAGATGTTTCCAAAAACCAGTGACCAATCACCAAGAGAGCAGCGAGTCTCTGTCCTGACCTCTGGTGAGCTCTGAACTCTGCTGGCACTGTCCAGCCCCTTTCCCTGAGAAACACGAGGCTGAGGCAGAAAGTCATCTTTGTTTCATGAAATATTTACATTGGAGAAGGGAAGGGCTTTTGTATATTGTCACTGGCCTTTGGAGGGAGGGGGGAGATTGTAATCAGGTTTCAGGATCACAATTTTCACAGCTGCACAGAATAATTTGATTCAGGTATTTGATTCACGTGCTGAGGCTGAAAACTCCTCTAGAACCAACAACTGCTCTGCTTTCCCACAGGCTCTGCACAGAGATGCCCTCGACCTGGGCACAGGCCATGCATGGAAACTTTTTGTGCTAAATGCTGGAAGAAAAGGAAAAGGAATAAAGAAGTTCCATAAAAATGCCTGGGCTTGCTGATCCTTTGTGTCTGACGATTTTTTTTTTTTCTTCCAAACAGTCACAAATGAAAAGGAAGAGCTAATAGGACTTTGGCTCCATCTCCTCTTCCTGAGACAGAGTGGGGTCTACAGAATTTCCTGCTCCTGGGCAGCTATCTTAGAAAGGCTTAAAAACACAGCCAGGTCCAAGAAAAATCAAAGGGCCATCTCTGAAAAGGGATACAGAGTTTCCAGATCCTAGGGTGGGAGAGCTGCATTGATGTGGCAAATTCCGTGGCAGTGGAAAAAGGAAGCAGGTTCAGTGTAAGATTTCACGTGGATGCCCTTTGGTGCCTCTGCAGTGCAATGGGGATAGGGGGTGGCGGGGCCTGCACTGGGGACAGGAAGGATTCAGGCTCCTCATTTCCTCTGGAGCAAAACACAGGCACTTACTACTTCTAACAGTGCCTTCCATGATAAAAATGTGTAATTGCAAAATAACAAGCTTAAAACACTTGTCCCTCCAGCGCTGAAGCTTCAGAGATATCAATGTGCAGCCTGCTCTGTAGGGTCTCCCACAGGTGCCACCCTGTCACCATTCAAAGGGTCAAAATAAGGCAAAGGGGCTCAGAGGAAATCTTTTATTCTCCAAAAGATCACAGCTGTCTGTCCTAGCTGGAAAAGTCTTCATTCATCCTTTATATATTTGTGTATTTACCTTATTTTCTCACCTGCAATAGTGTTCAACTCTGTGCTCAGGATGGATCTTTAAAAACAACCTGGAAGCAGAAATTCACCCTTTTCTGCAAGCAGATCTCGTGCCCCACTAATATTGTGTCAGTGATTTGATTCACATCAATCAGGAAGTAAAAAGCACAGTGGAAGAGAATGAAGCAGACACAAAATCTGCAGTCACAGAAACTTCTCAAGGATTTTCATGTATTTTGTCACAACAGGAGCAAATCCCCAGGAGCACTGAATCCTGCCACACTACCCACCTCCAGCCCTCTTATAAGATCAAAATGCAGGGTTTCTCATCATTAAACACATGTCTGAAGTAGCATTCCTTCATTTTGAAATAAACCCCATGGAAATGCTCCAAAACCCAGGAGTCGGTGGGAGGCAGAGAGGTCAGCTGGTCAGCAGGGATGTGCAGCAAAGCCCCTGACCTCTGAGCACACAGTTTGCCACTTAGATCCTTGCCTTCCCACATTTTAAGCATCAGGGATAATCTGGAATGTGCTGCTCCTGCCTCAGAGACAGATGGCAGCGAGGAAGCAGGTTGGAAGAAAGGAATAATAAATATCCGAAGGTGAGTAAATGTCTGGGCTTTAGGCAGCTGCGCCTGGGGTTTTTCTCAGGGCACACAAATGTCCCTGCATTTACTGTGCTTGTTCCTAAACCCACTAAACCTTTTTATGATGTGTTTCCTGCACTGTCTGCCCAAGGGTCAGCGATGTTAAGTCCTGGGGGAAATCTGGAGCTGAGGGCACTGCGTGCTGGGGGGGGTGGTAAGGCCCATGGGTTGGCTGGGTTGGAGCTGGGAAGGCAGAGTTGGGTTTACAGGGCAGAAAGGGCGGTGGAAAGTTCCTCTGTTAGCAAAAAAAGGAGTATTTATCCCGATTTTTGGGCTGCTCAGAAGACAGCTTACCTGCAGTGCCACATTGCACCCCTGGGGATGGTGGCTGTGCAGCAGCTGGAGATGAAACATCCCCTTTGAGGTGTCCTGCTGCACCCTCTCTGCCAGGAGCTCTGTGAGCATCACAGACTGTGATTCACCACTGAGGAGAGAGGGTTTGCCCCGTGAGAGGTGTCTGGTGGCTGATGGCAGGTCCCTGCTTGGGAGGCAGCTCCCTGAGGGATGCCTCTTGCCAACAGTGCTGCAGAGCCATCCAGCAGTGGAAAATACTTGGAACAGGGCAGGCAGCTTCCTGCTGCCATCCATCCCCTGTCAAGGGGCACAGACCTCATGTGGAAGTCGTGTTTCCACTGCCTGAAGAGCATTGTGTACAGGGAAAATTTGTGGAAACTTATCTGTCCTTCCTTTCTTTCTGGGGCAAAGTTTGCATCCCCAGCTGGACAGGCAGCACAGGTGGAAGAAGGGTAAATCCACAAAGCAGTGCCCTGCAGGAGTTTAGGAAAAATGGAGGAAAAATCACCCGAGCCAAAGTGCCCCACATGGAGTGGGCACAGTCGAAGTAAGATAGGCAGTTTGTAATTACTGACACTGGAATGCAGCCAGGACATGGAATTTAACATCCCAGCTTCCCAAGGGCTGCAGAAACAGCTGAGGATCTCTCCAGGCTCAGGAGACACGCAGGGAACTCCCCTGAAACCTCCTGGCTTGGGCCATCACGGCCAAACCCTGCGAGCCAAGGCTGGGAGGAGCACAAGGGGTAGGAGCAGGATCTGATCTGAGTTCAGAGATGTGCCAGAACCAAAAAAACAAACAGAGGAGCTCTTGCTCCTCAGCCCAGGGCTCTTGGGCTCCTGTCACAGAGTTGTCACTTGTCCTGACAGCCTGGGAGAGTTCAGCTTTGGAGACAGGAGCAGGAGAGGGACACAGGAGGGCAAAGGCAAAAGCAGCTTCCGCCCACGAGCACCCCACAGCACAGCAAAGGGAGGGGGGAGCTTAAAAAACTCCACTCAGACTGGAGATAACCAAGATTTCTGGTTTTTAAGGCATTTATTTCAAGAAGGATCTCTGAGCTGGTCCCACCTGCAAGGCAGACTGGAAGCACAAGGCACTGGGTATCTCCCTGCCAACACCAGATTTTATGACAGCTCTTAATTTGACCCTAACCAGACTCAGAGGCAATAATTCTGGAATGTTTCCATCCAGAAAGACTCAGGTTTTTCTTGGAACTCAGTTCTTTAGAGGCAAAACCTGGGGTTTTATGTCATGTTAAGAACTCAGGTGTTTGAACCATGGACTGGGATGCCAGTGGTTCACCTTCTTGCTCTGATTTAAGTGGCTGCAGCAGAAAATGCTGCAAAAGGCAAAGGTGGCACATGGACCAAGAACTTTCCTTCTGTCCATAAAGCCTGGGAAGGGAAAGGAGGAGAAAAGGAGGCTTTGGCAGAAGACCTTTTGCACATGTTCAGAGATGTACAGATGAGCCCTCGAGCAGTCAAAATAGGAAATACCACCCTTTAAAGCTGGATGTTGGAAGGTCTGAGGAGCTGTGTGAAACTGTGCCACGGAGTGCTAAACAGAATGGAAAAATCATTCCTAAAGCAAATCTCTGGAGATTTCTGGGAAAATTGGCTCACCCACTGATTTTTGCTCGATTCTTGATGTGACTGGTGTTAACCCTGGCAAGGACTTTAATCTGCTCACTTAATCTGGCTGCAGAAAGTGCCCTATTGCAAAGGGCTGAGGTGCTGTTTAGGTCATTTAGCTTCACTTTTTCTTCTCCCTGTTGCAAGCTGAGCCAGCCCTTTTTGTTCACTTGAAAAGCTTCCTCTTCAAAGGGCTGAGGAAAAGTCTTATTTCTTCCCCCTCCAAGTGACAGATTTTGAAGCAATCTCAAAGATATCTTGTCCAACACAATTACCCTCCACAAATCTGACCCTGACAGAGCTGAGGTAAAGGGTGATTTTTAACCTCAAGCACTTAAAACATGTCAGGAAAGTTGTAGTTGTGGCAGAAAGACCTTGAGGTGGCTAAAATTTATGGAGAAGAGACGTTAAAAGTTTTAAATTCCAGATGTGTGACACTCCAGCCATTTGGTGAACGATCTTGGAATTTTGGGCCATTTCTCAAGCAGGGATTGCAGCCTCTGAAATCTGTACAGAATGTGACCCAGCTATTTAATTGTTTATAATTTACACAAAGAGTTCATTCTCATCCTAGGATATGGGAAATTTGCTGCTCCTTAAAATCACAGAAGGATGCAAATCCATGTATTTCTACCAAAGAATCTCATAGAAAATATTGCTCAGCTTTTGAATTTATTGAGGAATCACGGAGATGATGTGTTGCAGGAAAAGCTTTTATACTTTAGTCCCTTTAACCTCTGGGATTATTTTAGGTTAAATATGAGGGATAAGGACTTCACTGGGACATTATTGATTTCTGCCTTAATTCCTGCTTCAAATATTTAGCTTGGTTTTAGTTCCCTGGAATGTCTGCAGGATGATAGTAAAGTAAAATTGTTCACATCTCATCCCATACTGTGGGAAAAGGAAACCAGGGAATCTAATAAGGCAGGAATGGTTTGTGTCTAGGTGGAGTATATTAATGGGCTAAAAAGGGTAAAGGAGATTTAGGTAGACAAAAGAAAAAAATTAATTTAAGGAATGATTTTTTTACCCTTTAATCTTGGGAGCAGAAACATCTTTCAGCTGGGAGTTGGGCCCTTTCCCAGTGACCCAATGTTGTACATCATGGGAGCAATTTTGGGACAGCAAAGGCAGCCAGAATTTGTCTTCTTGCCTGTCTGTGGCTGTCTCTGTTGTAGAGTATATTTTGATTTTAGGTGATGCTTTTCCAGAGCTGGTTGATCAGAGCAGCACAAGCCAGCACAGCCAGAAGCAGCTTCGTTTGCCACCTGCAAAGGAGGGAGGTGGGATTTTGTCAGAGGAAGCAGGGATGGCAGAAATGCTTTGGGGTGGAAATAGATGGGCCAAATCCAAGAGTGAGTCCCTGCCCTCCAGCATTTCCCAGCCTGTTTGAGAATGACAAATTAGAGGCATGAAAAGAAGTGAGAATGTGCCAGCAGGGGAGGGGAAAGGGGTGCCAGGGAGGGCTTGAGAGCAGCTTGTACTGATGGACAAACTGCACCTCTGGCCAGTTTGGCTCCTGGTGTGGGCAGAAGGATCCTTGTCAAGGGAACTGAAGGATGGCTCCCAGTTGGACCATGCAAAGAATGAGTTGGCCCCAGCCTGCAGCACTGGGCCATGGACCTGGCAGAGCCCTAAACCCCCCTGCTCTCTGGGGCCCTGTCAGTGGGAAACCAAAAGGATGAGAGGGAAAGGGTCAGGCAGACTTCAAAGGAGACATGGACTTGGTTTGAAATTTAACCCCTTTGGAGTTTAAATTTCATCCAGGTCTCCATGTGGCTCTGTTTGCTTCCAAGCAGCCTGTGGGAATGTCCAGCAGGAGCTGCCAACACCCCAATGTCAAATATGGGGGTTCCTGGGTTTCTCTCCTGGTGGTCTTCAATGAGATATCCCAAAATTTGCTTCCATGCCCCAAAAGCTACTCCCAAGGAGTATTGCTCTGGGGCTGTGGGAATCTGACCACCACACTGGGGGGGGTTCTGTGCAGGCAGCTCCTACTCCAACAGCTCATTTATATCCAGCATAAGATAAGCTGTCATAATTAAACATCCCATGACTTCAATAAATAAGGCTTCCTAAAGGAACCTGTGATATTTCAGCACCAGAAACTGTCTTTCCTCAGTGTTGGACATGAAATCCAGCACTGACCACGACCTGGTGTAAATCCTCCCAGTGGCTCTTGTTGGATCTTTTGTGGTCCTAATCCTTCAGTGAAACATTTGAGGCTGCTCTGCCTCCAACTTTCTCCTCTCCAGTGTGTCCCAGGACATTCTGTCCTCTTTGCCTTCTCAGCCTCCTCAGGAAAAAATGTCACAGCCTTCCCACCAGGGCTGGAGAGAAACAAATTCGTGGGGGAAGAGGAAATGCTGAAGGCAATGGGTGCTCCTGGGGCTGCCTGAGTTCCTTCCTTGGGAGATGTTCCCACCACAAGCCCCAGAGTGAGAAGGTCGGGACTCAGCCCTCATGCAACCCAAATACCAAAAACCATCATAAATTGGGAGAATGGCCTTGTGGAATGACCCCAAATGGCTTTTGGCGTGGAGAGAAAATACACCCTGTAAGTTGAGGGGAAATTAGAGCATGTCCTCCTCACTGAGGGCTTTTACTGGATTTTGAGGCACATTCCTCAGCCTTCAGCACTTGGGGCTGGCACAGATGCCAACTTCTAGGGGCAATGTTTTCCACTGGAGATGCAGACAACAGCAAAAGAGAAAAAAAAACCACAAAATTGTTCTTGACCTTTCTCCCAAAGAGCAGTTTCCTCCAGAACAAGCTCTTGTTAAAAACTTGGTTTCCAAAATAAAATGATTCGGAAATAGATTTTTCATTCTTTTTTATCTTAGGCATCCTGGCTTTTTTGTGTATTCCCTGCATTTTGTAGGTGAGTGTGCTGTACCAGGGACAGTAAAACCTCATGCCCTAAATAAGCTGATGCTATGCAGCTGCTCCTCTTGGTCAATTCTATTTCCAAAGATTTCTAATGATGGTGCAGAACAGGCATTGGCTTTGGTGAAAAAAGTGATTTACCTTCTATTATCCTAAAAATAAATCCATCTCATGATCCTTTCTGCCTTCACCATTAATGCATCAGCCAATTATTATTATTATTTTTAATAAATCAAGTTGGAAGGGACTATGTAGTTCCAACTCCCTGCCACGGGCAGGGATAATATTTAACTTCTAACTGTATTTGTAATTAGGGACTCCTAATTAGGGACATAGGAACCTACAAGGGATTTGTAATTAAGGACTTCTAATTGTGAATGCAGGGACCTACAATGGAGAAATTTGAAAAGCCACCACCAAGAACCAGAAAATTGGGACTGAGGGGTGAAATCGATGCCACCAAGACAGACGTGGGAGTGACTGGAAGGGACAGAGCTGGATCAGGAAAAATAGGATCATCCTTTTTAGGGTGAATTCCATGTAAAAAAGATCTACTCCCTAAATTAAGGAAAACCAAAGCTCATTAGGTACAACACATGCCAGGAGGGTGAAAAGGGAAGCATTTGAAAATCAGGAAGTGGGAAAAACCGTGGCTGCCCAGCCCATTACTGTGGTGTTAATTGAGGTCCCTGGGCTGGGTGCCTTGGAGACACAGGGGAGGGAGCTCTCCCAGTCTGGGGTGAACAAATTCTGCATCTCTGGAGACCTGGGAGTGGGAAACCAACCAAACTTTATTGTCTGAATAAAAAGGAAAATAAAAACAAAGATGGAAAATAAGTGGGTTTTCTTAAATGTGTTTACACACACACACACATCATTGCTTCTTTTTGACTGCTAATGAAAAGAGCATCCACAGGCAGAGCTGGGCCTTTTAGTAATAAATCCATGAACAGAAGCCCTGTAATCCACAATTTCATGCTCAGGGTAAAGGTGGGCCAGAACAACCATGAGTCACACACAGCTTAAAGTCCTGGGAGAGGCTACATGAGGGACAAGCAGCAAAACAAAAATTACATTTAATTCTGGTATTGTTCTTGTGTCTCAAGCAGTCAGATTTCCCACACTTTAGAAGTCAGGCACACGATTTTGTGGCTGTAGGACACATGGTCAGCCTGACACTGAACTGTTCAGACAGGATTTTTCCCTTTCCTCATCCCTGTAAATGTGACACCAAACTGGTTTGGTTCAGAAGTGGAAGGAGATTGTCTTTTAGAAATGGCATTTTGGCAAAGCTACTTTTGAGGCTGTCATCTGATCTGAAGCCTTGGAAAATTAAAACTTTTGACCTCCTTTCAGTGGAGAATCTCAACTGTAAAGATCAGAAGTTCAGCACGAGGTTCCATATTTGAATATTTGCCCAATGCTCAGCGCAGTGAAACACCCAAGTCCTTCCGCTGAGCTCAGCCTGAACTGTCAGAGCCATCCAGGACTGAAATCCCTTCCAGCCTCACCCCTTGGGGATGAGTTCCCTTTGATCACCAGGGGTAAATAATCCCGGTGTGTCAGTGCTACAATTAACCCACTGTGTCCAACTCCCCGATGACACAAATCTCTCCTGGCGCTGTTTTGGCAGCTCCACCTCCAGCTCTTTCAAGTGTCGACTTAAAGCCTTGGTGCAATTGTGCAGTCAAGGAAAAAACCCAGAGAAATGGAGTTATTCCCTCCCAAAGCTTTTCCTGTGTTTTGTACTTCCTAAATAAGTGAATGGAGCCATCTTTTTATTGACCACTGCTTTATCGCTGAGGAGCTTTGGTCAAGAGCAGTCCAGGACACAGGAGGATTTATTTGATGTCCAGCAGATGATGGATGTTTCCTCCCAGGGTGGGTTATTTATTTGTCTGGAGCTGTTGGCACCCACGAGTTTCTGACTTTTACAGGTAATTCAGAAAAAAGCAGTTTGCAAGAATATGAAAGAAAGGAACATCACAGAGCTTGGGGAACATGCACAGCCCAGAGCAAAAAGGGCACCTCCAGCTTTTAAAATGCTTGTTGTGTCTTTGGTGGAGGAGCTTGAATGAAATCATTTATATGAGCTGCAATATCTGGCTGACTCCACTGATCTCCGTAATCAAACGCAAGAGATTTGAAGGGGAGGAGGGAAGGGGGGTGGGGGAAAGCATGTATAATTAAAACCTTGTTCTAATCCTGCTTTGATGCTTTTGCCAGGACAGGTTGGACCAGTCAAAAGCCCCAAACATTCTAGGTAGGTTTTTGTTTTGGTTTTTGATTGGATTTTTTAATTTCTTTTCATTCTGTCAGTGGCTGCAAAGCAGCAAAGTGGTTATTACCCTTATAAGGTACCAGGGTAAATATTTCCCATCCCCTGTGACTTTCAGTCTCTCCCACCTCAGTTTATTTGTTCTTGTCAGTGGACAGTGAAGTTTTGTTTGTGGAAACCAGTTGGGGCAGAGAGTGACAGCACTGAGGGGCTGTGATTTATTTTCTGCCAGCCACCACTTCCCCCGAGCTTCTTCCCCAGCCAGCCCCTGGACTGGGATGGGGGACACTGCCAGCACCTGAGGGACACAGCTGTGGGGTGACCCCACACAGACCCCAATGGCACCAGGGCTTTTCCTTCTCTCTTTTCACAGCCACCTCAGGGCCCTGAGTGCAGAGGAGTGACCCTGCTTGCCGTGGCCCTTGTGGTGCCAGGTTTGGCCCTTGTGCTGGTGGCCCCTGGGATGGGGATGTGGAGGGTGGTGGCCTCCAGTGGCACATCCAGCTGGGGAAGTCGTGGCCACCACGGGCATGGAGGCTGATGCAGACTGGGAATGTGCACACAATTCCAGTAGATCCAGTCTCACAAACATGGCAAAAAGGGTGTGTAAAACTGCAGAGAGTCATTGAATCATTAATTTGGAAAAGACCTAAAGGCATCAGGTCCAACCATTCCCCCAGCACTGCCAAGCCCACCACCAACCCACGTCCTCAAGTGTCCCATCCACACAGCCTTTAAATCCCTCCAGGGATGGTGACTTCACCTCTTCCCTGGGCAGCCTCTTCCAATACTTGATAACCCTTTCCATAAATAATTTTTTTTTTCCTAATATCCAATCTCAACCTCCTCTGGAACAACTTGAAGCCATTTTCTCTTATCCTATCAAAAATGACATCCTCTTGTCATTGAAAACGTGATTTCATTATCCAAAACTCCATTGCCAGCTGGAATCTCTTAATCCTGAAGGGACTGAGAGCGGTTGAGGCAGTGAAGACTCAAAATGGCTCTTTGGGGTATTATTTTGGAGAGGATGTGCTGAAAGTCTGGAATGAATGTTGAAAGTGGAGCAGACCCTTTGCAAAACTCAGCTTTCTTTGCAAAAGCTTTTGTTTAAAATATAGGAGGTGTCTGATGGAACAGACTTAAGGAAACTGGTCTGTTTAGCTTATTAAAAAGATCAAACAGAGGCTTGATTACAACACATTAAGTATTTTCACCGAGGAGAAAATAACATCTATTAAAGGTCTCTTTAATCTAGCCAAGAGAGGACAGCTGAGCTGCAATGGCTGGGAGAAAAAGCCAAATAAATTGAAATTGGAAATGAAGCATTTCATGTAATTCTGTTCCCTTTGTGGGGAAGAACAAGGTTGGGTAACAGTGACAGCAAACAACAGCCACAGCCAAGGGTGTGTGAAGGAAGTGATCTCAGGGAAAGCCTTGCTGGGTGATGTGGTTTGTCAGGGCCAGGAATTGGGGAGAAAATCATGTCTTGGCCCCTCTTTCTTCATAAATTCCTTCTCCTTCCTTCATATTTTCTGATCTCCAGGAAATGTGTTGGTCACTCCTTGTTCTCCTGCTTCGTCTGCTCTTCCTTTATTTATTTATTTTGGTTCTTCCTTGGCATGAACAACAAAACCCACACCAGTAATACAGAAAGAAGCTTAAGGTTCAACATTTTTTCGATTGAAAAACACAAATGAATTATTCTTAACAGCACATTTTGAAGGCTGAATTCTATAATTTAGCCTGACATTTTAAGTGTACATCACTTGAATTGCTGCCAGCTTTCTAGAATGATTAGGTGACTTGAAAAAGGCAAATATTTTTTCATATGATTCCACTGAATTGGAGACTCTGCTGCTGAAAAGGCTTCAATAATCCTGGCTGTATTTATTTCCTAAAGCCTCACTCATCATTGTCAAAATGTTATCAGCCATCCCCAGCTTTCTCTCCAGCCCAGAGTCTAATTCCAATTATTAAAAAAAAAGAAAAAAAAAATCCCTTCCTGGAAATGAATCTTCTGCAGAACTCTCTATTTTTCATGTAAGACTTAATCAATTACTAAATGGAATGTATTTATTAAATACATTTATTAAATGGAACTTATTTGCCACGCAAACGTTGCCCTTCAGTGAAACTCCTCCTGTGTGCTGGAGGAAGCTGTGGCTTGGGAATTCAGGATGCTTTCTGGGGAGCTGGAAGCACGTGGTTCATGGGAACCTGCAGGACCTTTGGGATTTGGGGCACAGGATGCAAATTCACCCTGGAGGATGGCATCGGAAGGAGTATCAGAGGGGGAGCAGCCCAGTCTTGATTTCTTCTCTTAATTGCAACTAGAAATGAAGAATTTGGCTCCAAAACCATCAGCTCCATCTGGAAGTCTCCAGGGAGATGGAACCATCTCACTTGGCCCCAAAGCAGCAGGGGAACTCAAGGCCTACAAAATTGCAGTAGGTTTGCTCTCTGCTGTACCCTTCCAGGACCTTGGCCTCTGTCCTGTGCTCCCTTGGGAAAAACACTTAGAAAGAGCATTTTGTGCCCTGGGAGAAGGCACTGGAAGAGGAGCCAGCAAGGGAATTTCATCTTCAAGGCTGATACTTCAGGGAAGTGCTTAAGGCAGAGCCCAAACTGTCCTACTCTGGAAAAAGTGTTTATTCAGTGATTTATACAGGATAACTGTAGGGAGATAAATCCACACCTTTCCCTGAGGGCCCTTGGGAGTCAAGGTTTTATCCTTAACTCCAATGGGACTGAATTTTTTCCCCTAAAATTATCCAAAGGAGAAGGGAAAGGAAAAGTTCAAAGCATCACGGTGTGTTTGTGTCTTTGGGGTTTTGGCACTGGGCGAAGGTTTGTAGCTGTTGTTTGATTGTCACCTGAAAGGAGATTATTGGTGCTGTGGTGCCTTGGATTGTTAAAGCCTGACAGAATTAAGATGCCTTTGAGACAGCCTGGAAAATCCCAGGTTTGCTGATATCTGTGTGGCATCAAGGTCAGGTTTCTGCACCCACCGTGGTGAACTCTCGGTGACTTTCGGGATCGTGTCCTCCCCCAGCTGAACTTCCCCTGCCTGTGATGGGGAAAGGCAGAGAAGGAGTCAGGGGCACCGAGGCCTTGAGTGAGCACATTTATACCTCAGGGGGGTTTAAGGAGTTCCTGCCTGTTTTTATAGAGAGTTTTTCAACCTACTTTGAACTGCCTTCAAACAATAAAGGTCCTTCTCCAGCAGGTTGGTGTAAAGGAGAGATTTACTGAATTTCCATTCTCCTGCTGCAAAGTGATAATGAAGCCAAGTTCAGAACTCAGTGTCAAAGGGAAGGTCTGTTTAGGGGAATTAAAGGGTTTAAAAGCACTCATCCCACCTGGATTGCTTTGCAGGCAGGAGACCAGGAGAGTCCCCACAGCTTCATACAAGTAGGGTGCATTTTTATTAAAATGTGCCAATAACAGAATTAATTTGCTGAAATTAAAACTTCTAAATAAAACTTGGAGAGTTTAACTCTTCAGCATTATTGTACCAAAGGCCCCTCACCTGCCTGTGAAGGGCAGCTCATTCCTGATGATGCTGGGTTTGTGCCTGGCCCGGGTGAGGATCAGGATCCTCCTCCACTGGCACCAGAGACACAACCAGAGCTTCACCTCCTCCTGATAAAGGATGAAAGTTAAGGAATGCAGGTCCTTATTTTTATCTTGTGAGCTATTTGCTGCCTCCAGTGCAACTGTTTAAGTGCTTCCCATGAAACATGTGCATTTGGGGGAGAAAATCCAGTGGCAAAGAACAACTTTACAAATCTGCTCCCAGATTCCCTCATGGAGGAATCCATTCCGTTGCTGTTTGCTTTTTGTACTTCCCAACAGTTTGCACTAGAAATGACCCATTTTATGGGCTGCCATTTTCGACTTTGAGCCCTTTAATCCCACACATAATGCTGGATAAGGAATTCTAGCTTCCAGAAACCTCTGCTACAGCAGCACTGAGAGTGTAGCCTTTCAAAACCTCCCTTGCCTGCTCAGTGCTGAAGGGAATAAGTAAAACAAGCCTGAAATTTGGCTCAATAATTTTTTGACAAGTTTTAACTAAGCACAGTGACAGGGAGATCTGCAAGAGAAATTTTAGAAGCCCAGGAACCGAGGCATAATAAGCTGTCAGAGAAAAGATCAAGTAGCATTCCCCAATTCATCTACCCAACATCAATGTTCCAGCTAACAGTAGACAGTGTTAGCCAGATTCTTGCCCTTTTTATCTATGAAAAGCTACATTTATCAAAATAAGCAAAAAATGTGAGGTATGGAATGCAGTTCATTGGAGGGCAGGGCTTTATTGGTTGATTGGTAAATTGAAACACATGGAAAAGTGCTACATGTAGGAACACACTGCTGACTGTATTACTCCTTTTTTATTGGGCAATCTCTAATAAGAACCAGCTGGTAATAAAGGACTGAGTTCATGGGAACCCACCCTTTGTTGAAAGCGAAGTTGGTGTCAATACCAGAAACACATGAGCACAAAGAAAACAGATGTAATTGGCTTCTGGAGGTCAGGTTATGTAAAGACCCCTGTGAACAGGGGTGAGGGTTTGGCTGCAGAGAATGACAGGCTAAAATAGCCATTATTTCTGTGTGTGTGTCTGGGGAGGGGGTGGCACTCCCAGGGACCTGGTTTGGGCAGGAATTGGGGCTTTCTGGTCCCCAGAAAAGAGGGTATTCCACCTGAAACAGGCACTTAATACATCAGGGAACAGTTGCTCTTTAGGGAAGGAAAAATGTGGATTTGCCTTCAATTACAGGCTAAAACCTGTTCAGAGAATTAATAGAATTAATTAACTTCTGGTAGCAAAATCATAAAATCACAGAATGGTTTGGGTTGGAAAGGACATTAAAGCTCATCTCAGTCCAGCCACTGTCATGGGCAGGGACCTCTTCCACAATCCCAGGTTGCTCCAAGGCTCATCCAATCTCACCTTGAATATTTTAAAAATTTATGTCAATGAGACCCAGGTTCACCCACAGCTATTTATGGTGTCCTGGGGCCCTGGAGGGGACAGGCTCAGCTTCAGCACAAGTTCCAGGTTCAACACATCCTTTGCTACTTTCTGGCACAATAAAAAGCATCTATTTCTTCATTCAGAACATAAAATCTTCTTTAAACTAATTATAAAGAGGGCACAGAGGGGTTTTTTTTCCCTTTTCTTTCTCTGAGGGCAGCAGTACACTTTATATAAAAAATTGACATAGATCAGAAAATGAAAGAACCAAAATGAAAATATCCTGAGCGTCATCAACACAGATTTTAATGGGACATTGAAACCAAGCCCCAACTCCCTTGCATAGAAAGGATCCTTTAGGAAGAACCTAAAGGGTAGGGATCTGCCCCTTCATTTGGATTTTTCCATTCTTTCTATAACAAGATGCAAAAGATTTGTAGGAGGAATGAAGGCAACAAGTGAATTTTCAGTTCAACCCTTTTTTCAGCATTTTTAGCCAAAGTTACCTTGGCCTGAGGATTTCCTGGGAGGAATTCAGCAATGACAACCCAAACCCCAAGAGCTGTAGGGGACATTTGAGCAGTCGTGTGGTGGCAGCTCTGCCCCATGGTTGGCTCCATGTAATCCTCAAATCAGGATTCTGCTGTGAATTCTGGTGGTTTGGAGTTCAAACCTCATTTTCTTCAAACATTCTCGAGTCAAAGACAATCTTTGCTGCCTTCAGGATTCCTTGCTGGAATATCACTTGTACAAAAATCCAGGAGAGACCCAAAGTCACCCCAGGTGAAATCCAACTCTGGCCAGCAATCCTGGCCTCCATTTGCATCAGAAAAGCTGCAATAATGCTCTTATTTTTGGTTTAATTCTCATGTGCACTGCAGAAATGTCCAAAACCCTCAGGTGCTCTAAAAACAGATTTCATGGAGCAAAGAACACATCAGAAGGGAAAAGGGAGGATCTCAACCCCCTGAGATCCTCCCACCCTGAAGAGGAAAGAGGAGCTGAGCTCTGCTCCAAGGGCTCCAAGGTGAGATCTATCCAAGGTGTGCCAAGTAGGAAAGGTGCAGAGAAATGGGCAAAGCATGGCCAAAATCTGGGAGGGAATTTTTGACTGAGCTGCTCTGGGCCTCTCTGCTGCCATATTTTTGAAACACCTGGAATGAGGGACAGATGCTCTATAAACTCCATTTGAAAGGTTTTCATTCCTGCAGCAAGGACACAAAGGGAGATTTCTTTAAAAAAAAAAAATCAAAAAACCCCAAAACTATTTGCTGCTGTTATTTTAAAGTCAGCTTAATGCCTTAATGCCTTTCAAGAAGCAGCAGTTCCCAAAAAAATAAAAGGGCTAGGAAAGAATTATTAACACAAAATTCAATAACATCCCCCTGCTTTCTCTGAGGTATTGCCTGAGTGACTGCAGCATTTATAAAAGGGATTCTAATCTGAAATGAATTTGCAGCTAATTCAACCTGTAGGCTAGTGACTCTGGGATTTCCTAGATAATACAATCCAGACAGTAATGTTGATGGATGTTAAAGACTTGCCTGTGTAACTGTTGTAAAGCTCTGTCATAAGAACAAATGAGGCATTATTGCTTTAACAAAAGTAATCCCAGTGCTCCAGTAAATTCTGCTCTCCTTCAATATCCCTGTTATTAGTTACAGTGACTTAGTGATGTATCTTCCTTCAAAGACACAACAAACACTTCCCTCCAGCATTTTCAGTGCAAAAAACTCCCTGAAAATACCATAAAAAAAATATTAATACAGAGTAAATTCAATGTCACAGCTTTTCTTTCCTATGTGGACAAGCTGGGAGAAAGGGGGCCAGTGAGGAACAACTGGTGCTGGGGTCAGGGGGGTGATAAAAGCAGATGGTGATTTTTCATTACTCCCAATTTTGCCCCTGACTCAGCCCTGTGAGGCAGGTCAGGAGGGCTGGGAGGGAAAAACCAGCCTCAAACAGCTAAAGGAATATTTCGTGTTTGGAGGAGGCTGAGTAAAAATGGTTTAGTGGTTGCATATTTTCCTAAAGGCTTCTATTGAAGCCACAGATATTTGGCTAACCTGGAGGAGACTCTTTACTACTTTCACCCCAGAACTAATGTGTTTTATGGGTTTTGATTCCTGGACCAAGCCTCACTTCCCACCTCCAGGTTTCCATCCTTCTCTTTGCTCTCGACTAAAATGGTCAGCCTGTCTTCATCTCTCCTAGGCAGCCACACTCAGGCATTAACAAGTATTTCACCTCATGCCCATAATCTACTTTTTTATCCAATGCTTTAGTCATCCTCTCACATATTTTATCATTTACTCATCTTTTGCAGAGAGGAGTCCTTCAGGAAGAAATTGGTGCCAAGCCAAAATAACTCTTGACTTTGGTGGCAGAGAAATATTGACCAATGGTGGGGAAAAAAAATATGTGAGATTTGCACACATTTTACCTGTCAAATCCTAGCGGTGTTACTGTTAAAACTCTGCTTGTAAACGTTGAGAACCTCTTCTGCTGATAACTTCAGCATTAAAAATACCATTTCTCATGTCTGGTGGCCTTTCTGTTCCTAATGTTTTCCAGGTTTTCTTCTTTCCTTCCTAGGAAATCGCTGATGGACTCGAGCTTTCTGAACAGCTACTCCTTAAACCTCTTTTGTTCACTTCTGCTTTTCCTCATGTGACCACCTTCAATACAGCCCTGCTCAGGGAGCAATAATAAGGGATAATCTAACCCCATTTTTCCAGAGGAGAATCCTCCTGCTGTCATCCACTTTCCATTGGAATTGCTTGTGGAGCTTTCCAGCTTTAATCCAGGCCTGGGACAGGTTTGGTTTGAGATGTGAACAACCCCCCTGATGCTGTGCTGGTCCTCAGCAGATCCAGCTGGGGCCACAGCTGGACCTTAAGCAGCTCTGCACGTGTCAGGCTGCAGCAAGGGCCAGGAGCCCGTGGTGGGACCAGCCCCCTCCTCGTATCAGAGATTGCTTGGCTGAGCAACAGGAGCGTGGCCTGCACTGGGAGCAAGGCTGTGGCTCAGAAAACAATGAGGAGGAGGATGATAATAATATTAATAATATTCATGATGAAGTTGGACTATCTAGGAAAAATCACACTTATTCAGAGTCTGCCTCGAACCTGCCTTGGAGCCAGAGGTTAATGAGGAGCGGACAGGGAGGGGATGGGCACCTGATCTTCCCTGATTAATTTGACAAATGTGTCTCTGGCTGCTGCCCAGTTCCTTGTGGAGATGCAGCTCTGGGATGAATTCACAATGACCTACTTTTCAGTGCTGGCCAGCATTTTGCTGCTTCGCTGTTATTGTTGGACTTTGCTGCTACGTTTGATTTTGTTGCACGTGAGCTGAGTGGCCTTGTTGTGCTCAGGGCAGGTCTTCTCTGAGCACTCTGGTGCTGGCAGTGGCAATAAAGCTTTGCATCCAGAGGATCTGTTCCTTGAAGCTCTCAAAAAGGTTTAAAAACTCTGGGTTTGGTTATTTACCCAGTGCAGAGCTCCCAGGATTTTCTCTGACACCTCCTTGCTCCCAGTGCAGGACAGGGAGGGGTTGGATGTTCACCATCACCAAAATAAGGCAGGAGGTGAAAGATGATGATGATGATGCCCCATGGAAGACCCCAAGGAACCTGCCTGGGCACGGGGTGTGATGAATGACTGACACTCTGCCCACAAGCTTGGCCTCCTTTTTTCCCCATCCCTGGAAGCATCCAAGGCCAGGTTGGATGGGGCTTGGAGCACCTGGGACAGTGGAAGATGTCCCTGCCAATTTTTGTGTCCTGGGGTTTGATGTGTGCTGGAAGAAGGTTCAAGGTTTTCCTGCACGAGTTTCCATCTTGCTAAGCATGGCCACAAACACTTATCAAATAGATAAGGGGATAACTTGGGGAGCTGGCAAGGAGCTGAGTGTTCATTTAAGATGTTCCAGACAAATCTGTTAAGCCAGAAGAAGCTTCAGGTAACAAGAGCGTTAAAGGAACATGGACAAACTGCAAAAAGCCCCCCAGAACTGACAGACAAACAGACAAGTGAATATATTAATGTTGATTTTCCTGCTGGATGTGTCAATTCTGATTTATTAGGGGAATAGATCAGCATTTCTCGCCTGTTAAATGCAAACATGAAGGAAAGGCAAAGGTCTGTGGATATCTCTCTATTAGCCCAGCAATGTTGATGGCTATTTAGTCATGTTTGAAACTAAAATAATATTTTCTTCGAATGCTGCCTTTGCCAAATGCAAAGTGAGCTGACATCTGCTTGGCTGGAGCTGGGGTCACATATGAAGTGGTGCCTAAACTGAACAAATATTTCCAATAGAAAAAAAAAAGAAAAAAGAAAGAAAGGAAAAGAAACGAAAATCATTAACCTTTTGTCATTAGCATGAGCTGTTCTTTGAGCTGCTCAGCAGTTTGAATTAGTGCACCTGCCAAAATAAGCACCAAGTGTTGTTACCCTCTTAGGGACAGCCCTGTTCCATAAATCACAGCCTTTCAATGACAGCTAAATGTGGTTTATATCATATAGAGAGCCTGTGTTTATGAATGTGAGATAAAAGGGGTTTAACCAGTGCAAACACTAAGACTACTGTGTGCAGCCTGTCTCTCTTTCACAATTCTGCCCCTTTTCCTTTCGTGGGATTTCTCCCTCCCCTGTGCACGGCTCCCTCTGAATTTGCTGCCAGGTTTGTCCACAGTTGATTTTCCTTCCAGTTCTTCCTGTCCTGAGGTGCAGAACCGACTACAAAATCCCAGTGAGCATCCAGCTGGAAGGAAAGGGGATTTTGAGAAAATAATTATTTATATGTGGTTTAGATCCAGCTAAAGAGATAAAGATATGGCCCAATTCATTTAAAAACATGTATTTTGCAGAATTAATTCCTGTACTTTCACGAGTTGCAGAAGTCCAGCATCAGGATAAATTCCTCTATTTTCAGTTCTGGAGTTCTTAATTCATCCCTGTTTTTCCACAGACAGCATTTCTGTGTTACTCGAAACAGCAAAAGGGAGATGCTGTTCTGTTTGCAGGCAATTAAATTATTTTTATTACGGAGAAAACAAATTTAAACATTCAGTTACCAAATTTCCCAATTGCTTAAAGAATCTGCCGCCTCCCAAGGGTGATGAAATGTAGATTCCTGATGTTCTGGAAGCATCCAGAGCCCCTGGGATGTCTCAGGTGCCTGGTTTTCCCCCAGCTATTCCGAAGCATCTTGTAAATGGAACATGTTATAAAAAGCATAGAACCTGAAGAACATACAACCTGCAAAGATGGAGGAAGGTAGATTTAAATGGAATATTAGGAAGAAATCCTTCCCTGTGAGGGTGGGCAGGCCCTGGCACAGGGTGCCCAGAGAAGCTGTGGCTGCCCCTGGATCCCTGGAAGTGTCCAAGGCCAGGTTGGATGGAGTTTGGAGCAACCTGGGACAGTGGGAGGTGTCCCTGCCCATACAATGAGATGAGATTTAAGGTCCTTTCCAACCCAAACCATTCCATGATCCTATGAAATTGTGGTTTAAACCATCCCTAGCCACTCTCAGTTAAGGTAGTGACAGCAAATCCTAAAAAGAAAACGAAAGGTTTGTGGGTTATCCAGGCAACCCCTGGTCCAGAGCAACCACTGACTCATTATTTATCAAGAGTCTCCATGTAAATAGATGAGAACACTGTAATTTTCACTTGTATTCCAGGGCTATGTTCTAAGGGCTGTAATTTATCCTAACTGATTTTAAATCCCTTGGGAAAGGATCGCCAGAGCTTGCACAGAGAAATCACTCGTTGGCCATGGCAGGGAACAATCCTCATGCATGGCTCCCTGAGCTCATTCCAGAGCTTGCAATGGTGGAATTATTCATTTTTACTGCAGTAAAGGTGGATGGAGGGGAAAAAAAGTCAGATAGGAGGCAGAGATGACGTTAACATTAAAGACCAGTAGAAGAATGGGGATAAAATATAGAATAGGTGTTATTTCTCTGTTAGGTTTTGAGTGTGAATCTGGTTAATTCCCAGGCCAGGAAATCCCACCCTCGTGGAGTTTTGGCATTAAAATCAGAGAAGTCCAGCTGCATCTCTCAGTAGCACAACCCCTCCTTTGGGATGGTTTGGTGGTGAGGATTCCAGAGGGATTCCCCCATCCCCCAGCAGGGCAGGAGCACAGCCAGCAGATTTTAAACAGCTACAATCAAATGGGCTCCTTTCAGATGGAGTCAAATAATTTATGGCAAGGTGGGGCAGCCTCTTCTCCCCCTTGTGATAGGACAAGGGGAAATGGCCTTGAGATGCACCAGGAGAAGTTTGAGCTCGATATTAGGAAAAAATTCTCTATTTAAGAATAGAGTTAAGCAATGGAACAGGCTCTCCAGGGAAATGGTGGAGTCACCATCCCTGGAAGTGTTCAAACAACAAGATGTGGCACTTCATGATATAATTTACAGGGCATGGTGGCATTTGTTTGAAGGTTGGACTTGTCACTCTTGGAGGTCTTTGCCAATGTTGGTCTTGATGACCTTGGAAGTCTTTTCCAACTTTAATTATTCAGTGATCCTGTGATTGTGTGAGCTGGAATGAAAATGCACAGGAATGGCATGGGAATGGCAGGTTTCCCCTTCACTGCTGGCAATCACAGGCACTGCTGGATGCCACCCTTCTCTTGGGAAATGTCGGGTTAGGGGCACGGTTCCTTCAGGAAAAGGGGCCCAAATGCCAATTCCCACCAGAAATTTCCCACTCCAGCTGAGCTGTCCCAACAGCTGTGGCTTTTCTACACCCTGTGGTTGTCCCTAATTTTGGCTCATGAGCTCAGTCATTTCCATGTGGCTTGGGCAAGCTGGGAGCTGGGAGCCCTTTCCCCAGGGCAGCTCCCAGCTCTGCCACAGGAGCTCTGCTCTCCACTGGGGAGCAAGGAAGTGCCTGAGCCATGCCCAGCCCTCCTTGGGGAATTCTTTGTCACCTCAGATGTCAATTCCTAGAAATTCCATTGTCAGGGCAGTCCTGAGAGCTCTGAGGACCTTGGAGAGGCTCAGAGCCCTTTTCTGCTGCAGTGCCTTGGAACAGCTCCGTGTTCCTGCAATCTCCATTACAACACAATAACAGGAAACGTTTCAGTGGCCTCTGCAGTACTTGGCGTATAATTTCACTTTAATGCTCGTATTGTTTGAGCATTAATAAAACTGGGAACTGTGATATAATTAAATCCATTCTTCCCACAGAGAAATGACTGTCTGAGATAGTGGCAAGAGCAGCAGACTCATGAGTCGCCTGGAGAAGAGAGAGCATTCCCTTGCCAAGGCACAGCAGACACGTGCTCGGGTTTAGATCCCCCTGCAGAAAAAGAGCTCCAGTTGAGAGCTGGAGACCTCTGGTACCTCTGGATCCAGAGCTGCCAGACTTTATTGCTTGAGCTCTGAGATTATCCCGTTAGACACAAGGATAAACCGTCCTCCCTCGGCGCAACCTGAGCCCCTCGTGGGATGGGAGACCAAACATCTGAGGGTGTCACGGCTCATTTGAACCAGCTGAGCTAAAATCCAAAATGGGAATTGGGATTGGAGGGCTGGGAGGGGGAAGAGGGCAGCCTGGAATTCTCAGTGCAGCACCAAATGTGGGGATTCTGAGGCTTCAGGGATGTTCTCCCCAGCAGCAGCTCCAGGTGTGCACACACATCCCAGCTCACCCCAGCTCCCATCCAGCTTCCAACCAAGCTCATTCTCCTTCCTTTCTCTTCTTTGTTTATTTTTTTTTTTTTAAAAAGTCAATTTTTGAGCTGATCTGCCATTTCTGAAAAGTTCAAACCCATTTTCATTTTCTTTTTTTCTTCCTTCTGGTTGGGAATAAAATGAGTAGGGCAGGAGCAGGATTAGACTGAAAGTGTCTGGATGTTGAACATCCTAAAGAAAATCTAAGCTAAGATTGTGATATCAGGGAATACCCAAGCAGATGATGGGATCTCTCTCCAAATTGTGTCAACAAAGCCCTTTGTGCATTCAGTCCCCTTTGCTGCACTCTCAATAAATTTTCAGGTTTATGCAAGGAAATGTGTTTCCTGTAAGGGGAGGAATATTTTCCTTATTATCCTTTGGCCCTGCCTGGCATTTGCTCCTTTGCAGTAGCCCAGTGTAATTAAATCTCTGCTAAACTCTAAATATTCCCTCTTCACTCTTGCTTGGATCAATAGTAAGAAAAAGACAGATTTCTGCAGTGTTGCAGTCTCTAAATTTGCTGAGAAAATTCCTGCTTCAAGGAATAACATGGGTCATTAATCGTTCAACAGGTATTTTTAAAAGTTGATGAAATTAAAACCCTAAAGAACATCCTGTGTTTAGTAAATTTTATTGGAGATCCTCGTGGAAAGTTCCTAGAAATTCTTTGTTTTCCAGTTCAAGAGGTTATAAGTGAACAGGTGAAACATAAAGAAGCAAATCAGGAAATGCAAAATATTGCTATGAAATAGCATTGCAACACAAGTTTTCAGGTTTAATCCCATGCAATGTCTCTGTATGACCTCACCAGACAGCTTTAAATGTTGAAACCATTTTTCTGTAACCATCCATTTAAAGTTTTCAGGAGAGCAATTTTCCTCTTTCTGTGTTATCAGTTTGAAAAACTGATCTGCATAGAAATGCCCTTTCCAAACTCACTGTTCTTAGGGAAGGGCAAGGAGACAGACATCATAAGTTATTAAAATTATCCTCCTGCTAATGAAATTTAACAACTATAAAAATAAGTAACAAATTCTTTGTGTATATTGTACATATTTATCACCAGCTGTAGATTTTTGAATGCAGCTCCAAAATTCCCATTTTCCTGGGAAATTTCAGGCCTAGGGGAGAGCTGGGAAGAGGGTGAGCAGCTGGCAGTGCTGTCCAGGGCAGTCTGAAAGCCAAGAGTTTGTTAGATCAGTGCTCAGTTCCCATCCCAGTGTCCCTGTTCCTCCTTGCAGAGCCATCAGAGGGACAGGAGCAATCTCAGAGCTCCAGAAATAGGGAGAAATTTGGGGATAAATGGGAGACCTCTCAACTGGGCTGCTCCTTCTGCAAATCCCCTTCCTGACACCTGGAGGGCTTCTCCTGCCTTTCCACAGCCACTGCAGTCAGTAGAGGTGGCTCTGGCTCGTTTTTCCCCCTCTTCCAGACAGGGAAAATAGAAATTCTGGATCCAGTATCAGTTTAAATAAATTTACACCAAGAGATGTCGCACTGATCACAACTCCCCCCATTGACTTTTGGTGGATTTGGGTTTTCCTGCTGAAGTTCTGGTGAAAAAATGACCCCGATCAATTCAAGTTTATCACTGATTTATGGTCCCTGGGATTTTGGGGTGCAGCCATGGCACAGGATCTCATCCTAAACCTCTCCTTACACTACCAAAAGCTGCCTTGGTTGGCTGTTGATCCAGTCAGGAGCTAAAGTCATCTCAGCCTGGTTTGAGCACAGATATTTTAGGTCATCACGTCACCATCACAGCTGAGGAATGGGAAGGAATTTTTCTTTGGTGGAAGTGGTTTAGAAGCTGTAAAACAGCACAGAGTGTATTTTCAAATAGCCTTAGAGACCCAAAAAGAGTCTGTCCAGTTCTTGATGGGGATCCCAAGAGGAATCGGGGCCTTTCTCCTGCCTTGGCTGTGAGCTACGTGTGGCCGAGGTTACAAAATTGGAAGTGGGGGGGAAGAGCAGAGGTGAAGGAGCTCAGATTTCTGCCCAACATGACCTTATCTCGGTGGCAACTGGATTCTCATGATGTGCTGCTGTGTTCCCCCAAGGAGGAGCCTCCCCCAGCCCACAGAGGGGTGTTTGAGGCAGCCAAAGCCAGGGCTGCACCCCCGGCGGTGCCTTTGAAAGGTTCCCCTGCCTGGCAGTTACAAGATACTGTACTTAAAATGTCAGCTCAGGCAATCTGTTCTGAAAGGAAAATTACCCCAGCAATCACAGCCCTCGATTTCCTCAGCTCTGGTGGGGCACAGGCAAAATGATGAAAATTATTTGGCCACCCAGAGCCTTAATGTTGGGGTGCCAGGTCAAGGAAAGCTGCAGCAATTAGCCTGCAGTGCTAATGATGGGCTTGTTTGATATCGGAGCTCAAGAGCACCCTGATTGCCTATAATGTGATTATGCACATTTTGGGTTGCTTAAAAAAAAAAATTAAAAAAAAAAATAATAATTTGATGCCTTGGAAAAATAGAATCTCATTTCTCTGGCATTTCTGAAGGACTTTTGTTTCCTGAAAAGCCAAGGGAAGGTTTCAGCTCCTTGGGTTTCCACAAGGGTGTTATGAGATTCACTCCCTGACCTGGCTTTAATGAGAAGATGTCATGGTTGGGAAAGATATTAAAATACAGTAGCCTGAAAACCCTGTCCCATCTCAAAGCTGTCATAATTGAAGGAGTCTGTTTCTCTTCATGCATCATTAGAAAGAAAAAATAAAGGAGGTGAAAGATGATTGCTCCAGGTTGGATATCCTTAACAATCCAGTAATGACACAAGTTAAATTCTGGTAATCAGAAAATATTCTCTCTCCTCTCCCTTATTTTTTTTTATTTTTTTTTTTTAAATCAAAATTTGAGCTGATCTGCCATTTGTGTAAAGTTCAAACACATTTTCATTTCATTTTTGTCTTCCTTCTGATCAGGAATAAAATGGGAGGTGTTGAGCAGGGCAGGATTAGACTGAAACTGCCTGGATGTTCAACAGCCTAAGGAAAATCTGTGCAGGGTCACCAATCTGCCCAGCTGGAGAATGGGATTTACCACCAAATGAAACAAAAATAAACAGGGAAAAAACATTTATTCCCATGGAGACACAGCCAAAACACATAGAGGAAAAAAGTTATTAGTGGGAGGATGTGTCCAAAAGACACCCAAACACTCATGGCCAGAGGCTTGTGGTGATAAATTGAATTAATGTCCCAGGTAAAGCAGCCCAAAAATCTGAGCACAAACAGCCTGAGCTTTCCACCAGTTCTGCAGGACGTGGGGACAAAGAAAGCAGTGACACAGCCGAGGCTGGAGCAGCACAAATGTGAGATGAAAAAGAGAGTGAAAAAAGAATATCCCCGACCTAATTCAATATTTGGGATGGGAGGTGATCTGCCTCCTTTTAATGCAGAGGGGTTTGGGTGTTCCAGCCTGTGGGACCATCACTGTCCATGGGGCAGCTCTTGGAGAGCTGGGGACAAAACCAGGGCGTGCCCTGACCCGGTGCCCACCCTGGGAACACCTCAGGGGCCTCCAGCTTGGGGCATTCCAGCTTTTTTCCCTGGAATTCTGTCCCCGACAGTCTAATCTCAGGCAGGATTATTTATTGACATTAAATAAAAAGCAAATCCCCTCTTTGGGAAGAGGACAGGGAAGTCTCGGGGTGGTTGATGCCGGGGGTCTGGGGACAATGGCTGCCTGTGTCTCACAAACCCTCCCGTGGGATTTCAAATGATCCTTTTGGGGTTCCCGAGGAGAGGAGGGAGCTTGGGAAAGCTCCCACTGTCTTCATGCATATTCAGGATTTCTCTTTGTCTTCTGATGTTTCCTTAGATTTGAGAATGGTCCCTCGACACCAGCCCTGGAGACTCCTTTTTTAATTGGGCAAGCCTGGAATTACTTGAATTTGGCCCCAGTACTGACTGTGTAGCCGTGGTTTAAAAGGGGCTTTAACCAAAAAGGAAGTGGAAATCTTCTATTAATTTTCTTCTCCTCCTTGAAAATCTTTTTCATCCAAAATCCTTTCTTCCTTTCCATTTCTTCCTTCATTTCTGCTGCTCCTGGGGATTATCAAGAGAATTTGTCAGAAAGAAAGAGGGAGAAGAAAACTTTTTTAAAGCCTTTTGTACTGGTAATTGAGCTGGTGTTCAGAGGTGTGTAAATCACATCTGTACCCCCCCCAGATGTGGCACTGGCTGCTGCCACACCTCTGGCTTCCCTGGGTGCTGTGCCAGCTCCAAAGCTGTGGGAGGAAAGTTTGTGCCTCTGTGCCAGCTCTGGGAACACCAACACCTCCTCTCCAGCCCACCCCACCCACCCCAGGCAAGGTCCCACCACCCCTTGGGCAGCAGAGCCCAAAAAAGGCTTCCCAAATCTCCCCAGTGCAGAGGGAGGACCAAAACAGAGGCAAAAGGAGGGTCAGTCAAACCTCCAAATGAACTTTAGCAAGAGGAATGAGCCAGAAAAGATGATCAAAACCACACCAAGTCCTTGGCATTGCTGATCTTCTCTGTGGTGAGGTGCAGAAATGACCAGAAACTGCTTTTCTCTATTTTTTATAAGACTTTGTACTAAAACATTGTCACTCTTAATCAGAAGAAGAGTCTAGTGCTCTCTAATTTTACAACCACAACATTTAAAATGTTGTTTTCCCCTTTTTAACATTGTGGGAGGAGAATAAACGAAGATAAAGGTGTGGAAATACAATTCATTCACACTTGCATCAGTTCTCTGTTCTGGCTTCTACTGGAAAGACCTTTAAATATTTACTGAATTTAACATGTTGCACTTTCCTAATCTTTCCTAATTGTCCATTCACACAAATGGACAATAAATACATATATATGTGTGTGTGTGTGTGTGTACATATATTTATATATGATTTTACTACTCCAGTTTCCCTGCTTTAAACCTGCAGTCCACCATTAGTGAGTTATGGAAGGATAAATTGAACTTCAGACTGGCAAAATTGAACTGAAAAGTCTCAGCAACAATTTGTCCAAAACAACATGTTTTATAATTATTTTGTCCTTCCCTACTAATGACTTTCTGACTCTTTCCATCCCCTGGGTACCCGAGGGATATTCAGCATTATCTCTGCACATCAATAATTTTTATGGGACATGTGTTTTCACTTTGTAGCAGACTTTTTTCATTGCTTAAAAGTAGCAAATAAAGCTCTAATAAAAATTGATGCTCGTGTCCCTTCAACACCAGGTATAGGTTTTCCAGCCAGCAATAGGATTTCATGTTGCAATCCAGATTGCTGCTGTTCCTGGTTCTCCACACAGCCAGGAAAATAAAACCAGGCTGTTGAGGCTTTGGAAGGGAAAAGCAAATCAACCAACAAATATTTGGACAAGAGTAATTTGGGGGAATATTAGATAAACTTTCTTTCCTTACTTTAGTGCAGGAAAATTATCTCTACTTCCAGATTTTTAATATCCCTAATATTATTTCTGCATCTTCTGGCTCTCTGGTTTTTTGCTGACTCATCTGCCATTTGAGACTTTTCCTATGTTTCTAACTCCTACATCCTTTATTCTCTTGGAATCTCTTTTGGAGCCCTCAACTCACCCTGTGGGATTCATTTAGATTTTTTAAAAACACTCAAGCTCACATGAAACCTCTTAGGCAATATTTAATTTAGACTCTCCAATGCAAAGACTCTCAAACCATTCTGATTTCCAAGGGAAGGGGGGAAATATGGACATGGGAAAGATTTTGCTGCTGCAAGAAGCCAGGAGCCTCTGCCTTGCAGGAAAAGGTGCAGGGTGACACATCCCTGGGTTCCTCCAGCTTTCATTGTCACTCTTATCAATCCCAAAATCTGCCACTTCTCCCCTTCCTGCTTAAATAAAGCTGGAACATCTCAGCCATCCCCCTGGATTGCTCTGCAGGGTGAAACCTGTGGGTTGTCCTGCTGCTTTATCCTTCCTGAAGCCATAAATCCCCCCCAAATGTCCCCAAACTCAGAGCAGTTTCTCTATTAGAGCAAAAATTTAAATCAATGCCATACTGGGATGAAATCAATCTCACCCTGGGATTTAAATCAATCCCTGTGCTGGGATTGATTTGCAGAACAAAGGGTATCAAGTGGCAGGAGCCACTCCAGTTTCCACGAGTGTCCAGAGGAGGGAAACTGGATTAGGATCCTGAGGACCTCTGTGATGTCCAGGGAACGTCATCTCCCCTCCCTGGGCCAGAGACTTCCAGCATTGGCACTGCCCGGGCTCTTCCTGCTTTCCAAAGGGTCTTTCACCACTCACAGCCCCAAAGGAAAGGGCTCCTCATGCATTTGGACCCCGTCTCTCCCTTTTCCTTACAGACATTTAGGGTTTTGGGATGGTTTTTGGGATGCTCTGCAGCTGCTGGTTACTGTGGGTTATCCCCATGTGTCTGACAACTTTGGCTTTCTTGAAACTGCTCAGTTTGAGGTTATTTAGGCTCATCTCCCTTCTCTTCTCCCCCATGCCTGTGTTGATGGGAAATAAAACCCTGTTTAACGTGTGGGACACGCCTAAAGCTGCCCAGCAGACACTCCCCGGGGAGCTTTGATCCACAACCCGCTCTGTCCCTCCAGTTCTCTCACCTTTTAATCCTATTCATCCCCATAAAACCACCAGCCCGAGCTGCTGCTCCAGCCAAGGGCCCTTTCCAGGCTCTGACAGAGCTGGAAGCTGTGATGGGGACTCAGATCAACCCCTCCACTCGCTCTCCATCCGCTCCCGGGCTGCTCCAGGGTTTCTGGCAGGGACTCCGGGGGGTGAAGGTCCCCAAGGACAGGACATGGCAGCAATACCTGCCTGCCCTCCTGGGAGAGCTGAGCCCTTGCCTTGCAGGAGCCTGGAGGGCTGGGGCAGGCTCGTTACCACCGGGGCTCCCCTTCATGGCAACTTAGCAGCTTTTTATGGATTTGTCTTGGAGCCGAGTTCAAGTGCTCCAAAAGCAGTGATGTCCTGCCAGTGATTTAACAGGAACCTCAGACAAAAATGTTCCCTTTGCTCTCAGCTCCAGCCTGTGGACCAGGGATGTGTTTCTTTTTAACAGAAACACCTTTTTTTTTTAATTTTTTTTCCCTGAAAAATCCCCAGAGGAAAAGCAGACAAACCTGCTAGGAGTCCCTTACCTTTAATGCTCTGTGGTTTTTGTAAGCCTGGGACAGTGAGATGGGCAGGATTCCCTCTGAGCAGGACCTGGCACTAAGAAAATTTTGCAGCTCTTTAAAATGGGACCAAGAAATTCACACCAAAGGCTGCACTTACTGGAAACCAGTCCCTGAGGGGCAAAATGTTGGTGCTCCTGCTGGATTTTTACAAGCCAGGTGTGCTGGCAAGAAACCTGCAGTGGTCCTGTGAGGCAGGTAGCCTGACAGCTTCTCTCCATCACATCTTTACAGGCTCATGGAGCCTCTCCAGACTCAAAGAATTTTGCTCCAGGCATCCTGGTCCTCTCTGGAGGTTTCAGACTTTGAAGGGGGTGTAGGGCATGGAGTATCCTGCCTGTCCCTCATTCCCTGCTCCTCAGAATTGGGACAGCACGGAGAGGATCAGGTGCTGTGGGTAACAGGAGGGTGATTTGGGTTTTAATTTGGTTTAAAGGGTGATTTGTGTGGCCAGAGCAGAGCCAGGGACAGCTTTCTGAGTGATTACAAGAGCCATTACTTCTTGGGAAACAGAGATAAAATAAAAATTGCAGAGAGGCAAAAGTGTGACAGGTCTGGGATGGGGATAAAGAGCTGGAGGCAGCAAGGAGCAGGAGTGACCCCCAGACCTCTCTCTCATCACACAGCCCCATCCTGGCTCATCAACCCCTCCTGTCCTGCCACGGGAGGTGCTGAGCCCCTCCTGCCCCAGCACATCAGAACACCCAGCAGTAACTCAGCCTGGCACTCAGCACCATAAAACATGCCCAGGTTTTGTCTTTTTTTCCTACTGCCTAAGCACAGAAACCACCTTTAAAAATAATAAAAAAACCCAACCATTTGGGGTTTATACTCTTTCCACTCCCTCCTAACAAAGAGCTGTTTCTTTCCCATTTTTCAGGGGGAAATCTGGAGACATTTGGAGTTTGCAGGTCCGAGCAAAGGCGAGCATCTCCTGTCTTCCCACCCATGACAAGGGCAGCAGTGATCTAATGAGGTGTACACGTTCTAAGTGGGGCTTCTTCCCTTGGAAACACTTGCCAGAGCTCCATAAATGGGACTCCTTCTTCCCTGACCCTTTGCCCTACTTCAAATGAGCTTTTAAACCCTTTGGAAAACATGCGGTTTTGCTTTCAACTGCATTAACGCTCATAATGTGTTATTTTGGCTCTCCTTGGATATTCAGGTTGAAGGCCCAGATTTCAGAGATTTCGGCTGGCAATGTTGACAAGCAAACCCTACTCAGGGGCTATCAGGCACCCAAGTCAGCTTCTTTTAAAAGCTCTGTTAGCTCAGCTGTATTTTTCTTTGGACACCCAAACCCTTCTGGCCGTGGCGGGAGGCTCCGCGCTCCACACGCTCCAAACAGCTCATACATAAAGCCCTGAGTGTCCACACGGATGGTTTCAGACTCACCTGGGCTTTACAAGGCACTAAAGAAAATACTGGGGGCATCTTGCCCTGCTGGCAGCCCCCCAAACCCCCCCCAGCTGGGTCCCCGTGCCAGCAGGGACAAAGGCGGTGTGTGCTGAGCGTGGCAGCGCTGCCCACCTTCTCCAGCCTCGGTATTTACTCAGCTTTGTGCCATGAGAATTTGAATTTTAAAAGAGGGATTCTGCAGCTGGAGTGAGCCCTGGCTGGGAATAAGAGGGAAGAGGGGGAAAGGGCAGGAAATTTGTGTGCAGTGCAGGGGCGTTGGGATGGTTTCCTCCGGCAGCTCCGCCGTGCAGGAGCTCTGCGAGGGGCCTGTTTGCAGATATCCTGTGAAAAGGGATATTTTCCATTCCTCACTCTGGGCTTTCCTGGTGGATTTCAAAGCTACAGACGTGGATCCACAGAATAATTTAGGTTGGGAAAGACCTTTAAGACCATTGAGTCCAACCCTTAACCCAGCACTGCCAAGTCCACCACAAACTCATGTCCACAGAAAATAAAAAAAAACACAAACCCCCCATCAAACCCAAAAATCACCAGTTGCAGCCAAAATTATATATTTTTTTTAATTCTTTCTCACTATTTAGAACCAGTTGGTTTTGAGCTTCTGCTTCTATAACACATGCAGAAACATCTGCTAATAAATAATTTCTGATTAACTAAAAGTTATACAAGATAGTTTAACCACCCTATTTGGTGTTTTGCTCATCAGAATTTCATTCAAAATAACCTTTAATCAATGATTTGTGGCAGAAAGGTTGCTTTATTGTAAAGCACAAGAAAATCATCAGATGGTAAATAGGTTTTGAGCTGATACATGTAAATAATGTTTTAGGGAGGGACAATTGGAGGCATTCAGCCCACACCAAAAAAAAATAACCCAGCTCCAGTGGTAAAATTACAGCCTCATCTCTCTTGGTTCCTGCTACAAAGAGCAGAGGGATTTCAGTTCCTCCAAAAATGCCTCTGAGCGTCCCAGCTCTCACTCAGGATCTGCATGTGGGGTACTTTTGTTGAATTATTTTATCAGCTCTGGTGAGGCATCTCCCATTTCTCTTTCCTAATTTCCATTCCCCCCAATGAGGTGAATCCCATTTCCCAACTCTCCTTCCCCTGAGCATCCCAGGGATGCCCCAAAGTGTCACCAATTGAAAGAAGAGCAGAACAAGGTGACATCGAGTGCCTTTATGGGACAACTTCAATCCAAGCTGTAGGTGTTGGTCTGGCACATAACAAAGTCACTTCCCTCAAAAACACCAATATTTTATCCACAAAGAAAAGGCAAAAAGGGAGAAAAAACATTGCCAGAGCACATTTAGGGAGAAGCATCCCAGTTTATAAATGTTTTGGGGTACGTGACCAGCTCTCTGAAAAGTTATGGTGGATTTTCCTTCAGGAAAGCTTTTCATTAAACTCATATTTATTTCTTTGGGCTTAAGTAATAACGTAAAGCACTCCTACTTCTTCTAACACACTATTAACAGCGTAATTAATTCTCAGCAACAGGAAACAGAAACCTTTCTTCTTCACTTCATCATCTCCGAGTCAGACCTTCAGTCTTCTTCCAGGATCCCTATCAAACAGATGGCTTTTATACTCATAAACATGTTGAGCTCAATTTTCCTCCTGCTGAGTGAAAGATTCAAACAAACCAAACTTCCCTACTACTGCTAGGAAATTCCAAACATCTAGAAATACTTTTACAGATGTTCCTTGGCAAGTGACTCTCCGAAATGTGTGTGGTTCAAAAAAGCCAAGCCCAAAGCAATGAATTTCACTGATGAAAATCGGTGATTAAAATAAAAATGAGGGGGGAAAAGAAGGGTATGATAGAAAATAAGAGAAGGAGCAGACTTTTAGCTGGATAACCAAGTTTGAGAGGCCTGGGACAGAGCATTTTTTAAATTTATATTCATTTGTAAGATGGAACCTTTCAAGCTAAACTGGGTTGACTTTTTAATGAGCAGTGTCCAAATTTCGAGACAGCCTTGGCAAATTTCTCTCTTCAGGGATGGAAGCCGGTGGTTCAACCACACTTGGAGCCCAAGCCAGGCCCATTTTTGGTGGTTAAGCCTAATTTCAGGGGGTGAAATGTCAGGGATGCAAATCCATGCAAGATGGAACCCTGCAGATACAAACAGCCCTGGTTCTGTTTTTGAGCAGAGCTCTCCTCCATTTAAGGCCCAGCTGTTGCCATGCTGTTCTCATTCCCATTTACGAGATATTTATCCTGCTAAATCCTAATCCCTGAGTACAACCCGTGCTGATCCACGAGTGGAGAGCTCTGCTGAACGCTGGGACAATAACCCAGCTGTTTCACCTAGTAAATACATGAGATATTCTGCATGAGGTATTTTGGCAGGCAGAATCTTTGTTCTCTCACCGATGAACGCAGAGGAGTTTCCAGGGGGGTTTAACAATGGAGGGAATGGATGGGAAGTGGGGAAAATTGAAGGGAGTCAGATCCACACAGTCCTGCACTGGCTGGGACCTCAGCAAACAGTGCAAGGTACGTTTTTAAAGGTGTTTTCTGAAGGTGAAGAGGCATCTGTGGCTGTGCAGTGAAATACCACAGCACCAAGCCCCGACTCTTGGCTCCACGAGTAAAATACATTTAATGAGGTTTGGAAATCTGGGATGCCACCACTTCTCCCCTCTCTTTTTCCAAGCATTAACCCTGCCCACAATTTTTTTTTTTCTTATAATGGCTCTCTGGTGGCTTTTCCAGCAATCTGCATTTTTCCTCTCCCCGAGTTCGTGTTCGTTACACATGAAACCATCTCCAGACCCCTGGGAAAAACCTCATAAAAATTCAGGAATTATATCATCTCCATGCTGTTTTTAAGGAAAAAACAATCTGTTTTTTTGGAAAGGCTCTAGTGAGCATTAGCAGCACTCTCTCCTCCACGCTCTGTGTGTGTCTGGTTACCTTGCCCTGAGCCAAACAGCTTCATTAAATCTCATTTAAGCGCTGGCTGCGGTCAACTCTTGTGACTCCAGCCCGAGCTGGAGCAGAAAATCCACAACCTCTACACCCAAAGCTCATCTCGTTGGGCCAATATTATTTTCATCTTCCTGAACATCATTGTCTGCTCTGTACAACCAATTAGAGCTGCTGTTGGTTTTGGAAACAGCTCAACAAAGTGTGTATGGATCAGACAAATGCAGGGCTTCAAATAGGCAGGCGTATTTTTTGGCTAATACTGTCTGATAAGGCAGCGTTATCTGCACCTTTTCCCTGAGCTGGCTCTCACCCTATTTGAAATAATTCTATTTTACAAGCTGGATGTCAACAGTACCTGTTTATGGAAGGTGACACCGGCTCCCCCCTGCCGCTGGTGTTATCGAGGAGGAAGCACTAAGTGGGCGTGTGAGGATTTTTAAAGTACACTGCAAAAATAAAATAACAAGGGGGCCCCTGATTTATCCCCCTTTTAACAAAATAATGAGGCTGCCACCTCCAAACGTGCTGCTCTGTGCAGCAGTCCCAGCTCTTCTGGATTCACTGTTAGATGAAATCCTTGTTTCTCCTCGTGTGAGAAAATATTGAGGGCATCCTGGAAATCAAACAATTTGTTATCCTGGTGTTTGCTGGCTGGATTTCAACTACAAATTTTTGTTCTTTTTTTTTTCTGTTTGTGTGTCATGACAAGTGCTGTTGGTCCTATGTTGTAGAGTGGGAAGATGAAATTATAATTTTCATCTAATTCTGACTCTCCTGAATCCAGTCACTGGATGTAAGAACCAGTGAGAAACCAAGAACTTCTTGAAAGTGTCCATACAAGAACCATAATTTCCATATTAAACCATAATTTCCATACTAAACCATAATTTCCATATTAAAAACATAATTTCCATATTAAAATTCCCATATTAAAACCTTTAAATGAGTTTGTTTTTATTTTTTTTACTACAATCTCACACACACACAGAGGACTGTGTAGAGGCAGGAATTAATCAATCCCAGTTTTTAAAGCACAGTGTTTCAGGGCTGATAATCAACATTTCACAGCAGCTTTCAAAGTCATTTTTAGAGGTGCACAAGCAATTTCTGTCCCTGCCTAAAGCCAAAGAGGAGTGGATGTGTCCACCAGCTGCTCCCAGGTGCCATGGCACATCTGGCAGCAGTGCCCCTGCTTTGGCTCCCCAAAACTCTTACAGGGACACCTTTTTCTCTAATATTCCCTCCTAACTGTGGCCACAGCTCCAAACAATTCCCACAAGGGTGCAGCTGCACTTGGAAAACCCAGGGTTTCAGTTTTGTTGTGCTGCAGGCAGTGGGTGGGGGTGGGGTTGGGATTGGGGTACTCTTGGAGCATTGCAGATCCTGCAAGCCATGAGACAGCACGGGGAGAGAAGACAAAATTTGCATTTTGAGGTCAAACTTCAGGATGAAAAGGTGAGGATATTATTTAAGCACTGGTAGGATTTCTCTTACTCACACTCAGGTAGTCTTCTAAACCTCCATATAAAATGAATTGATTACTCCTGGGAAATTGGTCCTGGAGGTAATGATAAAACTACTCCAACAATCAATTCCAAGCTTGCCCAAATCTAGGATCAACAAGCCAGAAGTCAGGGATGCCTTAATCTTAGTCTCAAAGAATAAAATCTATTTGACCACACATTTGCTGAAACAAAAAAAATGAATTTATTTGCATTTATTTTGTTCATGAAAGGCTGTGACGCCAAACATTTCACATTTGGCATATTTGATGTTCAAACACATCCAGCTTCCAACACCTCCAGATTTTTATTTGGATTTAGTGAGGGACTAACAGCATAAAAGCATTTTTCTTATTTTAGAATCCAAATGCTTTCCTTGTATCCACGGAGGACGTGGTTCATACATGAGCAGAAGCCCATTCCATCAGGGATCTCTGCTCCTTTTCCTGCCAGAGTGTCCAAATATGTTTTTTCTGGAGAAAACAATGTGCCTGTGAGGTTTGCTGTGGTCAGGCAGCAGCAGCCTCTTGTTCTGTGCTTAATGAGCTAATAAAGGCAAGCCATGAGGAGCCCTGGTACCAGACACAGCCCAGCTGTGTCAAACTTATTCCTCCTCCAGTTCCCTTCCACCACAAGGCTGGGTTGTAACCCAGCCCACCCTGGCCCAGATGAGGTTTTCCATGGACCACAGTGGGATTTGGGTGAGGTTCCCAGTAGCTGAAAGCGAGCAATTACATTTAGAGGGAGGAAAGGAAGGAAAAACAGCTCAACAGCCTGAGCTGGGCCAAATCCTGGAGATGCACCAGGGAAAAATCGTCCTGTTGTTGCTTTTCTAAGGAAATGAGCATCCAGCACAGAGAAGCTGAATTCATTTAGGAATGATTTAAAATCAGCGTTCTGAGGGGGTGTGTGCATGTGGAAAAGCAGGTTTGAGACAGAAATATATTCCTTTTGTTGACAGTGGAAGAAACTCTGTTTCCTTTGGTCCCAGCGAAGAGCAAACAGTTGCTCTGATAGTCTTGGCAAATGAAAACCTTTATTTTTATCAGATAGAGAAGGAAACCCCATGCAGCCACTGCCAAGGAGTTGCACACAACGTGACATGTCCTGTTTAGTCCCTCTGCTCCCAGGGAGGAATTCTCACAGCACGTCTGCTTCACTGAGGGGTTTCTGGTCACTCCCCTCCCCTCTGGGTGGGGATGTCCAGGACAATCCTCCTTGGCTTGCACAGGGGGAAGGCTCCTTATAAAAGTGAGGATATTTCTAAGCAGCCACCAAGATGAGGGTGAGCCTTTGCCAGCTGTTTCCTGTGCTGTCCTGGATGGCAAAGTGACAGCACAAAGGATGGTTATTTGGGATCTCTCGTGCAGGTGGCAGCTGAGGGTGAGGAAAATCAGACAGCTGGGTGGGTGCAAGGCACCTCCTGCTCTTGATTTCTCTCTGGAAGAAAGGGCTGCCCGTCTCCTGACTCATTTGGACCAGAACAAGGCATCTGGAAAATACAAACACTGAAAGGCAGCGTTTCCAAGGTGGAAATGCTCCCAGTTCTGAGCCTCCCAGCACTGCAGTTAACCCTTCCCTTGTGCCCAGCCGGGACAGGCTCTCCTCTCCAAGGAGATAAATTCACTTCATGTGCAGGACTGAGCTGGAATCAGCTAAAAAATCCCAGCTGGCCTCCAAACAGGGTTGGAAGGACTGAAGAGAGCTGTCACTCCCAACTTTATTGACCAGAGGAACAAGAAATCTCCACCCCACCTCTGTGCAACAGCAGAGCTCGGCTCCATCACCAGGAGGGGATCTCTGCTGTGCAGTTACAGCCCCCCACTCTCCCCTCATTTTCCAAGAAAAGAAATTTTGCCTTCCTCCTTCATTCTACATTTTGCTACTTTAACTTTGATCCAGGGACCAGTGTTTTAAACACCTGCATTGCCTGTTTTGCAAGGAACCCTAAGGAAAGCTCCAGGGGTAGCAGCCCTTGGCCACCACAGGATTTCTGAACGTCTGGGCTTCCTGAGCTCTTTCTTTTTTCTTCCCTCCCCAACAGCTGGCTCTTAGCAGGCAGACTGGTGCTTAAAGTGTCTGATATGATGTGAGAAAGCAAAATAATCACCTGCCAAGGATTTCATCTTCATAAAAGGCAAGGTGTAAGATCAAGTTTCAAAACGTGTAGGAGTTCGGCGCACGCTGTGACACCGCCGTGAACCCTGAGGAACCAACTTCTGTTAACCTTAAAAACACAACATTCATCTCCTTGCCCTCCAGACCCTGGTTTTGGCAATGCTGGGCCATTCCCTGAGGATAACTCAAGGCAGAATGGAAAGTGGAGAAAAAAAGAGGGAGAAAGGAAGCTTCAAACCCCGCTGCAATCCAGCAGCCACCTCCACCAGAGCGGTGTCCTCCTCTCCCATAATAATATTTGGGGTCACCTCTCCTTTGCAGCTCAGCCAGAATTGCTGGATTCACACTTGGTTAGCCAAGGAGAATTTGCCTGTGCACATGGATGATGGAAAATCAAGAATAAAGGCTTTCTTCTCAGTACACAAGTGAAGGGAGTGGGCTTTTTCCTGGGAAGAAAACTGTTTGGAGGCAGTTTAAACCTCAATAAAAAGCTGGCAGGGCAGCTGTCATGATAAAACTCTTCTGTTAACTAAGATGGATTTGTGTTGCCTTTGCAACTTTGGAGAACTGAAGTTGTTGATTTACTTTTCATCTTTAATTAGGTTTTTTTTGCCTCATTCGGCTCGGAAAGATAAAAAAGATTTAAGGATGTCAGTTAAGACAGTGATTTTTCTGGCTGAATAAATATTTGCAGAGTTGCATATTATTTTTACTGGTTCACTGGTGGATGGATGGATGGATGGATGGATGGATGGATGGATGGATGGATGGATGGATGGATGGATGGATGGATGGATGGAAATAACATTTATGTTTTTAGAGAAAAACTGAATCTTTTCCTTCACTGATTCTCATTTCCACCTCTGCAAAATAAAAGCCAAAACACCTGGCAAAGGATGTAACTCTGATTTAGTGGCCACCCAGCATATTTTTTCACCCCTGGATTCTAAAGCTTTTTTCCAAAAGAGAAATCCACCCCCTCTGGAGATGGGGAAAGAGATTCCTGATATTTGGAAAGCCACAACACTGGAATTGCTGGGGGCCAGTTCCTGTGTGGCTGTGAGGAAAAGCTTTGGCCCCCAGGGTTTATCCACCATGGGCACCTCCCACCCCCAGCAGTGATTCCAACCTTTCCCCCCAAAACTGCTCACAATTGCCCTTCCCTAAAGGAAAATTGGCCTAAACCGAATTAAAACCCAGCTCTGAAAGCTCTCTAAATAATGATCATGTCCCATGTACTTGATCAAGGGGATCAGTGCAGGATTTTCCCCTTCTGATCCAAACTTTGGCCATGATTTACAAAAGGTTCTTCAGCTACATCAATTTTTGAAGATTTTTTCTCACAAAGGTGCAGTCCTGACATCTCCCTGAGGCTTTTTCACTGCTGGTCCCACAGGAATTCACTGCTGGTGGATTTTGCTGTAGCTGTGATGGGCTTGGGTAAGAGACAAGAAATTTGCTGCTCATATTTCAGATTTGTGTGCCTGGGAGCTTGGCTGGTTTTAGCTCTATTACAGCCATTAGATCTATTTTAGATCTATTATTTGGGGTAATAACTGATATTAAGGAATTACCTCCTCCTATAAAATTTACTTTTTTATATACCCTTTACTCAGCAGATACAAACACTACAGTGAGTGTTCAGCTGCAAAATTCATCCTACTAATTAGTGAGTAATTACATGGATATGAGTGAACGTATTAAATGTAAAAAGTCAGATTTGGGGACAATTTTGGTGTGATCCTTGCAGGGCATGAGTGGGAGTAGATCCACAGAGAGGCAGGGTCAGATAATTTGGCTTCTCCCCCTCCCCTTGATTTTCATGTCTGGCCTCTTGTTTTGTGTTTCCAAAGGAGGACGTGGTAATTACTTCATTAGGAAACTATTAGAAGGGAACAAGAGGAGATGAGTCACTCGGGTTTTGTCCCTGCTTTTATCTGATGGTCAGAAGAGAAGGAATTTAAAAAATCTTTTCTAGGTCACCAATCCTTCCAAGTGCTGTGCCCATCTTGCCTCCTCCCTGCCCCCTGCTCAGCTCCAAGTGATTTTGCAGAAGGTGGATGCAGGAATCTACCCAGAAGGAGCCTTTTCCACAAGAAAAGCCTTTATTTCCTTTCTGTATTTTGTTCTCTCTAGATAAGGAAAACCAGCTCATCAGTACTTTTTTTTTTCCTCTTATAAGAATATTTTTTTGTGAATTACATTTTGGGGCTTTCAGGCTTTGGCTTGAAAGTTCTCTCACATTGAAAGAACTGGATAGAAATATTTAAAGACAAGGAGAAACTCTTCAAATTGAATAAAAAAAAAGCTTTTGAAAACCTGTATTTTGCACAATACTCCTCAACCCACATTTAGGTCCTCACTGATAATATATTTTAAAAAGTGCTTAATATATTTAGGCTACTTTCTCTTTTTATGGGATGTCTTCATTCTACCACCTCAACCACCATGTCAAGAATATGACAGAGAGGAGCCTCCAAATCCATATTTAAGCAGTAAAAGAAATTATCTGGTTCCCAGAGGAGCTGAAGCATGAGAACACTGCAGCCATGGGCAGGGATTCCAGTCCATTTTAAAATGGAAGCTTTGATAATTATTGCATCAGAAATGTATTTATCATCTTCTGGAAAGGGGATCTGACACATTTTGGAGAAAGTTCCCTCAAAGAATGGGAACTGAGTCCCTTGCTGGCTATTTAATCACAGTATCAGCTTGCCTTGCTGTTTTCCAAGTCATTTTACCATTGACTTGCCAAAACATGTGAGGTCTCCTTGCCCCAACTGCCACTCAGATTAAAAGTGATTGACAAGGGATACAATTAAGGTCTGATTCAGAACTCACCAGGCTTAAATTCCTCTGATAAGAAAATACTTTGATTCCACAAGAAAAAAAAAACCCTAAAAATACTCCTTGGGATAACCCTCATGAGTTAATATTTGAATATTCAAGAAGTATTGCAGCAACAATCAAAAATCGAATTAAAATTGACTCTGAGCAGTGGCTGGTTCCAGTTCCTTGAAACAACAGCAACAAAAACATGAGGCTTTGAGATCAGAATCTCTTGGTGTGATTTGCATATTGATACAGAGCAGATGCTTCAGAAACAAATGCAGCTGCATCTGCTGCTGGATTGGATTCAGCTCCCTGCAGACCCCACTGCAAGGAGTTCAGCAGGGGAACAGCCTCACATTTGTCATTCTCATGGGCTTTAAAAGTCCTCTCTTGACCCAACAGTACCTGAATATTTTTTTTCTCTGCAGTAAATGAGAGATGGAAGCCTGCAGGGGCAGATGTGGGGAAGGGGGTATTTTTCCCAGATCACAGGAGGGGTTGGCTGAGGCTGCAGGGATGAGTTTTGCTGTTTTTATGCTGTTCTGCTCAGCATTTTTTTCCCTGTCTTGGATACAGGGCAGAAAATAAAAAGAAGTGGTCAAAATATTGGTCCTGCCATTAAATAGTTGTCATTGTTTTATTTTCATGTCAGGTTATCCTGATGTGGGCCCTCTCAGCATTTCTGGAGGAGATCTGTGAACACCCTCAGGAGTTTTGAAGTTCCAGGGATGGATATCAAACCCTGAGCCTCAGGAGTGCCTTGCACCACAGTAAAATCTAGACAGTGACATGCAGTGATGGTTTGAACAACAAATTTCTCAAGGGCTTTTTGAGGACAGACTTTGAGAAGGAAAAGGGCAGGGTGAAGTTTCTTCTAAACAACAACAAACAAGCTGAAGTGTCCCAAAAAGCGAGGTCTTGTGGACCCCGTGTGTTTGCAGCTCCTCCCAGGCACTGCAGTGGAATTAAAGAAAAAGGGCTGGGGGCTGTGCACAAAAAAAGGTGGAAATTCAGGGGCAAAAAGATTCCAGCTCTGCCCCTCAGGAGAAAGAATTTCCTTCGAGGAGCAGCACCATAAATGTGCCGTGCAAACAACACCCAGAATCCTGCATTAGAGAAAACCAAATAATAGGTGCCTAAGGAAATAGCTGGGATTTAGGGGGCTTAAACCCAGGCCCTGCTGTGATACAATAGCCTTATTAAGCATGATATTTTATACAGGATTCAGAGAGTTTGAAGGGTTTGGGCCATGTTTGGGTAAGGATCAGGGGGATTTCGGGAGCTGTGACCTCATCCCACATTTGATGCTATCGGGGCTCGGCTGCTGAAGGGCTGTGAGGTTTGGCCAACTGGAGGGCAGAGCCCAGAGCAGCTCTGCAGCCTCAGTGTTTACCAGCCTGGAGCCTATAATTGTTTTTTTGTGGGGGAAGTTCAAGGCCACCCAAAGAGCGTTTCACAGTGCTCACCAAACCAATAAATGCTGGAGTTAGGAGAGGCCACAAATTGGAGCTGCAGGCCAAGGTTTGGCTGCCTGGCTCCCTCGGACTTTAAAGTAAATTGTGTGGCTAAAACCTCCTGCACCTCTTGGAAAGCTTTGGGTTTTACCTACCCACTGAAGCCAAAGCATCTGGAAGAGGGGAAAAGGTCTCCTGTGACCAGAAACTGCAATTTTCCTCAAAATGATTAGGTCTTTACCAGCTCTGAAAGCTCTTGCACTATCACAGAATCCTGGAATGGTTTGGGCTGGGGGGGAATTTAAAGTCTAGCCAGTTCCAGCTCCCTGCCATGGGCAGGGACACTTTCCACTAGACCAGGGTGCTCAAACTCTTTGGATTCCTGATGTTTGCCATGTGGGAAGGGATGGTTGGAGCAGGGAGAAGCCAGGAGGACATCAGGGTAGTCCCATTGCACATCTGCCTGGTCTGTTGGTACCCAACTACACAAATGTGCACCCAAAATGTGTGGTGGGAAGTGGGAAAGGATTATGGAAGCACAGCAGTGAATCACCCATGAGGGTTTTTATAAAGCTTTAATTTTGCATTAGAGCAAAAGGAAGAAGCCTCAAAGCTTGGGGAGCACCACAAAAAGGGGCAGCCTTCCAATGTCTGCCTTTGGGACCAGTTAAACCAGATGGCAAAGGAGGTTTTCCATGTAAGTTTGGGATTCTCAGCTGATGTGAGATCATGTGAGGTAAATTGAGCCTGCACCTCAGAAATGGCACTTTGGGATGTGGCCCTGCTTGGGTTTGGGCTGGCTTGCAATGTTCTCCTTCCCCATCCACACAAACACACTCTCTAGATTAAATCAGACTTGCCCAGTCTCAATCCAGAATAAATTTCCAGAATTTGTGATGCTGGGACAGGACTCTGGAGCTGTGGGTACAGATTCCTTGGGGATTTCTTATTTTTTTCCATGTAAAAGCTTCATGTCAGCATAAATTCTGCATAACTCTGTTATCAAACAGGTTAAGTGAGACTTCTAAGCACAGAAAAATTTCAGACTTTTCAAAGTGTGAGATCCATCTGGTTCCTGAGCAGGATTTTGAGGATGTTATCTCTGAATCCTGCCTTTATCTGGGTATACTCAAGAAAGTGTTCTCATGGGTAAAAACAAATATACCTATTTAAATCGAGAAATTACCAACAAATTTACCTGTTTGGAAGGTCAAGATGCTAAAATAAAGTCCTAAAATGCATTAAAGATATTAAATACTTTGAGGTTTGCTGAGGACAACTAATGACTTTGATGTCCATCAGCTCAGGCTGTAAGAGCACAGACAACCAGAGTGCCAGTAATAAAATGTTCTTTCTGCCTGAAAATTAAATTAGCTGAGTCTGATACATTTTATATCCCTTGATGACCCAGCATGGCCGGAGCAAAGCAGGAATATAAAAGCCATCTGACGTACTTTGTCTTCAGCTGTTTTGGGAAAGCTTCTCAGCTGACATGGGAAGCAAATGTTCCACAGTCTTATGGGCTCTTCCTTGGGGCTGCCTGGTTTATAGCTGGGGGCTAAAAAAAAATACCCTCAGCTGGTTTCGGTAGCTATTTGTTACCAACTTAAAGATCAGGTTCTTCAAGGTAAACTGAAAATGACAATTGGAAAATAAACATGAGCCACTTGGTGTGTGTCCTGCACCGGGCTGAAATGTGACCCGTGTGGGGAGAGGTTAAAGGGTTAAATTGTGCCTGGCTCATTATGGGCCTGGAAAAAACCCTGGGTAAACTCAGAGGGGTGTTATAAATGAAATGTCAATTTCATCGGATTAATAATTTGAGCAAGCCAAATTATTAATATAAAACCAATAAAATTTATTTTAATCAAATTGACAATTTTAATAAGCCACTATAAAGGAAAAGCAGGGCCAAGCCCAGGTTCTTGACTCTGGGTGACACATACACAGCTCTGAACACCAGCAGTTCAGAGAGGTAAGTGCACACCTTTGAGGTGTTTGAGTCCAGTTTTTATACTGTTTTTCTTGCTCCTGGCTAGGAAATCTTTTGTCCTTTTCACTTCTGATGATCCTCTGGCCCAGTGCTCAGTGGTCCATTTAGGTGTTGATGTGTCCAAGGATTCTCTTTGTGCTCTGGTTGATGGTTTCCAGTAACTCATCTCAGCATTTCTGGTAAGGGTCCTGTTCAGATGATGATCTTTCCGAGAAATCCTTATATGATTAAAATGAAGTGTCTTGAGCAATAGGTCCACTCATCAGCAATGTCCAAGGAGCAGCAGATCCTATCTCGTGCTTCTTTCAGATGGAAAAAGATTCTCATTGGGTAAGATGAAATCATGGGAGGTTGATGGGTCTGAGGTCATCTCCTCTGGGCTTGCCTGCACTTCTTATGTTAATTTGTACCTTCCTTGGGCAAGATGTCATGAGACTTGCCAAGGTGTACTCTGAACACAACTAAATTTAAACATATATACAATTTACAAGATATATTTCACATTTTGGATTCCACATTAATAACTTATTCCATTTATAGCATTTTAATTTCTTATGAATTTTGACCTATCTATAACAGGGGTGAGGCAGCTCTGAAACCCCTGGTGCTGCTTCCTGTGGCTCTCCATGACGGGTGATCCCCACTTTGGTGAGGGTCATGGTTATCAACTGCTCAGCGTTATCAGAGCTGACGTCAGCAAGCGCCAGCGGCCGCCCTCGCCTTGCTCTGGTTGCCACTCTGAGCTCAGGAGAAAAGCACCAGGGGTTGTTTGCACATGGCAAAGTTATTAAGGGCCCCCACAGAGGGGTTTAAAGGCTGCAGTCTCACCTGGAAGATGGCTGGCTTGATCTTAGCCCTTTCCTTCTGGCTGGAATACCTTCCTCATAAAAGCTGAAATGGGCCCCAGAGAACAGTTATGTTCCCAGCCTCATCCCTCCCTCTGATTTAAACCAGCTCCCAGCATGAGATTTAAGACCACCCCGAACAGAGCTGCTTGTCAGGCTGCTCATCTAGGGGCAGAAAGCAGCAAAACATTTCAGTGTGTGCCCAGGGTCTGGGCACCTGCTCAGGCCTCTTTTCTGCTGACTCTGAGATGCTCCTGCCTGGCAAAATTAAAACATCTCCCTAAGACTGACATTTAAATTCATATTTTTTGCAAGAAACAGAGTCTAAAAATGGATTCCTGACAGTAGCTGAACTTCAGGTGCTCATTTATGAGATTCTTTGCCACAGGCTTTGGGGAGGAAAAATCCTCCTCTCACAGCACATGTTATTTTTCCTCTTCAGCAGGAAAAAAATCTTGCTTGGAAATTAGTAAAGAGAAATGATTTATTGAAGGATTACACACAGTGGTGCTCATGGGACCCAGCCATCCCTGCTAGCAGACATCCAGGGGCAAAGCATTGATTCCTGCTCCCAAGGGGGCACTTTGAGGGAGCTCTTGAAATGTCTATAAAATATCTGCCTGCTGTGGTCACATTTTCTCCTGTGATTCTGGAGATCTCCTCCTTCCATCTGTGTTTTAGAGGCCTTCCCTCTCCTCACAAGCACCCCAAAAAGTGAGAACTCAGCAAGTTGAAATGACAAATGTTGATGCTTCCAAAAATATTCCTTTTGACCAGAAATAATATTTTCCAGTCATCATGATCTGTCTGAAACTGCAATTTTTGGTGACTAATTTGTTTGTCAATAAAATATTGTCCTGCTCGGCTCATTGGCTAATCATGGTCAATTTTGAGGGTGAATATATGGTTTATGTTTTACACATGAGCCTGACTTGACTTCTTTTCAAGGAGAAGCCACTGGATCTTGGAAAATATCATCAAGCTGTCAGCATTTAGTGGAGAACAAGCTAATAAAGGCTTCAATAAATCATGCTCAGCTTCTCTACCTTTGTGATGAGTCATGAAATAAATATTTCCAGAGGTAACAAAATAGGCATTCACAGTGCAATTCCAGTATTTCAGTATGGTATTGATGCTTTTTCATATTATCAGACACTTTGCATCCTCATTTTTCCTTTAGGAATGCCGTGCTCGTACCTGTAGCTGTTCAGGGCTTATGTGGGTGAGGTCCAAGGGTGGATGAAGGGTGATCACAGCAAACCCTGGTGGGTTGGTTTGCATTAATCCTTCCCTCCTTACCTTACCAAGGTGAGGGGCCACATTCACACCTTTCATTATTACCCTGTTGTGTGTACCACCAAAAAAAGCCAGCCAGCCATGAATTTATTTAAAATCATCCAGGTTCATCCCTACCTTTCCCAACACATAAAAGAGCAGCGTGGCTTTGCAGGAAAATCAGGTGAAAATCAGCCCCAAGCTGTGACTTTGTCACTGATTTACACAGCGACTGCTGAGTTTATTTTCCCTCACGTGTAAAACAGGGTTTATTTTCTTGGTTGTGGGTCTATTTAAGGAGCACACATCCCAAGAGCTCCTTCTCAAGGGGAGTTTTGCTATTTTAAGCCCAAGCCTTGTGTTGCAAAGCCCCGATGTCTCCCTGCAAACACTGCAGCAGCCAATTGCTTGTCACAGCCTAAGCTGCTTGATAAAGCAGCTGATAAGCTGATAAGCACCATGATCAATGGGCTCACCACAGCCGAGAGGCAGGAACGTTTCTCCTTCAGACCATTGCAGTTTTCCTCAGCTACTGCCCCGTGTGGATAAACCATTAAAGGGAAGGAGCAGCTCCACGCTCTCCATCAGCACATTGCCACTGCAAATTACTCACATCCAGCAAAACTCCTTCAGAAGGTCCAATCCTGGTGTTTCTCCAGAGCTTTCCTGAGTGTTTGGAAGAGCTTTCCCCTGTGGTGAAGGAGAATGAAGCAAGCTGGTACCTGGAGAATCAAAAGGGGAGATCAGACAACAGCAACACGTCTTGGAAATCATCCAATATGCTCATTATTGGGAACTTTTTCCAGTGAGGAGGTGTATGAATAAGAAAGGGGTTAAAGGGGAGGAGGAGGTTTCTCTGTGACAATATAAAAATGAAGTGTGGTCCCGTGACCCTCTCAGAATGCATTTAAACTTCCTCTGGCCCCACTGGGCTGTCCCATATCTGTGTGGTTCATATTTCTCTGCTCCCAGAAACATTTGCTTTCCCTCCTCTCTTCAGGGTGACTCCTCCCAGAGTCCAACCAGGCTCCTTTCCAGTTCTGCCACTGTCTCCCCTTGCCCAACCATTTCAAACGCTCTGTTTTCCTTTTCCAGGTCGGAGGGGGTTGTATATTTAAATTTCTCACGCATGTTAAAGCTTGGGCAGGTCCCATTACAAAGTCAATACCCAGGAATGGAAAACATCTTCCAAAGTTTCAAGCCAATTCTGGCCATATTTAACAGGCAGTGCTTGACTTTGCTCCCCATCCATAAACTCCACGCTAATAGAAAGGGGTTGCTACCTCTGGATCCTGCCTGGGCTGTGATTGTAGATAAATTTTGACCCAGAGAGGGGCTGGGGGATTGGTTTGGGTTGCACATTTTCCCCTCTCACCTCTGACACGGCCAACACAGGATAACAAGAGCAGGGAGCTCCCCGAGGGACGGTGCTCGGGGTCACCACGGATTAAACATTCTCAGGCACGGCTCCTTCCCAAGGCAGGAGCAGGGAAGAGCTCAAAGAGCCAGAGCCTGCTGATTAAGGGCCTTGAAGGATTTTCCAGTCCCAGCTCGTGGAGCTACTTGCTCTACAACCACCCAAAGTGTGCTCTGACAGAGGCTCAATTTGCTATTTAAAGATCAGCCACAGCAGAAGAAGGCTGAGAGAGGTTTGGTTCACTTTGTCCTCTCACTCAAACTGGATTTTTTTTTTTTTTTTTGCTAATGTTTTAGGAATGTTTCCTTATCAGGATTATGAAAAATAAATACAGCTAGCACTTTGGCAGTCAAAAAGAACAATACAGATTAGAAAATGATTTAGTGCCCTTATTTCACTGACTAGCCCAGATTGCCTGATCTCAGGAGCAATTATCCATGTGAGTAATTCTCCTGTGTGAAGAGATTTGGTGAAATCAGTGGAAGTGTTTGTGCAAGCACGGTTACATAGCTGCAGACTCAGGCCTCAATTTCCTCACGTTGAATTTAAGAGCAGATTATTTCCTTTATAACTTCTTTTTTCAGTGAAAAACAGCTCCCTTCAGAGGGTGGAGTTAAGTGGAAATGCTGCATTTTGATGAAAAATCTCTGTATCCCTTGACTAAATGTTAATACAAGGAGTTTGTTACGTGGAGTTCCTCCTCCAGACTTAACTGTGATAATAAGCAATTCTCAGTAGATTTATGACTCTTACATGTGGCTCTTCTTGATCATTTTCATAAGCTTTGAGAACTTCACAGTTCCACTAAAACCAAAAGATTTTCACCAGTTCTCACCAGTCCTTCATGGGGTGATACCACCAAAGGTTGGTAGCCTAAAAAATGCAGAAAAGCATGAAAAAACTTGTAAAACAAACTTGAAATCTGCACAAAGCTAAAAAGGGACAGATGAAAACTGCATAATTAACAAATCAATTAAACAAATTACCAAAAGCATTATGTTTACCCATGGGAAAATATGGGAAATTTCTGCTAAAACCACCAGAGACATAATTATTGCTACTGATATAATTTAAATTATGCTGGGACATGGGAGTGATAAACAGGTAAACAAGCCCTGGGTTTCAAGAGGTGAATTCTGACATTTCCCCCCCACTGCATTTGTGAATAAAACCATGGTAGCTACTCCAAAATGCTCCCTCTGACATCAGAATGTGCTTTAAACTGTGATTCAGGGTGTCATGGCATGAGCCTCACGTTTCAGAAAGGTTTCCCCAAACTTGGGCTCGTTATTCCATGACAATTCATTAACACTTCCAGGCATGAGTGCTCCAGGCAAAGCAGAACAAGAAGCAAGACCCCACTCGCCCACAATATCCACACTTGGATACCAAGCTGAGGATTTCAGTGCAGCCCTTCCATGCAGAAATCTGGGAGACTTCAAGAAAGAGAAACAACTTTAAAAGTCACCTCCCAATAAAAGGAGGTTAGGCAGGATTATTCTAAGGTCCCACCTGACTTGGAAATACATAAATGCATGTATGTGCTTGGATAATTTTAGAATTTCTGTGAAGTCGAAAGGCACATTTTCAGATAAGTGCTAGGAACACTTGGCAAGCCTGTTTGAAACATGCTGTAAGGTTTTTGGACATAGCATGTATTTATAAACCACAAAAAATACATTCTATCTCTTGTTTTGTCTCAGCATTAATGGTCAGCTACACTGAGAGTGTTTAGGAGAAACTCCAGCCACGTTTTGGAGGGTAAATCTGGGAGCTGCATTTTCACCTCAGTTTGGGACAACTTTTTACTCTGATTACTTTAAATTTTCCCTGGCTGAAAGCAACGAGAATCACCTGAGAAGTGACAGCAGCTCCTCTTTAAACAGCAAAGCTCCAGTTCAAGCCCTTCTCTGTCCCAGCGTGGCAGAGCAATACAGATGCCTTTGGGGCTCTCCAGCACTTTCACAGAGAGCCCATTAACTTGGATCCAAATCTCTGCTTGGCCAGACATTTCAAGTCCACAGAGAAAAGATCTGAAAAGCTTTATCTGAGCCTGATAACCATCACAGCTAAAGCATGGCTTGGCTCCTGATTTACATCATTGCAGGGGGAAGGAGAACCGGTCCAGTTGTACTGATAAAGTTCTAGAGAAGTGAAACCAAATAAATCTCAGAGATGCCATCAGCTTGTTTGTTTGCTTGCTTGTTGTCCGATGACATCAGCCAAGGGCCCGGTTTATCTTTATTTTAACTTGAATCGGATCCTTGTCAGGCTTTGCCAGAGCTGTGCCAAAGGCACGTAGCAAAACCACATAAAATTCATCCAGTTTGATGTTTTCTTTGTAAATGCTCTCAAATGGGCTTGACTCTGTCCCAGAGGATCATTAAAGTTCCTGAACTTTCTGGGGCAAGCACGACCAAGTTCAAAGCAAATCTGGCCTTGATTTATGGTTCTGATTGGAGACCAAGGAAAAGTCAAATTTACAGTCTGAGTTTTATGTTGAGTTTCTTGTGCACTCTCAGTCTGAAACTTGAAGCAAACCTCAGGGGGTTGGAAGTGCAGGAACACTGAACCCATTGCTGGTACAACGCTCAGCTGGCCAGAGCTGGCACGGTCTGAGGAGCTCCTTGGCAGCTCACGCAGCCTGAAGACTTTTCTCTGGTGCCAAATGCAGCAGTTTGCTGTTAGAAGCCTTTAAAAGATGAATAAAGTGACACTGGGACACAGCTAAATAGTTTCTTTAGAGATAAGCTGCAGTGTTTTGTAGGAGTTGGGCTGGTAGAACATGGGCTGCCACCACTCCAAGCATCTTGGAGCATTCCAAGCTGAAGCCAGGAGCATTAATTACGATGAGAATCACAGGAATGAGAGAGCTGTGCCTGGTAACAAGGGCAGCGACAATCCTGCGAGATTTGGGAGTGTTTTGGGAACGTTGTGGCACCATTTTGAGGCCCAGATGCCAAAAGTAGAAGGCTTAGGGGAAGTAGGTGTTGCGCTGTTGTCACTTTTTATGGATGGCGGTCCTGGAGAACAATGCTCCAGCAGGAGCCACTGGGAGGGGAGCCAAGTGGAAATATCCCCTCAGAGCCAGTGTTTGCTGCGAGGCTGAAGCCTCAGAGCCTCGCCATGACTTCACTGACACGGAGTGCCTGGAACAAAAGAACAATGCATTCAGGCTTGGAAGAGTTCTCCTCGTTTGAATGCATAATAGCACTCATTGGACAATGAACCCCTTGTAAGATCATGGAAAATCCATTGTGGAAGGTCTGGAATACCTTTTTGCTGCCAATGCTGGCCCAGATCATTGCAGATTTTATTTCAAAGTGTTTCTGAGGGTTTGAATGTTCAGCTTGTTTCCGCAGGAACCACCCCTGTGTCAATGATTTTCTGTTCATCCCCATCCTCGCTTTGTTCTGTGGATCCTGATAGGGGTTAATTCCAAGATGATGAGCTCGAATCCATGTTTTTCTTGGAAAAAAGAAGTGTTCCAAGTGACCAGCATTCCTCTTGCCACGAGTGCAGTTGTGGAGCACAATGAGGAAGTCTGTTTGAAGGAACTGCTCATCCAGGATTGTCCCGGGCAAAAGACACCCCCAGGAGGGAACTCCCCCTCAGGAGTGCAGGATTGCTCAGCATCCCCACACGGGAAGGGGGTGCCACAGCCTACAAAGAGCCATTGTGTGAACCCACCCAAGTCACCCCGGGTTGGGATGAATGGGGTAAATAAAGGACCTGTCACACACCAGGCTGTGAGCTCAGTCCTCACTTTGAGCTGAAGGGACCTGGGAGCTCTTCACTGTTGGATTTGTTTGTGCAGCACAACAAAATACAAAAAGAAGGTTCAAGTCGTGGCTTAATGGAGACCTCAGACAAGAGTTAGTTTTAATCCTTTTTTTCTTTCCCTTCCTTTAAAAAATTCCTTTCAAGAGTGGACTAAAATACGAAGAAGTTGGTGACTTGTCAAAAATCCCCCAAGCAGTCCTGTTCATCAGTAGGAAGGGACAGTCAGGAACAACCACTTTTCCTGGAGACCCTCAGCTCAGCTGAAATGGACCTTCACAGTCCACATCAGCACTTTTCTGCTGTTGTTACAGCAGGAGAGGTGAGTTTGACCCACGGCATAGGAGCAAAAAAGAAACAATTCCCTTTGGGTTTATTTTCTCCAGGAAATCCAGTCACCAATGCAGGGGTTAAGAATTCCTGTCGCTGTGCACAGCATTTAAATCGAGCTGCCAAAACTCCTGTAATTCCCCCAGACCTCTGCCTTCCACTAAAAATTAGTGTGTGGAAGAAGGAACAGAAGCAAAGGGAGGCACTCCCAAAGCCTTGTGTGTGCCAGATGTGGATCAGTGCCCAGCTGTTGTTATCAGAACAGATATTGTGCCTGCTGACAGCAAACCTGCAAAGGTTGGGCTTTTCAACACTTCTTGGTAACAGGAGGTGTGATCTGGTTTGGATGCTGAGGGAGAAGAGATTGCAGTGTCCAGGCACATTCAGGACTGTTTCTATCAGACATGATGCAAGTGGAGAACGTCCTGCCTGGGCTGTGTGGGGAAGGAAAATGAAAAATTGGACATTAAACATTGTGTCATTGGAGTTCTGTTAAATGAGTTGGACTGTGAGCACATCCAAACAAAAAAAAAACCTTTTAATGCTTTTTGACTCAAGCAAATTCTGGCTTTTTCTTTAACCCTTTGGTGATTTTAATCCCCTTTCCAGCTTTCTGAGGGAGCTGGACACACCTTCTGAGAGCTGGACACCACCAGTGGTGCAGTGGCATTGCTGTATGGGCTTGTGCACAGCAGGACACTTCATAGAGTCCCAGGTGTAGGAGAAACACATCCAGCCCAGGTGACAGCAGGGACAGGTTTGTCCACAGCCAGCTGTGCAAATAGAGGGCCCTCCTGTCCTGGATCCAGCTGTGCCTTTTCCAGATGTGGCTGTGACCTTCTGCTCTTCACCACCTACCTCAAAGTGGCTGCTGGTCACTTCCTGAAAATGTCCAACAAATTCACCAGAATTCTCCAGGCCATTTATTTCCAAACAACCTCCTTTCATACCTGACCTGGATTTGGGAGAGCCCCACATGGCCAATCCTGCCAGGAGAAAGGAATGGCAGAGGAGGAAAATTGAAAAAACCCTCATTATTTGAAGAAGGAGAGCAAGTCACCAGCTGCACACAGCAATTCTCACACAGCTCCACCTTGAACCTCCCACATGACCCCAGCAAAATCAGCAAAATTGGTCTTTTGCAGAATTAAACTTCATTTCTAAATGTGAAACCTTCTTTCTGCATTGAACTGAATGGTTGGTTAATTCTCAGTCTCCAAATATAATACAAATCACTCAAGCTATTTGGCAGGAGTCATGGCTTGATTAATATTTTTGGCATTTTTAGTGGGACTCTTAAATAATAGAAGTGGCATCTGAATGGAAATTGGAACAGGCCAGTGAGAGGAACAGAGCTTTTAAGGCTTTGGAGAATTAGCAAAAGCCCCCAAAATGTCAGAAGATGTTAAAAATTTGAAACAAGTTGAGGTCTTATTTTTAAAACTGTGTCAGAATTGATTTGTCCTCCATTTGTGTTTTTTCTCTCCAGTGCTGCCATTCTAAGTTAGGGAGGCAGTAAAATTCCAAGTGATCCCACAACCCACAGCTCCTGCCTCCACCTCCACACAGCTCAGAGCAGGTCAGGTATGTTCCTCCCAGCACTGTTTATGATGCTTGACATTGTTACATCATCGTTAAAAATCTCCTCCCTGATGTGAAAAACACATTTTGGAGCTTTCTAGGCCATTTATTTTGTCGGCTCTGTGGGTATAGAGTGGACTGTCCTCCCCTCCCAGGCTATGCTGGTGTAACTGGATCCAAAGAAAATTCTTCAAACTTTATTGGCCACAGAAAACTAAAGTCAACTGGTTAAAAGAAAAGTGTTTATTATGTTTACTCTGGCATCCTAACCATGTGGAATTATTAATCATTAAGATCCAGATACGTGGAGTTTCCCTTTTTTTTTCCCCTAAGCTGACCTTTGCCAATTCATTAAACATCATTAAGTTGAAATAAGCCTGAGTAAGAATGTTTTTACCTCATCTTTAAAAATTATTTTCTGTTTTCGCCCTGCACTTGTTGAGCTCCATACTCACCACTTTATTCCTGAGGGTTGAAACACTTCTTCCTCTAGTCCAGGAGAATTTCTGGGGGGTCCTAAAGATCCACCAATTTCCATTGATCTCATCTTGAGCTGAACCCAACTGAAGCTGTGGAAAAATGCAGATTTTTCTCCCTTATCCTCCTTTCATAAAATAAATTAGGATCAATGTGGTCCCTCCATACACAGGGAGTATTAAAGGAAATAAATTCACAGATTCAACACCAGCAAATCATTCTGGTTCCACTGGATCTCCATTCTCTGCTGAAATATTTTCTCTTGAGAGCAATCACAGAGGTTTTGGAGGGAAACAGCTTCTCTCAACCTCCCCAGCAATCAGAGCCTTGTTGCACTTCCAGTCCTGGCACAGGTTCCCAGTGTGAGTGGCCCCTGGTTATCCCTCAGGCCAGATGGTTCAGTGCATTATAGCCCTGGTAACAGGAGGTTGGCACCAGTCCTCCAGCTCTGTTTCAATAGTGACAATTTAACTGCTGAAACAATATTTTGGTTCCACTGACGTATGTGAAAACGCTCTGGCCAGGGCTGCCAGGAGCTCTATTTCCCCCCTTTCCCAGCTGATAGCTCTGAGGAAGAGCTGAAATCCCAAATGAGTGTGTTATAAATGAAAACTGCCAATTAAATCGAATTAATAACTTGCGTGAGCCAAATTATTAATATAAAAACAAACAGAATTTATTTTATGATCAAATTGACAATTTTGATAAGCCACTATAAAACAGCAGAGTCAAGCCTAGGTTCTTGACCCTGGGTGACACCTACACAGCCCTGAACAGCAGCAGTTCTGGTGGGCAGTGCACACCTTTGAGGTGTTTGAGTCTGGTTTTTATACTGTTTTTCTTGCCTCTGGCTAGAAAATCCTTTGTCTTTTTCATATTCATCTTGTCTTCTATGGTCCTCTGGCCCAGAGATCAGGGGTCTGTTCAGATGTTGATGTGTTCAGGAACTCTTTTGTGTCTTTGGTTGATATTTTCCAGGAACTCTTCTTGTGTCATTAAAATGAAGAGTCTTAGGTAAGAGGTCCGTTCATCAGCATGGTCCAGGGAGGAACAGAAACTTAGATGATCATCTCTGTTGCTCCTTTCAGATGGAAAAAAGGATTTTCCAAGGGCAGAGTGGATTTGGAGTAGGTTGATGTGCCAGATGGAT
>JACBWW010000023.1:7730399-7753795 GCA_020086605.1 Lanius collurio | reverse complement strand
AGGAAAACATCCACAGAACCACAGACTCATGGAAACTGGAAATGGAAAATGGATTAGGTCATGCAGGCAATTTGTTTGTTAATTCAGGATAATCCCCTATGCCATTGGCTGGTTTAAAAGCCCTAAATGAGAGATGTCTTACCAGCATCTAAGAAGATTATTCACAGCTCAAGATGTCTCTGAGAATTTCTGAAATTTAAACTGAATTCTTCCTCTCAGAACAGCATCCTGTCCCTTTCCATCAGAGATCTCCAATTTTTCCATCCTATCCTCATGAGAGGACTTTCTCCATAAGGAATGTCTGGGTTCTTTCCATGAATATTGTTGGATAACAGACCTGCCTTGTGTTTTATCAAAATTGAAGTACTCAATGATCTTAGGGGTCTTTTCCAAATTTAATGATTCTTTGTTTCTAATGAGGATAAATCAGCTTTCCAGTTTTCTCTTGGTTTTCACTGATTTAGCTGTTGCACAAAGGTATCTGTAAAGAATACACACACACAGAGGTAGCCCCAGAGAAAATCAAATCAAGGCAGGGATGACCCCCTGAATATTCCAGATCTGAGGCACGGACAGAAGGCAAAATATAAAATCAATATTAATGCAGTTTATGCCACCCCATCCCAGATTTCCATCAGTCACTTGGACCCCATCAGCTGCTTGCATTCTGGAGAGATAAAATGTGTGTTACTCGAGTGCAGCGTGGGGAAAAGGGGGTGAAGAAAAGCAAATCTCAACACTCAACATGGAGAGCTCTGACAGGTTGATGGTCTGGGGTGGTTGAATGATCCCCCTCTGGATTTTCTTGCTGCTGAGGGAAAATCCTTGGGGCCAAAGGAGCACAGCTCCAAACCAAACCATTTTTATCTGTCCTGGTAGCATCATATATCACTTTGATTTGAGAACTGTCCTCACAATCCCTGCTTGTTCCTGATCAATACTTCACAATGAATAAAAGTGAACAGAACAAATGGGAAAGATTTATTAACCCTGCTGATATGTTAAAAGCATTCTGTCAAAGAATTTGAAAAATGCTTCTCATATTTAGTGTTCAGAGACAGAAAATCCCTTTTGAGTAAGGAAAGGTATGTAAAACACATCAGTACCTCAGTGTGGAAATCCAGACCTGGCTCACTCCATACATTACTGATGAATAGGTATTATTGAAACCTGCATGTGGTTCTTAGCAGGGAGAGCAGCTCCACACAAGAATGAGAAAGTAATTGTCAGCACTCAAGGAGAAACACTGGTCACATCTTTAAGGGAGCTGAGAGAATGGGAGGCTTTTAGATGGTAAAACACAAGATTAATGGAATTGGGAGAAGCTGTTGACAGAATTTCTTGAGGGGAATGAAATTGGAAAGTGATACTTGTTGGGACGTGGCCCTTGGAAATTTGCAGCAGTCTGAAGCTGCTCACAGAGCTCCTCGTGGTAATAAAAGAGGAGCTGAGGGTTTGAGCCACATGTCAGGGAGTCACTGCTGGAGCAGGGCTCCAAAAGTTGTAGGGCAGCCAATGAATCCCAGACACGGGCACAGAACATGCAATAAATGAATCCAACATGATGCACTGCCCTGCAGGAAAATCAGCACCTTCAGCACTGCCAGCGAGGCTGAAAATCAACCCCAGTGGGCCACGTTCACCCAAAGAATTTCACCAAGGCTGGGACAACACCCTGGGCAGTCAGAGGTGTCATGGAGGGAAGAATTTCCCTCTGGCCAAATCACTTCCCAGTTTGTGCTTGGGCCCTTGCTGGATTGGCATAAAGAAGAGAAGCAGCCTGCAGCCCAGTTCAGCCCAGTGTGCTGCCACTGGGAGGGGGAACCAAGCCAATGTATGAAGGAACATCCTGGGTTTGGATGCAGGGAAGGTTCTGGTCATTTTTAGTGATTTTGCAGCGCCAAGGAGCGGCACTGCTAAAACATGAGGCAAGTTCATGGCCAGGAGTCTGAAGGCAGGTTTTTCCCTGTGTGCCTGGAGAGGAGGCAGGGAGTTTTACTGGAAGCAGACAGAGTTTCCATCGTTGCCTTTGTCAACCCCAAATTAGACCGTTCTTCTGGAGAACACCTTTAATCAGCTGGAAGCTGATCAGCCCACTTCATGGTCAGGTTTTTCACTGGAACAATGTGGTAACACCAGAGCTGTGCTCCACTTGGAGCTCTGACTTTTATAACTGTAGATGGCTTCAGCAATGCACTTAAAAATCTGAATAAAGAGAAATGAGTAAGGCTTTCTCTATAAAGAATCTCCAGCTTTGGGAATCACTGCCCCTATTCTGGATGGAAACACCCTCAGATGTGGAGAGGATGTTGGAGTGAACAGAATTCTGCCATGAAGCCACTTGGTGAAAGGTGGGTCAAAGTCTTGAGAGTGCTCAGGGAAAGAAGACCCAAGATCCAAGAGCAGATCCCTCTCCTGGGATGCTGAGGCAGTACCTCCTTGGAGCTGAATTTTCTACCTGAAGGGACACCATCCATCACAGACTGTAGGAGGTCTTCCCTGTGAGGTCTACCAATCCCCTTGTGGCTGTGTTGAGCCTACCCAGGCTGTGAAAGCCAAAACCATTCAGGCAAAGTGAGTACAGCAGTAGGAAAGTCAGCTGGAAACCTGCTTTTTTAAAATTTCACAACAGAAAGTGAATCAAGTTCGGTCATTTCTTCCACAGCACTAGCCTGGAATTATCAGGGATTATAGCTCGATGCAACACGAAAATTATCTTACTGCTTTTTACCTATTTTTGTTCTCTTTGGGGAGTTGGGGAGGAGAATTATGGAGAACACAGAAAAAATGTGAAATGGTCATCTTGCTTACAATGGGCTGCTTGGTTTCCCAAACAAAATGACATTGGAATACTTCACAGTAAATGGCACTTTCTGCCATACCCACAAATATGTCTTTCCTCGCTGTTGCATTATAATCCAGCACCTAGGAATACTCAGCCAGCTGGATCATTCCTTGGGCAGACTATTCCAGTCAGTCCCTCAGAAAACAGATGTCAAATCCGGCACTGGAAAGGCTCCTGAAGACCTCCCCACCACCAGAGAGAGAAGAAAAGATTGCTTAGAACCTCACATTAAAAGCAGCGAGGGTTTTTGAGGGGTTTGTGTGTTTTCTGATTGGTTTTAAACTTAGAGCTAAATTGAGGGATGCAAAATCAGGGGCTGGAGGAGCATCTGAAGATTTGGACAAGCAGATCTGAATCTCAGAACAGATATTAAATTCTGTCTCTGACTCTCAGTGTATACTGGGAAAGATTCTCAGTGGAATATCAGATTTTCAAGTGACCCTGCAGTCTTCCATCACAACTCCTCATCACTGAGTCAAAATAGATTATTGTCAACATTTCAAGATCTTTTCTGAGAGAAGGGTGGGTCGAATTCACACAATAAATTGTCAAAGTTGGGGGGAGAACCCTCTTCCATCTGCTCTCCCTGATTCCTGGGGCTGCTGTGTTGAAAATGTTGATCAAGCTGGGTTTTTTTCCACACAACTCTCTACTTCATTCAAAGCCTTGGATGGAAAGTACAGTGGGAATGAATCCAGGCTGTGCCTCAAAATGGAGTCATTTTTGCAGGTCTCACCTCTTTTTTCACAGTAGTTGGAAGGGGCATGAACTTGGAGCAATCAGATGTCTAAAGGCTTTATAGGATGGGGAGGATTTAAGGTTGCTTGGGTGTTCTGGATCCAAGCACTTCTTAATCTTCTCAGAGCTTGACTTTACAACTTAAACATTTCTTTAAGTGCTGATTTTAGACGTGCTGCAGAGTTTAAAAAAGGCTGGCATTGCAGGAGATCATAACTTGGGATTGTATAAGAAATGACAAAGAAAAAGCACAATTATTTAGGATAATCTACAGGGATTGAACTGGGCAATGGAAGTTAGGACGGACTGCAAGGTTTAGCTGACCTATAGTGGGGTATTTAAATAAAGCAGATGGCACAAAGGACTTGAGGTCCTTTGTTGTAGGAAACAGGTCTACAGTGATCCCATTAACTGGCAGGAAGATGTGCCATTCTTTGGTTTTCCTCCTCAGATAAATGATTGTGTGCAGAGCTTGGATCCCCACGCTCCACCCATAAAAGTGCTTTTCTTATCCTGGGTGTTGAAGAGAGGGAGAAGACATCAGGATCTGGCTCTGGAAGATTTATGAGGGCATTTAGCCAATCCCTTCTACACCCTCAGTGAGCTGGGTTTGGCCCAGCAGTGCCTGCCAGCTCCAGCCAAACAAGTATTTGATCTGAAAATGCTGCAGCAAACCCCAACATTTGTGTGTGATTACCCAAATTACAAAGCCAGTTTGTAACATGCCCATAACGAATTAAATGAAAAAACGTGTACAATAATGAGGTCTTTATTTCCCGACTTTTATTTTCTACAGCAAACTAATGAATTGAATGATTTGAGCACCGAACCCTCCAGTCCACCTTGCCCTAAACAAACCACGGAGTGATTGCAGAAATGGGGAGGTAATTAACTGGGAGTTAGCTCAACCAGCTGCTCCCTGGATTACTGAGCAGACTAAGCCTTGGCAGCTCGCTTTGGTAACACCCCTCAGCAATTTTCAGCGTGTCTTTTCTCAGAGCCTTTAACGTAGCCAAAACCCCAGGAATCCACAGGTTTTTAAATGATCAAATCCACAATTTTGCCTGCCTGTCATGTTCATGCTGCAGACTTAGCAGATCTCTCCCAATAAGGTTTGCAGCATGTCTGCTGGATTTGATTAGGAGCAAATCTGCACTTCATCTTAACTCCTCCACTTTTTCTGCCCTAGACCTGAGGAATGCAATATTGGCTTCTCCTTCAGCAACTCCCACGTTTGTAGCAAACATTTTTGAGCTGGGTTTCTATCTGGAGTGTACTATTTTAGAAAGTTCCAATTCCCACCTGAACACCACAGCATCTCTAGCATTAAAAATCCATATTAATTCATATATATTACTGTTAGCTATATATCTACTTCATAGCTTGCCTTGAGCTTGGGAACCTATCATGCTCCAAACTGCACTGCATTCATCACATTAATTAAACACTGAATAAAGAAGTACTGATGGCAAATTCCCTCCCTCCACACAGAATATGAAATATAGGTGATTAAGTAAAAAAGTTTTGCTTGTTTAAATTTATTTCTATAGATTACCCAAGAGCTTTCCAATTTGCTTAGACACACAAAAGAGTACATTCATTTTTTCCTTTCTGGCATTTTATGTAAAATGTAATAAAAAAAAACCCCGAAATAAATTGATTTGGAATTTTAGTCACCTATGGCAAGTTAGTTTCTCCCTCTTGATTTTTGTTTTTACTGTTTAGCAGTGAACATCAGTGCTCCAACAAACACTGCCATGAGCCTTTCAAGGTTAAACTCCTCTCAGCAAGTCAAAGGAAAGTTTTCCATGATTTCTGGGGCAATATGAGTTTTGGAGACTCATTTAATCAGAGGTGTGAGAGGTTGTGTCATCCTCCACTCCTATATTTTACCTGTTATGTGATTGATCTTAATTAAACTTCCCTGATGAATCCCCACATCAGCACTCGTGTAAATCACATCTTCTGTGCACGGGTGAGAAAATTTCCCACACAAAAGTTCCAGACATTGGCTGGGAAGGATTTCTTTGCTGGCTGTTGATAAGAGCCACTGGAAGTGAGTGGAAGGGGTTGAGAGGAGATATTAGCAAAATGCAAACAGATAAGGAAAGAAAAATGGGATGTGTTTATCATTCCTGGCAGGGGTTCAGCGTTCTGTGCTGCAGGAGATGGCTCAGATTCCAGGGAAGCTGCTGCATAGGTGCAGATTGCCCTGGGAAAACAGGCTCAGAGCCTTTGATTTCAGATCCAGAACATCAACCACTTTCCCCTGCTGCAGGTGAACTCCCCAAAGAGGGGTCCTGAAGCCAAATGGATTTTAGGAGCACACAATTCAAATTGGAATTGGGAGATTATGAGCACTGAAAGAAGACCTGCACACAACTGCAGCTGAATGGGGGCTGAAAATGGCTTTTATTTTATTATTCAGCTGTTCTTGTGTCCCTAATTCCTGTTGCTGTAGGTTTATGAGCCCTGCTCATGGATCAGGATTTAACTTTCAGAGATGGTGTTAACATGGGTGACACCCAAGGAGTTTTCTGGTTGACAAGCCCTTCTTTTCTTACTCTAAACTTGAAAGAAGGTCAAGCTGTGCTGGTTTTCAACAAAGAATTTCTGTTCACAGAGATAAATTGATCAGCTTTTCCTCATTTGGAAAGTTTAGAAGAATTAAAATGAGCTTATTGCTTTAAAACCCCGCTTATTTAGAAATATCACATCAGGAGTCAGGGGGATTTGTTGCTGAATATTCAGGGTAAGCTCCAATTTCCAATCCTGCCATTGCCAAAATCAATTATTTCACTGCAACCCCAAATCCATTGCTGTGCAGCTTCAATTGTTGGTATCAATGAGCAGGGAAAGATTTTGTGTAAATCCCAGTTTGCTTTTGGTACAAATGCCACATAACTTGGGTTTGGGTACAAAAAAGAAAGTGAAACTTCAGCTGAGTTCACATTATTTCCAACAATTCTCTTATCCAGGTCCAGTTTCCAGCAAGCCTAGGACACTTAGCTGGAAGCTCACAAACCTTTCTGATGAACCTTGGTTGACTTTTCAGTTTAAAAAAAGAAAAAAAAAGTCAAGATTGGGACAATTTTTACCTGGTTTCCAGTTTCATAGGTACAGCTGGTTGACATTTTTCAAATAAAACAAATCATGACCACTTGGCTTTGCTCCAAACATTCATATTTTTAATGCACCCCCCCATCCCCATTTTTCAATCTCACTACTTTCTTTGGAAAAAATTCAAAAAAATTCTTCAATATCAAAAAGGAAAAAAAAAAAAAGACCTTCTCAGTGGCCTACAAAATACATCTTTTGTTTATTTCTAGGCATTTTTTTTGATTGTTTTTGGACAGCCACAGCAAGTGTTTTGCCTGGTTACCTCAGATTGTTCTGAGCTTTAAATTTCCTTCCATTCAAAGCTGAAACACTTTGGGTCTGATTTTCCAATGACAAAGCCAAAAATATTCAACTTCTGGTCACCATCTTCCAGGTTTTCTGGGGCAATAAAAAATGATTTATCATAAAACCAAACAGGCTGAAAAATGTTATCACACTTGTAAATGTCTCAGTAAATCTTCCAACTCTGCTTTTCACCCTCAGCTTCTAAGGAAGGCTTTTGTAAGCATCACTCAGGAAGGTCACAGCAGATCCTTGTGTGCAGCTTAGGCAAAGATTAACCTCCCCTTCTTGGGGAGCTCAGCTGAGGCTGTGTAAAGGATGCTGTTGAAAATCCAAAATGTACCATAAATCCCCCTGTCCAACCCTGAGAGAAAAGGAGTTGAGTGACCACAGAAGGTGGAGTGGAGGGTCCCTGTGGAGCTCCAGCCTCGTGGAGCTGCACATTGTCAGGGATGCCCTCTCCTCCTCCTCCTCCTCCCATGGAGCTGTTCCTCCTCTTCCTCTGTGGATCTGCACATTTTATCTCCGAGAGCCTGGACCCCCCATCATGGGACTCGATTTGTCCTTCAGCTGGGCTATTTTTCACTTCCTGGGCACTTGGTAGAGGGTTGACACCTCGGTGAGTGTGTTCTCAAGCTGCTTTTAGCCAGGGACACAGAGCTTAAGCTTTTCAACAGCTGCTTTATCTCTGCTTCTCACCCCCACCCCAATTTGGGGCTGAGATGAGCCTCCACCCCCGACACCATGATATCTCACTCCAAAGTCCTGTCAGAGCCACAACCAAGGCCATAAATTTCCCAGCTGGGTCACAGCACTCCCTATTCATTTAGTGAAACGTTATAAATGTGTCCAGGCTCTGAGAGAAACCCAATCCCCGCATTCCCCGCCCGGCAGTTCCCGATGGCAGGGTCAGCTGGAATTTCGGCTGCTTTATCTCACTGCAAACTCATCACCTGCACTTGCAACACCCAGGGCTCGGGAATGCCTCGGAAAATGCAGCCCTCTGCTCTTTCAGCTCTGCTGCCGTGGGGTGGGAAGGATCACAGGGGGCTGGTGCTGCCAGGCTGGGGAGCAGCAGAGGTGAGCTGGCCCAGGGTGATGCTCTCCAACACATCTGAGGATGGGAATTGTCATCCCAAAGCTACAGTTCCAAGCTTGGAAAAGCTCTTGAGGAAGGCAGAAATGAGCAGTGTGGGGTGGGAAGGATCACAGGGGCTGGTGCTGCCAGGCTGGGGAGCTGCAGAGGTGAGCAGGCCCCGAGTGATGCTCTCCAGCACATCTGAGGATGGGAATTGTCATCCCCAGCTTGGAAAAGCCAGAGCTCTGAGGAAGGCAGAAATGAGCAGCTGTTGTGAAGCAGCATCATTTCATTGAGACTCATCATTCATATTCTATTTATTTCATATTCAATTTATCTCAAATTTCTCACCGTGACCCTCATGAACATCATCTGGTAGTGGTTACACGACATCAGACATGTCTTTTCTTTGTCTCATCCTATCTTTGAGGGAAACTGGATCTGAAATGAAGTGGAGATTTTTGGTTTGACAGGTGAAGGGTTCAGATACTTTTTGTAGGTTTTTGCTTCCACTTCACCCAGGGAAAAAGAAAAAGCCAGAAGCACTCACACCTCAGACGTCACGGTCTGAGCACAAAGAGCCACAGGGCAGCCCTGTTGGGAGCTGTTCCACACAAAGCCACAGTTAAACCCTTCAAATGTCCCAAACAGCCCCCGAGGCCCCGTGCAGGTGCAGAATTAACTCCAGGTACCAGCAGGCTGAGCTGCCACCCCTCCATCCCCCCGTGCAACGCGCTGTGTGCAGCTCCCATTCCCAGCTATGAACCAGCACAGCCTCCGAGCTGTGTGCTAAATAAACACAGCCCAGGAAAAGCTCAGACCAAAGGGCTTCACTTCAGCCAACATTCCTTCCCCCGTGCCAGCCATTCATTCCTGTAATATTTAGTGGATTGCAAAGAGATTTTTGGATTTCCTGTCGGGTTTCTGTCCTTCAGGGAATTAATTGGGACTTGGGACTCAAGGAATGGTCTCTTCTGCTGTGCCACGCTCCTGCACGTGTTGCTGCTCTGATTTATCGTTGTGTCCTTGCTCCTCTCAAAGGTTCTGTTCAAGTCTCTAAAAAAAAAAAGAAAAGGAAAACAAAGCAGGGAATTCACTGAGCTGGAGTGACTGATTGGGAGACAGGAGGGGACAGGAGGGTTGATAATTCGGTCTGGACTGGTGGATGCTTCTTACACAGCTCCAGGGAAAAAAAGGGGTCAAGAATGGAAAAAGCAGAGATTTTAGTTTCCCTTTAGTTCCCTCCACGCTGTATCCACCTCCCACAGAATAATTCAGTGCTCGTGGTGGATGAGGATGGAGCAGGGAGCAGGCAGGAGCAGGCTCCAGCCACCAGCAGCCTCAGGGACACAGATCAGCCCCTGGGATTGCTGCAGCCTCCCCTGCCTGATTCCCTGAACCCATTTCTGCCCTGCAGGGTGTACAAGTAGATGCACTTGGGTGCACTTAACCCTCTTTTCCATTAATTAGCACAGGTACTGCCAGCATTCACCACAGAGCTCCTTGCCCAAGGATTTACCCAGCGTGGCAGGTGGGTTTTGCAGCCACCCTGAATTCTGTTCTCCTCACTGACTGCTGTGAATACCTGCCCTTAAATCTCCCTGTGAGCAACCTCCCCAGCTGTAAAATAGGGACAGTGTATCTCCCCAGTGAAAGGAAAATAAATACACTAAAGCTTCTAAGCAGCTTAGGTATTAAGAAAATGAGATACATCTGTGGGTAAAATTTACAGATAGGCCATTTGGACACAATCTGATTAGATTTATCCCCTAGTAAAACGGGGTAATTTCTGTAAGTTCAGGAATGTTGCTTCTCTCCCAGTGAAGCAAAAATCTCTGCCAGCTCAGGCGATGCCAGCCCTTGGGGAAACATCTCAATGAAGCAGCTGATGCAGGAGCTTCATCCACTTGTTTTCCACCCAGGTTTGTGCCCATCCCAGCCCTGTGGGGGTGATTTCCCCTGTGCCAGGGTGTCAGCTCGCTGGTGGCTCTCCTTGGCTCTCCACACTGCAGATGCCTTCAAACCACAGATACTGGCTCTGGGTCAGCTGTGGATTCACTGCAGCATTCCTGTCTCATCTTCCAGTTTATCCTGGAGGTCTGTGTTGTGGGGCATGACTGGGGGTTTTTAGATCTGGCACAAAAAAAAAAAAAAAGAGGACAGAAAACTGTGGTTTGTTGTGTTGGTGAACCAACACAGGTTGCAGGGCCTGGAAAAAAAGTGACATTTAATAAAAGATGTCTAATAACAGTGGGACAGGGCTATTCCAGGGAGAGAAAATTTATTGTTGATGCAATCTTTCTGAAAATGCCATTATTCATGAGAGAAATGACCAATTCCCAGTGTTAGGTTTTTCCTGGGTTCAGTTCAGGGTTAGCCAAAGTCATGCCCTGGGTTAAATGAAGACCCATCAGATAAAATACTGGTGAATATTTTCATCTCCTCTTTTCCTGGTGCTGGTCCCCTCCCTCTGGCTCACCACGGCCTTGCACTGTGGTGGCATCACTGAAGCCTTGCTCCCACTACAGTCATGGAATCATGGAACAGTTTGGGCTGGAAGGGACCTTAAAGACCATCTCATCCCATGGCCAGGAACACCTTCCACTGTCCCAGGTTGCTCCAAGCCCCGTCCAACCAGGCCTTGGTCACTTCCAGGGCTGGAGCAGCCACAGCTTCTCTGGACAACCTGTTCCAGGTCCTCCCCACCCTCACAGGGAAGAGTTTTTTTCTAATATCCCATCTAACCCTGCCCTTTGTCAGTTTGAAGCCATTCCCTCCTGTCCTGTCCCTCCAGGACATTTTAAGTTGTCTCTCCATCTTTCTTGCTGTCCCTCCAGGTATCAGCCATCCCCCCCACCTTCAGTTTGGTGTTAGGCTTCACATTTGAAAAATTAAATATAAAAAACCCCAAACCAGCACTGAGGGACCATTTCCTGCCCCAAGGAGGAGGTCTTTACACCTCCAAGATTCCTCTCCTGCTTTTCAGCACATACAAAGCCAGCTTTGCCATCCCAACCACAGTACCCTGTGCCATCCGTGCCAGGCTTGTGGACTTGTGACAAATCAAATTGCCTTGTGACAAATCACTGGGGGGGATCAAACTGGGAAAATCCACTCAGGAGGCACCAGCCCAGTACAAATTTAATCTGGCTGCAGCTGGGGAGGAATTTTGAGCAAAACATGGCAGTTCCCCTGGATCTGTTGGCCATCTCCAGCAACGCTGCTCTCTCCTTACCCGTAATCCCTTTTATTAGCACTCAAACAGCACTTCCTAAAGCACATCTGTCATCTGAAGGCTTTGACCTGGTTGAAAAGTTTATTGTGAATATTATTTTCAGACCATTAACAGAGGAATCATCATCTGTTTAGGGAAAGCAAGGTGCAATAAAGCAAAAAATTTAAGCAGGGCTACTGAGAGACTCATTGTCAACACTGAGATTAAACTTCCAGCATCAAAGACCACCCCTTTTGTCATGAGGCTGTGTAAAAATAAAGAAATTGTAGCTGGAAGTGAGTTTGTGAGGGAGGCTGCCCCTTTTCCTAGACAAGTTGTGTGTCCTTGGATCATCACAACCACAGCAAAAGGCCTCTGGAGATCTGACTCTGACAGCAGTGCTAGAAGGTTTGAATGGTTTGGGAATAATCAACCTCAACTCCAAAAATAATACAGTTTAAAGGATTAGTCCCTAATTGTTTCGCCCTCAGACAAAAGCCAAAAGAACGGTGCTGTCTCAAAGTCTCAGGCTAATGGCTGAACATTAATGAGTTTAAACTGAAATTACTCATTTTGCCAAGAAATCAGCCTAATTTCTTACTTAATACCCAAGACCCAGCCTGGTGTGGGCCTTTTCAATAAGAACATATTCTTATTTCTGAAACCCTGTCTCGCTTTTGTCTTTGTCCCATCAAAGTGACCACAAATGTTTGGTGCCTCACAGGGCCATAATTCCACTCCTCTGTCACATCCTCCTGAGGTGACTGAGCAGGTAAAAGGGGCTGACACACCCAGGACATGTGTGGCTCCCTTGGAAAAGCAGAAATTCCATTTTTTTTGCCTGAAAATTCCTAAATGGAGAGGATTTGCCCATTCATTTTTCACGTGCCTGCCACTCACCCACCCCAGGCTGAGTCACAGCACCTGCACACCCAATTCCCTTGGAGAAGGGCAGGGAAGGCCTTTCCATGGAGACATCCAAAGGACTCCTTTGGGTTCCTCAGCACCAAATTCCTACATTGTAATAAAGGAATTTTCAGCAGCCCTACATACAGAATTGGAGCAGGTGCTCTCAATAAAGAAAATTCTTAACCTTGCTCGTATTTATTTCAGTTCCTCTCTGTCTGGGCATTAAGCCACCATTTCAAGCTTTCCTGGCTTGCTGGAAAGGGTGAAGAATAACCTTTTTTTCCCTCTTTTTTTCTTTCTCCCACCCCCCCCCCCCCCCCAAAAAAAAATAAATGTGGAAACAGATTTTGACATTTGGTGATTTGCCAGCAACCCTTCAGAAATGAGGTGCAAGGCCACTGAATTGAATAAACCTCCAGCCTTTTTTACCACCTCTCTCTCAGAGTGCACAAAAGGTGGATTTTGTCCTTTTGGAAGGTGGCACCAAGGAGGGAACTCGAACAGCCTGATGCTGGTTGTGTCTCAGATATGGATTTATTTCAGAGATGAATTCCACCTGCAGAAATTATCCCTGGGTCCAGACCTCGACTGCAGTGTTGGAGCTGCTGGTGATGGAGAAAACTGTCAGATTTGGGTTTTATTAATCACAATGTGGGTTTAGATTTGAGCAATTATTTTAAGCATGGCAGGTGCCCAGAGTCACATCTCTAAGAAAGAAAAGCAGTTCCTTGTCCTCTACCTTCTCAAAATGGAAATTTTGCAGTGAAAAAACCCCAACTTGATGAAACATTGGCACTGGGGCTACAAATCAGCAGAGCCACATCCCCATTTTCATAATTCCTGGAGCTGCCATATCTGCTAAAATGCTTTGGGCCACTGGAGGAGTGTGGGGTGAAAAAAAAAGGGGAAAAAAAGTAATTAAAAAAAAAAACAATAAAAAGGAGCTGCAAAGGGGAGAGGGAGACGAGCAGGGCATTCAGGAAGGCATCAGGGAGGTGCTTTCCAGCATTTCAGGCCCTGGGAATGCTGGAGGAGGCTCCGTGGTGCCCATGGCAGGGGCTGCAACCCTTCTGTGCTCTAAAAGGGAGCTTTGCCCCCACCCCACCCTGCCCTCCTGGTCAGGGCCCCTGAGAGATGCTCTGGGGGGTGTCTGAGGGGAAAATTTGGCTTTCCAAACACCCAGGGTGTGTTTGGAGTTAAATGATGCTGCTGTTTTTGTTATTTACAACTCGTTAGAGGAAAGAATAAATGGGGAAATTAAAAGAACTCTTATTATTTGAGGCACTGTGTAGGAATATTGAGCTTTCCTCATGGATTCCACAGCCTCTGGATTGAAGGAAAATATTTCTTGCTTGAAATGATTATTTGAAAGATTTCACAGGAATCTTTTCTGCTCTGGAAGGGATGGGCAAATTCCCAAAGCAGTACTATCAGCTGGGAAAGAGATGAATATCATTTGAGTCACTTCATTTATGAAAAGACTGTAAAAATCTGCCAAAAGCATTGTCCTGTGAATATATTCAACAGACTCCAATCACTGGTGGATCAGACAATAATCAAAATACTGCAGTGATTTACTCTGCCAAGGAAGCAGAATTTTTAAACAATTGGTCAAATGCTATTGAAAAAAAAAATCAGAAATTCTTTATCTGCTTATGTGAAACCTTCCACTTGTAGTAGAATTCACTTAATCCTCCCCCAAAATATAAATATTTCTCAAGAAATTTAATAAAGGAAAGAATTGATTACTCCCACCTGAAAACAAGAGGACAACCTGACACAACTAGACAGGTTTAACTAAAAATTAAGAGTGCAGCCTATGCCACTGCACATTTTATATATATATATATATATATGATATATATATTTCATCTTTATCTTATTGCAGTGTTCAGACTTACAGATAATTCTTCTTTAGTATGGGAATTTATTATTAAAAAAGTCCTCATTAATAAGGAAAGCAGAGGGAATATTAGGTAAAGATATAATTTGTATAAGAACTAAGTCTATAACTGTGAGGAAATCAATACTCAGAGGAGCAGGAAAAATTCAAATATCAGGGAATTTAGGAGATTTTAGTTACAAACATCCCATTAACAGCACTGAAATTCAATGGTGATCATGAATCATTTTTTAGCTTGTTTTCTTTGATCAGAAAGTGAGCTACAAGGTAGAGAATCTATTTTATCTTTTCNATTGCTTTCCTCAGAGCTTGGGTAATGTTGTAAACACAATAAACTCGAGTTGGGTCCCTCCAGTCCAACCCGCTGGGTTTGGATCTTCCCACAGAACTTTCTCAAAAAAAAAAATTAAGAAAAATTTCCTTTCTGGCTACAATTTCTCCTGTTTAGTCTGGACTTAGAGACTTTTGTTTCTTTCAAAGCTGAACTACAGTTAGGTTGGCTAAGATGAGATTTAAGGTTTGAGGAAGATCATTGGAATGGACCTTGCTCTGTGCATGCTGCTGGCACCACATAAATCATATGAATAAATGACATAAATTCCAACCCAAGCCATTCTATGAAATAAATAAATAGCATTTGGAAGAGATTTTATCTATTTCTCTTCTTGAGTTCATCCTGTAAAATTAAAAATCTTCCTGGCAGTGGAGTTTGTTACGATGAAGAAAAAATTTTTAGAAGCTCTGAAGAAATTTTATTAAATTTAAAATATTTCAGAAATATTTTCTGGTCATGGTTCTTTTTCAAACATCACTCTGAAGAGGTTGGAGGGGTTATGTGGGCTATGTGAGTGCACAGAGCTCACCCACTTTGCATCACTCATCTCTTTTATTTGCAGCATTTGTGGATGCAGCATTTTTCATCACATTGCTTTTCTGAACAGCAGTTGGGTAATAGGATATAGAGATAATACTTTACCAAACTGATTTTAAAATTATTCATAGAAAACTGCAGTTCTCTCCTGCTTCTGATCACCTGAAGTTTACCACTGACTACATGTTGAGAACGTGAAGTTTGATAAATCCCAATTTTGAATTTAGGTGGGGAAACTGAGGCACAGAGGGAAAAACTGGGTTAATTATGGTTTCTCAAGAGGTACATGTTGGCATAAGCCTGACTCACCCAACTTCAGCCACCTGTTTACCCCCAACATGTGATTTCTTGTGTTATTTTCTCCTCTTTTAAGTCAACCATGAAGCATAAATTCATTATACCAATTCCCTCATTGGGCAGGCTCCTGATTTTAAGCCTTCTGTCAAGCTCCATAAGATTTTTTACCTGGAATATGAGGTGTGAACAAAAAGAACTGTTAAAACAATTGGGGTCAGCACCTGCCCACTGGATATGAGGGCTCCTGTGGACTTTAATGGCATTATTTGCGTGCATAAAAAGAGCAGGGATCCCCCCTGGCTTCCTCATTTATTTCCAGCAAATGGAAACCTGGTGCTATATGACCAGAAGAGAATAAAAAAGAGGTGGTTGTGGTGTGGGAGTTCTCCAGGGATTTTTGTAAGCAGCTGAAAACCCCTGAATTCCCATAGAAAAGTTCTTGTTTACTGACAAAACCCCCAAGTCAAACATTTTCCAATTTTTAGCAGCTCTTCAGTTAATCCTGAAGAAGTTGAAGCATCTTCAGGTACAGCCATCGTTTTCTGCCCTTTGGTTTCCAACCACTCCTTCTTCACAGAACGCAGCAACTAAATCACCTTAGCAGAAATACAAATTTCAGCCAAAAAAATTCAGTCAGGAATAAAAAAGCCTCTTCTTTGCTCCAAAGAAGCCCTGGAAGGCGGCTCCACTCAGGACAATAATTGGAATATCAGACAAAGGCTGCAGAAGAAGCTGCTGTGGCCCAGCCCAGGTAGGGCTGTGCAGATGCTGTCACTGATGTCCCCAGCCCTGGGAGGGAGAGGTCAGTGGCAGAGGTGTCCCTGTGCCCTCCTCCCCCCCAGGACAATCAGGGCCATATGTTTGGAGTGGTCCTGAGGCTGCTGCCACTGCAGGAAGGTCAGCAATGCACAATTGTGGGCAGGAAAGGGAGAAAAGGTTTTAAAAGGCCAAAAAGCAAGGCTTTCATTTTATATTCAATTTGTCTTTTCGCCTCGGAAAAGGGCACAGGGGTTGGGAATTGTGATGGAGTTCTTTAATTTTATTAATGACAGGCTTTGTGGTTGCTAAGGGAACTTGACCCAACCAGGGGGAAAGGAATGGCCCAACACTGCATTATCAGGATTAATCTGCTGCCTTGAAATTGTTGGATCTTTCTCCATTGGCCTCACAAGTCCTTCCTGCTCCTTCTCTATCTCCACAACCACCTTGTTGACATGAGCCTCCCGCTTAATCCTTGGGAGGAAACCCAACCCCTGGCCTCAGAGAGCTGTCCCTGGGAGAGGGTGAGCAGAGTGCAGGGGGGGAACCAGCCCCACTGAGCCCCCCGGGCTCTGTCCTGTCACACAATAAAGCAGCGAGAGCAGGGCCATGCTAATTTAACAGGGGCTTCATTACCCCCTGATAGGGCCCTGTGCTGGCTCCCAGCAGCCCCCTTTATGGTGTTAGCATTTATTACACCCCATGTTCCAAGGCACGGGGATTTGCTTCTGTAGGGCACTTGGGCTGAGCCATGAAATGTAACTTTTTTTTATTGCTCAATAAACACTGTTCTCTCTTTCACTGCCGCTCCAGCCCCGCTTTTTTAAGCTCTTTAAGTCTCTAACACAATAATTTCACAGCCCAGCCATGAGAGACCCCAGCTTGTACACAGTTTTGGTTAATTCTGAGGCTTCCTAGAGGCCAGATTCCAGGATAATTCAGTCTCTGAAAATTGCAATCCCAACATAATTTTTTTTTTTTTTTGGAGAGGCTTTGGCCTTCAGGATGGTGAGGTTCAATGGATTCTTCTCACAGCCCAGAAGGAGAGAAGAAACCCAGTGCTGGTCTGAAGGACAGGGCTGTGGACCCTCTGGTATTTTCATTTCCCATGCCTGTAGGTCCACCCGTGGCTTTGCACAATGAATCAACCCGGGCAAAGTGCTCACAAGAAACCTGCAGGCATCTCCCAGCCTTCCTTGCCAAAAAACCCTGCCAAAAACTTCCTGCTGGGAAGTTCTCTGCACCTCGTCCTGCTCCGCTTGGTCACGGTGGGATGGTAGCAACGCCTCGGATCCAAAGGGGCCTTCAAAGCAGATATTGAGCAGCTTGTTGGAATTATTGCTGGGCTATTTTTGGTTCATTCAGAGGTCAGAACCTTTCTGTGAGCTGGGAGTTATGAGATATTCCCCTGGACAACTCTCTTTGTGTGACATGCCCACCTCCAAGCTGGTGGTGCCCTCTGAGCAGCCCAGTGTCTGCAGCACATGAATTGATGGAGTTATGGAGGGTTCAGCTGTCCCACCATAGCCAAACCCAAATTCTCCAGTGCTGACTTGCCCTCCACATTAATTAGTGTAGGGTCTGATTAACAACTTTAAATTAGTGTTGGAAACTCCCTACACTGACACACCAGACTCCTGCACTGCCCTCTCATTGTCTTGGAGGGCTGCTGACGTGCCAGACCATCATATCTCCTGCTGCCATGGGCTGCAGTGCTCACAAATGCACCTCCCTGCAATAATATTGCAGTTGGGGAACACTTGGAGCTGTGAAAGGGAATTGTTTTAGACCTTGGTTGTGTGGGACAACTGATTAAGGGCTTAAAAACCCCACTGTGCAAGCTTTGAGGACAGGACCAAACGTTGCAGGCGAGGGTGATAGTGAATGTTACAACCTTTTAACATAAAATTAAATTTTAAATTCCATTTCACATTTTGCACTCAAAGCTAGAAGTATCGTGCAATTTCTTTTCTCCTTTTTTTTTTTTTTTTTAAATTGTCAAAGAATCACAGGTCTTTGGGTTAAATTGTGCCAAAATCTCCCATGGGATCTGTGTTTACTCTGATTTATTTCTCATGGATTGTGTGAGCTCTGTGGAAACTCTTGCAAGCAAGTGGATCTGTCTCTGAATTTCTCCTTGAAACACAGTCTGTTTTTCCACTTCAGACTGGACCATTCCAATCCCCTCTGTCCCTCTTTATTCAGGTCATTTTCAATAACTCCTCTTGATCACCCTTTCCCATTTATTTGTAGATCACTTTAATGCCCCCATTGGTCAATGCCAATCATGACCACAGTGAGTGATTCTCATCTTTTCTCTTTTTTTCAGTCCATGAAGTTATCTCAGCAGGAATGTGATCATTATAATAATATTATTATTATTATTATTATTATTATTATTATTATTATTATTATTATTATCACTCTGCTGAGTGATCATGGTTTTGTTTTAATTAAATATTGGAAATACTATGATAGAATTATTGTGCCTTCTTCCATGAAGGCCATTTTCATACCTTCTGTGGTTCTGGCAGTTCTTCTTTCCAAGACAATATCAGGATATTGGATCTCCCTTTAAATGTACATACATATATTTATATAACATTCTTAGCTGTTTAAAATTATTTCTATGCCTTTCTATATTTCAAAAAAAGTTACAGTGGGGAAAAATATAAAATCAACATTAGTATAATACAGGAAGAAGAAAGAAGAGTTCAGTTTCCAGTTACATGTTTCTGGAAGATGTAAATGGATTTAATTTTTAAAAAAATTATAGAATATTGGGAAATTACATTAAGTGTAGCAACAGCTTCTCTGCTTGCTTCTGAGATATTTTAGCTCTGTGTAGGAAATTTTGCCTTCACACAGTGCAGGTGGCCTTGGTTCTCTGCTTCCTAAATAGCCCAAAGCCTCTTTTTGGGATGTTTGTTCCCTTTTCTTCTTCTCTGTGATAGAAATAGTGGTTTGAGCTTCTATGGATCTGATTGGAAACCCACAGAGCTTTGACTTCCCTGGGTTTGAGAGAGCCCAAATTAACTCTCAGCTCTTCTTTTAGTGTCCAGACAAGAGAACCAGGTTTAGTTCAAGCCCCTAACCAGTTTCATTCCTAAATGGGACCTCCTGGACCCAAAAGCAGCAGCACCACAAAGGCTCCTATCAGAGCTCTTCTCTCCCCAGCATCACACACCTCTGCTAAGCACTTTGTCCTGCCAGAAAAGGGTTAACAAACACCCCTTTGGAAAAGAATCCCTTTGAATATAGCCTGAGAGGGAGCTCAAATATTTTCTCAATGGAGAGTTAGTGGAATTTTCTATAGATCTGGGGTGAAAGAGAAATCTTCAGAAAGTTTCAGAAAAAAGCCCCTTTGAAATGGCCCGACTGGTGTTATGATAAGCAGTTCGATAAGCCCACCCATGGAAAAGTTATTAGGAATTTATATCATATGGATCCCATTAACCTCAACGTTTGCTTTCAAAGTAAACTTCTCGGGACATGACTACCACTAAGTCCAAGCACTTCAGGTTTGAGGATTGTGTTTTCACAAAGGAATCGAGGGTTATCCAATCAATTAGCTGAATTCCCTGTGTAATTGTGCTTTAAATGAATCACCTGGTACTAATGAGGCTGCTTACCCATTAAAAGGAAAAATAAATTGCGTTGCCTTTAACGGAAACACTTTTAAATCTGTGGAAAAAAAATATCCCACAGTTTATGGTTAATCTTTGGCACTCAGTGCCTTGGGATATACCCAAGGCAGGTAGATTGGGAAGATCAGGCAGGAGGGGGTTTAGGGCAGATGGCAGTCAAAATATGACTCAAGCTATTTTTAATTAATTATTGCAAGACCCTCTGAAATCATTACTGAGATCAAAGCCGTGTTATTTAGGTGATAATAAAAATATAGGCTAAGAATAAGGTTGTAGCTTACTCTTCACAGGCAGGAAGCAGGGCAGGAGCATGGAGATGGCAGAGAGGAGGAGGAAGGAACTGGGATTCACTGGGGCCAAATGTCCAGTGCTGGCTGGGCAGAAATTCACCTTTAGACCTTGGAAGAGAACCCAGTTATTTTCATCTTCCCTCCTGCCTTACTCTGCTGCACTTTGGAAGGGTTTAATACATAGGTTTCACCATGGAATCATTTTGTCTCTGTGCTGTATTTTTGCACAATTTAGGCACGTTAGAGCCCTTGTAGAAGCATAAAGGATTTTTCTGTCCCAGCCCCAAGAAAAGCCAGGCAGCACGTAACCATCAGTGGTTAGGGAAGGATTTCATCATTTTCTATCGTGTTTTTAAATTAATTCACTTGGGCTAGAAGAGAAAGAGAAAATAAAAGCAACCAAGGCCCACAGCAGAGTGCACGGGCAGGAGGCTGCAGCCAATCATCCAGAGCTTATTTCTCTCCACCCCAACTGGATTGGAACAACTTGCTGGTTGTGAGCACTGAATGACCCCAGATCTGGATGCCTGATGGGGGAGCACCCTCAGCCTCCTTCCTCCTGCCCAGCACACACTCGATTTTCCTGCTGGGAAGTTCTCTGCACCTCGTCCTGCTCTGCTTGGTCACGGTGGGATGGTGGCAACGCCTTGGATCCAAAGGGGCCTTCAAAGCAGATATTGAGCAGCTTGTTGGAATTATTGCTGGGCTATTTTTGGTTCATTCAGAGGTCAGAACCTTTCTGTGAGCTGGGAGTTATGAGATATTCACCTGGACAAACAGAGACGTAATTGCTCAGCAAAATGAAAGAATTCGCTCAGGAGCTGGCGAACCAGAGAAGGTTTCTGCTGTAATTCAGAGAAATTTCTGCTGTGTGTAGCTGGGATTTCTGGTGTGTGAAAAGAGCCTGGCTGAACATCTCCCCAGTTGTTTTCAGTGAAGTGGAAAAAAATGAGAAACATGCAAGAAGTGCCTACTTTTGATCACCAAGGTGTTTTGATCTCATAAATTACGTCTGAAATTAGGCGTGAACTGGAAAGTGTGAGTGTGTTTTCCCTCGGTCTGGGAACATCTTGTTTGGAGAGAGGGAGCCCTGTGCCTCCACCTTCATCAAATACCTTTTATTTTTCCACCTCTGCTTTCTAAGAGGGAGGTTTCTCCTGCCATTTATCAGAGGTGTCACGAGTTTAGGATGGAGAAGCACCACATTCCTCCCTTTCTTTCTCCTCTGGGACTCCCTCAGTCTAAACCTCATATTTAGCTCTGAAGAGACCTGAAAATGTTCCAGGCTATGGAGCAGGTTGACCTGCAACTTAATCTCATCCTGACTGTCATAACACTGTGTTAGCTGTGCACAGCTAATAAATCCCAATAAAGCCGACTTAATGGGGCGGGCTTTGACAGTGCCAGGATTAGAAGGGCACACAATAAACAAAGAGTGTCTGAGTGCAGAGGTACAGTAGAGCAGTGAAAAATCACCAAGTGATGCTACAAATCTTGTGCTGGTATTTCCATGGGCCTCTGCTACAGGCAGTGCTGGGGGAGCTCAGTTCCATCCCCTGCTCCCTCTTCGTGTTCACGAGGCATGGGAAGAGGTTTGGGGTGGGAGCTCAGCCTGGTGTTACGTGCAGCTGGAAGGGCAGGTCTGCAAGGATATGAGAGGACTCTGAGGGATTCTCTTCCCTCAAGCAGTGAGTCTCTTTTTTAGCACTGTCTCACCAGCAAGGCTGGGAGTTCATGGCTTCATGAGGAGAGCAGTCTGTCCATCTGAGACAAAGCACTGCCCTAAGCAAGCCACCAGGCTCAAATTAAATAGAACAAGGAGAAAAATCACCCCAGGAAAAGGTGTTCATTCGTTAAAGGTGTCAGGATGTCTTACTGAAAGAATTTTCCTTGTAACTTCTATAACATCAACAGCAAATGTAGATAAGTAGAAAAGCTGCAGAGAAACCAATTATCTTTTCACAAGAAAGCTTGTGGTGCTGAATTGTGCATCCCTTAGATCCTGAAATAGATTTTAACATTGTTTTCTTAACCCTGGCATGGGAAAGAGTGGATTTTCCAACCTTTGTTAACGATGGACAAGCCTGAAGACTTTTGATAATTTACTTCACAATGGGTAAATAGCCAAAGTAACCATATCTGAACCAGCCAGGATCATTTGGTCTGAATAAAAAAGCTGCAAGACTCATGAGAATGGGACTTCTTACAAGATTTCCTTGATTTCCTCTTTCCAGTAGGAAAAGTGACACACAGAGGATATCCTCTCTTTCTGGATGCCAGCACCTCTGCTGCTCCTCAGAGCTGCACTAAAAGCTGCAAAGTCATGTGAAAGTAGAGACTAGGAATCATTTCACTGACCTTTCTGGAAAGGTTAAATGTGACTGTGGGTTTATCTGCATAACCATGCAGTGACAGAGAAACCACATTTCTTTGGTGCATTTTTCTGTTAAGTCTGTTAATTTAACTGGTGTTATTTATTCACTTAACATATTTTGTCAAGAAATGAATCAGATCTCCCTCTATCCTCTGTTTTTTAGAATATTTTTTGCTGGTAAAACTGGGGCTTTCTTAGCTGAGGAGAAAATTTAAATCCTCTTGGACTCAGAGAGGTGAAAGAAGGATCTTAGGTTACAAGCTGAAAGTAAATTGTCAACTCATAGGGACTAATCTTAAATCTAAGTGAGCAAAGTGTAAGTTTAGCTTTCAAATGTGAACTTTTAGAATTGCTGGAAACATCCCTTTGCTGCAAACCTTTGGATTTCCAAGAGAAGAATTAAATTGGTGCAAGACCTGACTAATGGAAATATATTATTGTAGGGGTCTGAGCTAAAAGAATAGAGAACCTGATGTCAGTAAAAATGTGCCCCTCCAGAAAATAAAAGCTTTAAACACTGTGTATTTAGAAAAACCAAAAAAGGAGGGAAAATAGGAAGAAAAAACCCAGAGGAAAAGCAAGGCCATGATCCATGCTGATGCCTGCATTTCTGTTATTAGTAGTGGCCCTGTCCCAGGCAGGCACGAATCTCATGCAGAAATCAAAACTAAACGTTGAGCAATCCTTTGGGGGGCTGGGGGGGGAAATCTCCTCGTTTGGGTTTGCTCCAAGAGGAGCAGGATGGTGGGATGTGGATCCTCCCACACTCCAGTGCCTCCAGCAAAACCTGCTCACTGGGATTTCTGCTCATGGTCCCTGTCAGTGTGGCCCAAAGCTCTGAAATGAGCAGCTTTCAGAGTCTGCCTTAATTTGGGGATTTTGCTCTCCTGAATATCTCTGCCCATAAACATGGGTATCTCCCCCTATTCCTGCAGGGAGTCATCAGCAGTGCAAGGGCTGCAAGGATTTATAAATTTTCATTCAGGCAAATTGGTAAATGTCTATTTTCAGCTGATTCTTTTCTTTCTTTCTTTCTTTCTTTCTTTCTTTCTTTCTTTCTTTCTTTCTT
>JACBWW010000023.1:7703406-7716310 GCA_020086605.1 Lanius collurio | reverse complement strand
CTCTCTTCCTTCTGCAGACACAAAGATACATCTGGAGTGAAGGGCTCTAAAAAGATGGAGTGATATCTAGATTTAATTCTATTCAAACATCTCCAAGTCCTTCAGGGGCTGATGGCCTTAGTGATGTTAAACAGCCTCCAGCAGTAGCTGCATCCATTAATTTTTTGTAAGTGAAGCTTGGCCTTGGAATAAAAATCCATTGAGGACAATGAGATGCTTGGGGCTAGGATTAGATCCTTGTATGGAAAACAGTGAGCAGCCAAAAACCCCTGAGATTTTTGAAGCTCAGGATTTGCCCCTCAGTTTCCAGATCTCTGTTGGCACTGAATTCCAGGCATGCATTCCTCAAAATTTCCATGTATCATTTTGGGAACTGAAGGCTGGGGAACCAGAAAATAAAACAGATATTCTGTTTTCACTGACTTTGCTGGGACCTGCTCTGCCACACACAAAGCCATCAGCAACCTGCAACAGGGGGTTTTCCAAATGGTCTTTGAGTTATGACCCCAAAATCTTACTGAAAAAATGCCACTGTATTCACTCACCTGTAGGAAGACAAATGCAGAGCGTTTTTTCTTTCTCCCAATGATCTGAGAAATTAAACTCTAATGGCAAACGAGGTTATTCTTTTGGAGGACCTCCAAGAGCTGGATCTAGTGTAGGGTTTTGGTGCTGGATGTACCTAAAACCTCTGAGCCCAGCCCAACCTGATCACAGAGGTGAAATCCCATTCCTCATGGACAATTCAAAAATCCAGCAGGGGCAGAGTCAGGGTGCAAATCTGAGGGTGAAAGTTGGGCCTGGTGTAAAGTAAGTAAGTTCTGGAGCCTAAAAAAAGAGAAGAGCAAGCTCAGAGGAGGTGAAGAGTCAAGGGAAGGAGCCTCGAAACCTAAAACCTTCCCCAAAAAGCAAAGGGATTTGTGTAACCCAAGGGACTAAAAGCACATTTTGGCCCATGTTCTGGTTCTCCTCAGCATGTGCCCAGCCACAAGAGCCCCTGTGGTTCTTCTGTTTTCCCAAGACTTTTGAAATACAGATGCAAGAGTCTCCCATCCCTGCACTTCCCTGCATTCCTGAGGAATTGGCCCACCAAGTAGTTGTAATTCAGGATACCACCATACACCCACGTGTAAGATTCCTTCACAACTATGCACATTTTTAGGCTCAAATATTTTTTGAATTGTTTTCACTGTGCCTGAGCTGTAATTGGCTCAGCTTCCCAAGTGTTGGATCATCTAACTGGAGTGATTTTTGACTCTGAGCCCAGGCACCATATCAAAACATTTATCAATTAATCATAAAAAGTAACTAACATTGTTGTCCACCCAAGAAAAACTGTCACTTACAGGCTCATGTATGTTATTCCTTATGAAAGAGCTGCTATATAGAAGTTGATTTCCTGCACAGACCAGGTGGAAAATCTGCTAAAGGCAGAGGTCAAATTTAGTTTAATTTTATACCCTTTGTTAAGAATGTTCTCCCTCTCTCTCTCTCTCTCAAAAAAAAAAAAAAAGGAAAAAATCCACCCTTGTGTTCCTTTCCAAGTATTCTAAAGTTAATTCATGTGGAAGAAAAAAAAAAAAAAGATTAGGATAAAATTTCAAATATTAAATTCAAATGCAGGATTAATGAGTTTTATTTCAAAACCCCAGAGGTTGTCTGGAATTTAGGACATTTTTTTAGTAGCAGACACGAGACACAGCCAGATGCAGTCGTGTTTTGGATCAGCTCAGCACAAATTTAGCACCTTGAAGGAGAAATTTTATGTCTGTTTTGCAAAGCAAACATTTCAGCTTTTCCAAAATCCCTTGTCCAAAAGATATTATTGTTGCAGGGGATGAAGGAAGGGATTTAAACTCAGGCTGGCTGGTTGCTCCAGCACAGAGAAATTGCCACCCCATCACCATCCCTGTGGGTGATGAAGGTCTCCTGCCCCATGCAACAGATCCATATAAATCATATCTCCATTTTTTAATAATGTGGAGCAAGCTAGATTAAAAAAAAAAAAAATAATAAAATTGAATCATTTCCTGAAACCAAATTCAAGACAGTCCTTGCAGGACTTCAAGACACTGCAGGAAAGAGATTTTTGCAACTTGGTTTCTCAAGGAGCAGCAGGGGAGGGCTTGGCAGAGGTACAAAGCCCATTCTTCTCACGCCCTTGCATGGCAAACCCAGGGCTGGGGGGCTGCTCCACTGCACAGCCCGTCCCTGAGGCAAAGGCCCAGCCTGCCCCTATCATTAACAGATTTTGTTATCATCCCCAAAATTAACAGCCTGCAGCTTCCTCCTGGCCAGGGCTGCTCCCAAGAAGCACCAAATATCAGTTGGGTTTCAGGTCACCACCATTTATTCATTTATTCAAGCCAGAGAGATTCCTGTGTGCAGCCAAGTGATGGCTCAGGGAGGGTTGGTAACACCTGTGAAGCTCAGCCTGCACATCCAGAGCAGGTGATTGGACTGTGGTGTCTTTTGGGCAGCCAAAAATGCTAAATATTGTCCTGACTGAAATCAGAGAATTAAATCCCCGTTGAGTTCAATGAAAGAAGAAGGCAGCCAGCATTTAGTTTAATATTTTATATATTAGCATTGAAATCTTGATGGGAAAGAACCAAAACCTTGCAGTGAACACCTTCAAACATTGGGATCTTGTCTTAAAAGATTCCAAATATAGCAAGAAGAAAACACTGGAGTTTCAGTTTCACATTCTGGCTTTTGCTCAAATGGACATTCCACAGTCTGTAAATAGACCCAAAAACTGGAAAATCATTCCAATTAAATTCCTTCCTTTCCTTAGAACCCTGACTCACCTATGGACAACCAATGGAATTAATATCAACAGGTAATTAGGACCTGGTGATAGGCAGATGAACTATTCCATTTAGAAAAAACACTCACAAATTATTTTTTTTCTTATTTCCTTCTGAGATGAAAATCCTACAAGAACAGGTTTTCCCCCTCCAGTACAGAACAAAAATAGCCCATGGAAATAGCCTCATCTCACAGTATTTCTGGGTTTGGGCCCCATGACATCACTAAATGTGAAAACATAACAAAATATTATGCAAAGTGGCAAATATACTTTAAAACTCCTAAAAGTTTTGTCTGAGTTGCAACTAAATTTTCTGGTCAACCCCAATTTTATTCCATGGAATTGCTCATAATCTCATCTCATCTTGAACCCTTTTCCAACAATGGAAATTTGGATTTGAAGTTTCATTTCCAAATGGATTTGTTGGACAGGATGGGACAAGGTGGATGCAATAGTCAGGAATTTCAGGCTGTAACTGCCTGGAGCTGTTCTGAGCCAGCACCAAAGGAAGGGAAAAGCTGTGCAAGGCAGTGGCAGCTGCTCCAACTGCAGCCACACCTCACCCACGTGAGGCCAATGCCTCTTCAGGTCTTTTGCATCTCTGAACTCAACCCCTCACATTTTCTTGGTGCTTTAAATTGAAAAGTTCCTTACAAATCAAAAATCTCCCCAAAATCTGTTGAAGACTTGGTGTTTAACAGACAAAGCCTTGCTCCATATTATCAGTGGCACAAGCCCATGCTGTATTTTGGATGTTATAATAAATGTTTTATTCCTGCTGTATTTTGGATGTAATAATAAATATTTTATTCCTGCTGTATTTTGGATGTAATAAGAAATGTTTTATTCCCAGACACTGCCTGGCACGTATTCAATCCTTATCAAAATTGCACAGGTTGACACTTGTGTCCAAGAGTTGCCCCCAAATCAGCTGCATCACTCTGACCTATTGTCCAAGGCCAGCTAAAGTGGAGACTGAGCCAAGGGACCGATATCCAAAGGCAAACAGCAGGAGCTGAAGTGGATCTGAGGCCCCAGCAGGATGTGAACCCTCCACAACATCCTCCGTTGCTGAAAAGGGATCATCCCAGCACAATGAAAATATTGGGCTGGGATCCCACCTGCACCTCCCAAGGCTGCTTAGCTGAAGTGATTGGATGGTTTTCCATTCTTGGCCTGGACTCTGGTGTGAAATATTCCCACAGCTGGATGGGAACAAAGAGTGAGGCATCCCAGTGACTGGACAAGAGACTGGAGCCAAGGCCAGGCCTGGGGGGAAGCCTGTTCCATGACCAGTTGCTCCACACCTGGCTTGGTGCTTGGGGTTGTCCTACATGGAGCCATGAGGATTTATGGGCACTCCATCTATCATTGCATCCAGGGGAAAAAAAATAAAATGAGCAATAAAAATAATAAAAAGAAGATTTTTATGGGCCTACGAGGAGCTAACCTGGAAATATCACTGGCACAAATAGAGCTGTTGAGCAGACAATAGCCCTGGGGTTTGTTTACCCAAATTTGGCCATCCTTGTGGTGAGGTCCCCACCCTCCTGGTGCCCAGCCTGGGGAGCTGTGGGGAACACAAGCTGTGATTGCCATGCTGACAGCTTTATTGCCCCCCTGCCCTTGCTATTTTTAACAGGTTATCTCTGTGATGTAATCAGGTCTTTCCTGGTGCTGTTGGGCCATTCCCACTGCAGGGAGCTGGAGCTTTTGGTGCTTCCTCACTTGGAAAGCCAAGGCAGCAGGTCCAGGTGGGCAGGAGCTTATGGCACTGCTCTGACTGGAAGCTACTGAGGCTGAGGAAGGGATTCCATTTCCCCAAATCCCTCAGAAAATACAGCTTTAGTTCCCTTCTTCAAATCTAGTTTACCCAAACTGATGGACTTTAACCATCCAAATTTTGAGAGTTGAAGCTTTAGAGAACATCAGTGGGATCAGTTAAATGTGAGCCTGTGTTAGGAGGGGGAAAGTGCAACAACAAATCATAGTTCATGAGTGATTCTCTGGAATAAGCACAATAAGTAAGTAAATGATAAAGAATGCTGTTGCACTTCCATTTTGAAGGTTCTTATTGCAAAACAAGTGAACTTTATTTTGGGAAAACAAAATATCTCTGTGGGCTGAGTTCTACAGAGTTATTAAAGGCTTAATGTCAGGATGAACTTTCTGGAGAAGACACAGCCATGGTTTCAGAAAATGCTAAAAATTTGGGTCAAATTAAAAAAGCATTTACTCATTTAGTAACTACTTACCCAACATTCTCTGTATGTAAACTATTTACTGAGACTCACATGACTAAAATCTCTCTCCCATTCTAAAACTCCCCCCTCCTGTCCTAATTCCGTGAGAAAAGGGACACTGAGCTGGTTAGGCCAGCTCTGTTAGGAAGCCTTTTTCCAGCTCTTGTGGGACTAGAACACCTTTTCCAGTCTCAATTGGAATGGGGAGATGAAAAAAAGGTTAAAAATGAAACCCTGTTTGAGCTAATGCAATCCAAACTCAGCCAAAGGTATCCAAGTTGCTCCAAATCATTTCCCCAGTCCCTATTCTTGTTGATCCCAAGGTCCAGTCGCTTGTGAAACCCAACCACAAAACTGCCTGGGAGGTTCCCTTGGCTTCTCTCAGCCTGCAGACAAACCTTGAGGGATGTGCAGTAAAGGAAGGGGGGTCCCACTCCTCCACAGCTCCTAGGGAATGGGAAAATGGGCTTATGGGTGACAAAATCCCTCCTTTCCCTCAGAGGTGGTGAAATGGGGACATCTGAGACCTCCAGGGAGCAGCCAGTGGGTGTAACCTGCACAGGGACACAGTTCCCATAACGTCACAGCCAGAAGAGGTGAGTTAGTGGCAAAAATAAATTCACTTTCTCACCAAACACCCTCCTATTTTTCCGAGTCCAGATAAGCAAATTAAAAATGATGTCATGGTTCCCCCAGGACACTGCAACACGCTGCCATTTGTCCAGCCAGAGTACAACTCCTATTAGTGTGATATAACCCAGTAGTTGGGAACTCAATAGGAAAAACAGAGCTGGAATTTAATAAAAAACCCCCACAGCTTTTAACTCATTGCCCTTAACACGCAGAGCTACTGTAAGTGAGGGCCTCAACATGAACACTCTGAAGACCAAAGAATTAAAGTAAATGCAATCAGCAGATTACTAAATACCAATGGGAAATTTAGAGCTATAGAGAAAAATCCCAGAGCATTAAAGGATTTACTGCTTGGCATTGATGAGAAGCAAATCTTTGGATTTTCATTTCTCTCCTTAATTAGCAACCGAGGTTTATTTTAGTCTAAACTAAGTCACAAAAGATAACACACCCTAAAAGAAAATAGATAGCAGTGCAGTAAACTTCATAAAAAGTCTTATTAAAAATTAGAAGCAAAAAAAATAGATTTGAATGGAAAATCAATTTCCAGGACTTCCATTTCCTTTTGTTTTCTTGTCTTCCCACCCATGCTCAGCTCAGCTCTTTTCTAATAACATTCAGCTCTTTGCTACCGAGGTTACCAAGGGTGGTAACAAAGATAGCATTTGAAACCCAAAAGGGAGTCTCCCTTTTAGAAGGGACATTTTAGGAGTGTTCTTGCTCCTTCACAGCTTGGGGTTTGAAAGTTTGCTGTCTCCCTGCCCAGTTCCCAGGGCCTCTAAAATGGGTGAGCCGTGTTCTGTGTGGCCTCAGCTGGGAACAAAACAGCTGTGTGAAATGGAGAGGGGTTTTATGGATTCTCTGGGACAGGAGAAAGGTAAAGCTCTTCTGGTCAGTGAGGACAGCCCTGGCTGGTTGTCCTCTGAGCCCACCTACCACCTGCACCACTGGGGATGTGCTCCCAGGAGCTGCTTTGGCAGGGCAGGTTTGCTGGAGCATTCCCAGCTGCCAGGATGCAGCAGGGATTTGGTGTCTGGGCTCCTGACCTGGGCTACAGAGCCCCACAGCACCATTCTGGGCAGAGCTCCTGCCATGGCTTCAAGTAAAGCTGCAAAACATAAGCAGCTGCTTCAGAAGAGGGAAAGAGTGAAAGTCTGAGAGGTAAATCTGAAGAAATTCCTAATAACAAGGCCAGTCCCAAACAAACCTCGTCCTTCAGTGAGAAGCTGTGCTATCATCTGCTGTTAATCCCTCCCTGCTTTTCTCCCTTCCCCAGAGAGTCCAAGAATTCATTTGGTCCACATAAATATTGACTGTGGAGTGATCTGAGTGTGACCAGATCCATAGATCCATCCCTTTATGGCTTCGTAGTCCAGAATTCAACCCAAATCCAGCTCCAGCATCAAACAGATCATCTAGGCCTGTGAATCGCCTGAGGAGCAAAACTCCATTAAGTTCAACCAATCCCAGAAATTGCCAAGTTGGTGTCTAGCACTCAAAAATTATTGGATGGCTTAAAAATTATTAATTTTTTAAAAATCAACTATGAATTATTTTTATTTATCTTCTGGTTTGCAGTCCCTTGGGTTGGAAAATGGACACTTGTTGGACGTTAATAAAGTTTTCCTTGCGTGCTAAAATAATTAGTTGTTCATCTGAAAATGCACTGATTATAGTCATAGGATTGCAGGAGCTGAGCCCTTAAAATAAATTTTCAAATACCATGCAAAGGAAAGTTTTCACTCATAACAAAAAAACAAAAAAAAAAAAAGGAAAAAAACCCCAAAACACAGCCACAGCCAAACAAACCAAAACCACACAACCCTTTTAATGAATTACTTAACAAGGGGTGATACTTCAATTTATGGCCGTTCATTACATCCTTATTCTCGGGGTGAATCCTGAGTGAACACAATTTGGGGGCACCGATGGATATCTGCCTAGCCCAGTGAGCAGCCCCCCTTATCTCAGAGCCCGAGCAAAGGCTTTATTGTCCTTTGGGGTTGGGACACCTCTGCAGTGGCCAGGAGGGACAGCGACAGCGGGAATGTGATGGACGAGCTCGGCAGAGCCAGGAATTGGGACTTGGAGGGTGCCCTGCACTAGCTCAGGGAGAAGACACAAAGCAACTCCCTCCCTTGTTTTTTTAATTTGTTAAAACAACAGCTCCATATTCCCAGGGGCAAATGTCAGGAATAATTGCATGGAGCCGTGCTGAGGCACCCAGTGCCACCCAAGGGCTCCTGAAGGGTTAATATCGAGGAGCTCCGTTAATTTACAACTGCAGACCTTTATCGTCTCCCAGTGACACCGAGGGCTCACATTTCGCACTTAATTACTTGTTCAGCAATCAGCCCCGGCGAGAGATAGATGTGTTCTGTGTTTAGCCCTCGCAGCTGTGAATTGTTTATTTACTTATCGTCAGGCCGGGAATGGCTGCAATTTAAAGGTTCAGATCTCTGCTACCCTGAGCGGGGCAGGTCTTCCTTTAACCACTTCCACATTGCGGCACCGATTCGGCTGGAGATGCCCATCCTCTCCTCCCGTTCCGGGCAACGCGGCCGGCAGGTGGTCCTGGTTAGCGGCCACTGCGGCGCTTTGCGCCCAACAGCCCCTGCCAAGTTCCCAATCGGGCCCAGGGATCTGCCGAGGTAGATTTGGGGAGGTGAAAAGCTGGCCAAGGAGAGGAGGAGAGATGAATTCCAGCAGCACGGCTTCCGTGGAATGGCTCGATCCCTATCTCGGCGCTGGGGCAGCCGAATCACGGCGGCTTCAAACAGTGGCTGCCAGCAATTCCTGGGCCAAATGGTGCAATTACAGTTTAAGCTGTCAAATGGTGACCAGATGGCTTTATCTTTCACACCAGAGGCCTAAGAAGTTGGTAGGTGTGACCTTTCCACATACCAATCCACCTGCAGAGCGCCCGACCCTGCCAGTGCCGGAATTCCCGGCCCTGGGCTCCGACACCCACCCTTGGCTTTGATAACTTCGGAGCAAAGCCCTGTAAAAGCACCAGCAGCAGTTCCCAGAGGGCTGCATCGCCTCAAATGCAGCCCCACCAGCAGTGCTGTGGGACCACCTGAAGGGGTGGACTTGTTGGGGGATGGAACTAAAAGAGCTTTAAGGTCCCTGCCCACCCCAATTCCGTATTTCAGAGGGTTACTGGGTTGTGAAGAAGGGGGGATGATCCCTGTTGGTGCCTTGGGGCACGCACAGACTTTCCCATCTACCAAGGAAAGGAAGAGTTGTGACGGGGAAGAGAATCTCAATTCCATAGTTGGCCAAAAAAGGACGTTTCAGAAGGAAAATTGGTGACATTTCCTGCCAAGAGGGCAAAGTCACGATGGTCTGACCATGCAGGAATTGCTGCTGACCTTGTCATGTGCCTGATGAAGGAGAGGATGGTGGCGGAACCAGGCTGGACACATCCCCTAAAAAATCCCAAGGTAGTTCCAGGAGAGTCTCCCTGGGCAAAGCCCGGCCCAATTTCCCAGCAGAACCAGCTCAGGAGGTCGGGGGCTTGCTGGGGAATATCCCAGGCCCTGTTCCACCCCCACAGGCAGCTCTCTCCTGCCTCCAGGAAAGCCCAGGCTGTTCCCACACGGAAAGCACAGAGCTTTGCAGCAGGTCTCAGATTAGAGCAGTATTAAAAGTAAGGACTTTGGGGTCGGTATTAACCCCAGAGAATTCTGCCTGTGGGCAGGTGGAAGGGCTGACAGACATCAACAGCAGCAGCAGTTTCTGCCTCCGGGCTCTTGCAGCAGCCAACTGCTTTTGATTTAAAGAAAAGGCTTTCCTGTCCTGTGCTCTTATGAGAAACACACTTTTCTCCCAGTCCCAAGGTTATTTCTATCCCACAGATGAGGAGAAGGGGATGCAAGCTGACAGGGAACATGGTAAGGAAGGCTAAAGCACAGAGGTGCTGCTTCCTAACATTTTTTTGTATTATCATCACCACTGCTGCAGGAACAAATTACCAATCTCTGAAGATGGGACATCATTAATGTAGTTTAATAATAATATGTAAGAAAAAAAGAGATCAGGACTTCCTAGGCTTGAAGAATTATAAGATATTTTATTGGACATATACAAAGAATCAAAAATGCAGATAATTCCAGGGCAGTTGGGATTTTTCTCAGAAACAAATCTACAATCATCTGTGTCACTTCAGTAAAGCCAAAGAAAGAAGAAAAGAGCCTCCATAGGTACAATTGAATTAGACAAAATCCTGGAATTTGATGAGAGATAAAGTTACCACTAATTCTCTTAAGAAAAAAAAAGAAAAGAAAAAAAGGAGATGAAATTAAAATGTCAAAAGAGCAGTGAGCTGCTAAATTGAGCCTTCAGTTTTGGGTGCATTCACAGTTGTGTTGGCAGCACATCCATGGACGTGCTGAAGTGAAAACACTGCAAATGAAAGAGAAAACAACCAAAACACAACTTTTAAAAGGGCTGAAATGAACAACACAGAAAAGCTTTAGGATTTACAAGGCAGAAACAAATACAAACAAAACCTGGGGCTGGAACAGCCCAGTATGTACAAACATGCTGGGGTTGGGGTGAATCCTCCGGGCTGGATCGATGAGAGGGATACCAAAGGCTTGGACCCAGCCAGATCCCACTGGTCTTCACCCCCAGCACAGAAAATGGGGTGAAATACTTGTTTCTTCCACTATTCTGCAATTTTTCTCCTTTGTTTTAGTTTTTGCTGCTGCTGACGTTGGCAGCAGCAGCGCGGGGGGCCGGAGCCGCAGCCTCAGCTCAGGGAAGGGGGGGTTTTCAGAGAGCTGTGAAAATTTAACTCAGATGAACCCTGCCCTGATTTAACAGACATAAAATGACAGAAAGCAACTTCTCAGCTTCTCAGGCCAGCAGAGGAATTATTGCAAAAACCTGTGACAGAGAGATTGAAGGCAATGGGCACAAGGAGCTGTTTCGAAGGGGAGAGGATCCCTTGTGCTGCCTCCCCAGCCCTGCTACTTCACTCAGGCTTTCCCCACACTTAAATGGAAGCAAAAAAGTTCTCTGAGAGCCTGAGAGAATCCAAGGAACAAGGTGGGCTGGGAAGGATGCGCTGGGATCCTGCTTGGTACCAAAATCCTGCCCCAGATGGGGAGTACAGGGAGAAAGGGATGCCCCCACAGTGATGAGACTCCCATATTATTTTTGTCCCACATACACAAAACGCTGGCTATTGAAATCAGCTAGGAGTGATATCACTCCCAAATGCCTTTTTTTACCCAGAAATTTGCATCAGAGCCCTGGGGAAGTCGCTCTTCTGCCAGCGATGACGATGCATTTGCAGTGCTGGGACCCGGGGACAGAGAAAATCCAATTTTCTGACAGTTGCTCATCACCCCCACACACATTTCAGGGAGATTTTATCTGTCTGGCATGGATGATTTCCCAAACTGTTTTTATTAAGAGGAATTTTGGATGCCAGCAATGAATATTACTCTATTACTGAAAGGAATCAAAAGCTAAAGTGCCTGCGTGTACAGTTAATCTATCCAAACAGAAAATGTTTCTTAAAAAATTACGGCACTATTTTTATAACAAACCTCAGCCAAACTCAAAACTGAATAAATAGAATGTGTTCTTTTTAAACCAATTTATTTTTTTAATCCTGGGCAAAAAATACTTTACTTGCTTTCATTCATCAGGTAATGCTTCACCTCCCGTATCTGAGCGCAGAAATTTGCCCGTGATGGGATTTTAGCTTTGGGGACATCGCACTGAAAGACTCCCAGGGCTGAATGGTGGATGAAAACTTAGGCTGGCATCGCAGCCAGCCTGTGGTTTCTATCTCTTTTTAACAAATCCATGAATAAGGCAAGAAAATGCCTCAAAGGGGCCAGGAGTGATGGGCGAGAGCCACCCTAAAGCCCTGATGCACCAAAATAAAGCATCAGGTCAGAGCCCTCAGAATTTCTGCAGGATTTCCCAAGGGATTTATTCCCACTGCCACTCTGTGAAGGCAGGAACACAGAGCCACTGTCTTTATGTTATTTAAAACTGGCCTGCGTACTCATTACCACAATGTAATTATCATTAGGGCTGCTTAAAGCAGAGTTTAGCCGGTCCTAGTTTTTACTCCCTTATTATTATTACGGTTTTACTTTCACTAGAAGCCCATGCAGAACTTTTCCTGCAGTTTTTCAGTATTTATTTAGACTTGCACCACTGCCCAAGACCACAATTTGAGTGTCCCAAGCCTCATCCCACGATCTTTCACTCCCCGAAATGCTGCGCATTTTTGATGCCGTCACGAAGAGGAGTCGAGCCCAACAATTCGCAGCTTTCGAGAACCCTAAAATGTGGTTAAACATTCCTACAGGAGACGGTGATGAATAGGCAAGCAGGGTAACCTGACCCCCGGGGCTTACACATCCCCTTTTTGTTTGTTTGTTTGTTTTTTCTCCTGAGCTTTCCAGGGGTTTCAGCCGCGAGCAAACCCGGGGGCCTTAAAAAAAAAAAAAAAAAAAAAAAAAAAAAAACCCCAAAAAAAAAAAAAAACCAAAACCCCCCAAAAAGCCATGAAAACGCTTTAATTCCTACAACCACGTTACTCATTTGTGTCCGTGGTTTTTAAGAGGGGGTGATTCCAACTGAAAGCTAGAAAAAAAAAAAAAATTAATTGAGATTTATCCCCTCTGTTTTTCGTGTGTGAAAGAGAAACCCTGTGTGGGTGCTGTGCCATTCCCCAAAGTTTGAGCGCTGCTTTTTGGGCTGCCCTGCTAAAGGTCAAAAGCAGGTAATGGATGCCGAAATTTCCACAGACTGGGGCAAGCTCGGAGCTTGATGACTTTGATATCAGTTTTCTTCCACCCGGGGTGGGGTGGGGGTGAAAGAAAAAAATATCATTCCAGCTGCTCATTGATTTTTCATGGAAATTCACCAATTTCTCCTAGTTTAAGATCTGATTTCGCCCTGGTTATCACAGCCCTCTGCCCCCAGATGAAGCCCGGCTTTGTTTCAGCTCAGGGTGGGGATCCCATCATCGCTGCCCGGAGCATCGGGGACAGCCCGGGGTGCTGGGGGTTGGGGCTGGATGGCAGGGGCTACCCCCGAAAAAAAGCAAATAAAGCCAACACACCTCGAGAAAAGGGAAAAAGAGGGGAAGAAAAAGGTTGGAGAAAGCTGGGAATGGGGATGGAACGAGCCGGTGCCTTTGTGCGGGGCAGAACAAGGAGCTCAGCGTGGCAGAAATGAGCAG
>JACBWW010000023.1:7666475-7688461 GCA_020086605.1 Lanius collurio | reverse complement strand
AAGGCTGGAAGCCTTTTCAAAAGAACTTCTGTGAGTTGCAAGCAACTTTTTCTGCGTTGGCCGCCAGGAGTTTTGAGAGGATCCCTGGAAACACATTTGGTTTTAATCAGGCCCCTGCACTGTGGAACATCCTGTTTGTCTACACTTATTATTACTGACAAATTATCCTCCTCCAAATCTCAGGGAGCATTCACTTTATCCTCACATTAAACCTGATTGGAAACAGTAGGTTTAATTGGACTCAGCATGAGGCCCAGTCGTAAACTGCACCAGTTCCCTGTTTTATTGTGGCATTCCCTGGATGTGTGAAAATACCATATTTCATATACAGGACCCAGCTTGCTACTGCCAGGGCTGTCACAGACAGTGCACAGATGCCCTGGGCTACAGGAGCACCCTCTGACCACTCCCAGCTGGGAAAAGTTGGTTTATTCACTTCAATCTCTGAATAAAATACATCATTCCAGATCTGGCCCAAAAATCTGAGAGTTTTCTTCATCATTAACTGAGCTCCGTGGTCTGCAGGACTCAGAGTGTGCTCTGCTTCAGCTGAGCTTTGGAGTTTGGGAGGGATGGAGGAGCCAGTGCAGGGTGTGGATTGTCCTCTCACTGTCTTGCTGAGAAATGGGAGCATCTTCTTCTTCCCCTCATCAGCTGGAGACTCTTTCCTAGGAGAAGGCTGGGAAACCTGAGGGGTTAAAGGTGAATTCAGTTTGATGTATCTGGAGCTTGTGCCCAGGGCTGATTAGATGGGAAAGAGCTGGAAATTTCAGCCATGGAGGAGCCCACCATGGTTGGACTCCTGGTGATGGTGGGGTTGTGTATCCGGCTGGAGCTCTGAGATCTTCCCAACATCTCTGATTTTCCCTTGCTGGGAATGACCCTCTGGCAGCTGTGCCTCATCCAGATGTGCCCTGCAGGGAAGTCCAGGTGTTTCCAGATCAGGGACAAAGTCTGGGGAGGTGTCAGGTGATGGCAATCTTGGGTGGAAGCGCTGGAAATGAGCTCGTGCCTGAGAGATTCTGCCAGGAGATGAACTATGAAACAACTCCTTTCCAATGTGCTGGGTGTGGAAAAGCATGAGACAGCCTGATGTGCCTGTGGTCCAGGGGAAGGGGAAAAAACAGAGCAGTAGAAGACAAACAGACAACCCAAGCCCTTCACTATTCACATTTACACAATTTGGGACTGTTCATTAGGACAATAAAGTGTGTGATCTGCTGAAATTCAGCTTGTCATTACTGTATGATCTCTCCCAGGAGGGTAAAATAGCATTAAAGGGATTATCTTGGCATAAAGGTTACTTTAAACACAATTTAAATGGCATTTGCATTTGCCATGCCTGTGCATACTGTATTCTAGAAGAAAAATCTAAATTGCATTTCTCCAGCTTTAGAAGTTGAGTTTTGCACAAACAGCCTTTTGGAAAAGATAAAAACCTCACATGGGTTGTTGATTAAGGCTCCTTACCAGCAAAACAAACAAACAAACACAAAGCAGACTGCAGATAGAAAAGGAATTGCATAAGTAATAAATATCTGCAGGAAGGAGACTTGTTCCAAAGTCTAGTGCACAAATCTCAAACCTCTCCTCTAAATTGTCTTTGACAAAATCTGTGTCTCATGTTGTCTGGCAAACAGCAGCACTGTGAGGCGCCTTCCAGTGACACAAAATCTTCCAGTGATGACAAAATATTAATCAACTTTGCCCTTTAGATTGCAGCTTAATCACCTTTTGTTGCTTTTTTTGGAGACCTAGGTTGTTATTTTTTAAGGGAACTTTTAAAGAAGTCATAGCAGAAGGGTTTCTTGGAGGTTTCTGTGAGGCTGGGCATGTTCAGCCCTTCCAAAATCAGTGTCCATCTACTCTGGTGTTAAATATCAGCCTGGTAAAGGCAGAAGCAACTGTGTCTTCCTGGAGTAGTAAAATCTCAGTGCTGGAAGCATCATGGAAGTGCTTCTGGAACCCCCTGTTATCCCTCAGATCTCCCTTTGGGGTAGGGAGATGCACAGCCAGGGTCACCCTGCACTCATCTCACCAAAGCAGGGGCAAGAAACCCAAAATGCAGTTTTTTTACTGCTCTGCTTTTCATAACCTGGAGCATTAATTTCTCCTGTGCCATTTTTAGGTGCTGAATTCTTGGTGCACCTCATTTTCTTCCCCTTGATTGCCGAGTCACATGACTTGTGCTACTTTGGGGTACCTTTTAAACAAAAAATCTGCAAATCTACAGGAGAGCTACCACTAAATCTACTCAATGTACAGATCTACAAGAGCCTGAGGTGCCAATGCCCACCATGGAGTGCAGGCTCCCAGCTTTCCTTGAAAATTCCCTACAACTTTCCCGAAGCAAAGCGTTTCCTCCACGATATTTTGAAAGAAAACACTGCCGTGGTTGGAAGAGATGTGGAGCTTCTTTACCAGATGGAGGTGGCCTGACAGCTTGTAAAAAACCCTTTGCAAACAGTCAGCAGGAATGACAACTGACCTCAATTACTGCAGCCTTTCATTTCTGCAGCTGGGGAGGGCACTGGCACTGGGCAGCCCCGGGGTGAGAAACAGGCTGGAAAACACACGGAAAGAGCCTGGGGAAAACCAGGGGGCTCTGGAAAGCACAGCCCACAAAACAAATCCTTTCTCATGCTGTGTTTGCCCCCCACCCCCCACCCCTGTTCAGCTTTGGTACTGAACTTTCCATTTTCAACTGACCAACATAAATTAAAGGCAAACATTGGCATGGAGAGGAAAGATGGAGAAAGTTGACCATTTCCCTCAGGAGGTCAGCCACAAATTCCTTCTGTTGTCTGAGAAATGATGAGCTACTCTTTGGAGACATGACTTAGATCATTTGGTGTCACAGGGAAACTTTTCAGGCGTTTCAGCAAGACTTGAAATATGTCATCTTTTTTTTCCCCTTTTTTTTAATAAATATAGTTTTAAACTATGTTATTTTTTTTTTTCTTTTAATATAATCTTCCCTACAAAAAGCCAGTTGTGCACGGTGCTATTTCCTTTGGGCAATCTTACAAGAAATGTTCCCAGCTTGCTTCATGCCACTACAAATACCTCTTTACCTCGGAGAAAAGGGCACATCACTCACTTTTTGCAGGCCTAAACTAATTCGACTGCCTGGAGCTCAAACAGCTCTGGGTGACTGACAAGGTACATCAAGGAAAATGTGTCACTCCCCTTTCATCATTCACTTTCACTATTCATAAATAAAACATAAAAATCTATTTACTCTACAAGGACTATCTATCATGGAAGTTGGGGATCCCAGCCCACCCTGCTGAGTCTGGAGATGAATTTCCAACCAAAGGCAAACCCAAATGGAAAAGGATGGAGGATTTAGAAGATCTTGTAGGTGACATTTCCAGACAGAAGGAAAACAAGCTCTCAATTCCACCCGAAATGATAAATAAGAAGGACTGGTTTCAAACCTTCAGCAGAGGCTTCTCTGGTTTTCACATTTCCAGTGGCTCCTCGCTGACGGACTTAACAGATGCAGCCCCCATTTACCAGGGGTGAGTAAAATGCTTCAAGACACCATAAATGTTCATCAAAAACTCACACGAAGCCTGGAATGAGCTTTCTGCTGACGTTCCTGAAGCTGATTTTTAAATCCCTCCTCATCATGTAACGGCTCTGGCCCCACTTTCTTCTCTGGATTTCATCCAGGGAAAGAAGTCAAAGAAATTTCTTCTGCTGAGATATTTATTGCATGTGCTGTTCAAGGAAGTATTTGTAACTTGTTCAAAGTTCAAAACATCACCTCAAATCTTGCAGACTGACCTCTGAACCTGTTGCAGATCCATTTCTGAGGGTGTAAAATCCAGGTTTGAAGCTTTTACAGTTATTTTGTGGGAGGGAAGAAAGGTATAAAGAAGTGCCATTACCACTAATTCTAATTTTTTACAAATGTCTAAAACCAAACAATTCCCCCAGGACAGCGATGCTGCCCTGGTCTTTTGCTAAATTAAATCAAATTTTTCTTTTCACTGTCTCCTGTAATTACAACAGGCTTCCATTTGACTCGAGGGAGCTGGAGGCCAGTTGGGATCACCTTATTTTTTATCTGTTGGTGAATTGTAGGAAATCCCACTGGTCAGATTAGCCAATAACATCAGCATAGTTTTAATATCCTCGACTTAAGTAATAATCTCCAAAGCAGGTTCTGTAGAGCATTTTTTAACAGATTTATGCTTCACTCCTCACATGTTTCAATTACCCACACCCAGGGCTATTTAATGGTATGTAAATCCACCAGCAGCTTTGGAGCCTACAGGTTATTTAATCGAAAGAAGCCTCTGAGGACAAGGGGAAAATCCTTCCATGAACTCCCAGGTCCTGCTTCCCACTCTATCCCATCCTTTGAGACCCAAAAGAGAGGTGCTGAAATAGGGGAGAAAGTGTCAGCAGAAGGTCTCTGTGCACTGTGGTGGCTTTCAGACCACCCTGAGTGCAGCCAGAGGTCAGGGATTCAGCCCAACCACCGAGAGCAGACCTGAGCACATTCCCAAGCAGAGAAAACCAGCAAGGACTGCTTTTTAACTGATTAAAACAAGTTTTTTTCCCATTTTTGGGGGGGACAGAAGTGTTCAGACCACCCTTTTGGGGACAGGGTGTGGCTCTTGGGGGTGATGCTGCACACGGCTGGGACTTGGATTTGATGATCCTTGTGGGTCCCTGACATCCCAGAATATTCTGTCATTCTGTGATTGTAATTAAATGATAGGAACGATATTAATGATGGAAGCAGCACCTGCAGCATTGATTGCAATCACAAATTACTCGTGGTTCCCCAAATTCCTGTTTGGAGCACAGGACTGGGACCCACCTCTGATAGAAGGTTTGGAAACAAATATTGATCATCATCACTGCAAGGAGCTGACAGTCCTGCATCCTTCAACATGGATATTTCTTGGAAAGGCTTCTTTCCCCCCATCCATTGGTATTTCCAGTTCATTTATTTTAGTGAGGAAAGCAACATTTTCTGCCAACAGCATTTCCAGAAATATTTTCCAATGGCTCAGCTGAGCATCACTGAACAGAGAGAAAAAGGGAGGCGGATATTTTCTGTGCCATTTGAGAAAAATTTATGTTTTCTGTGTCAGGACAAAGGTGTGAAAGCTTAATCATAATAAAAAAGTGTATTTTAATGGGTGCATTAATGGGTAACAGAGAGTGAGCCTGTGCTGGTCAGCAGCAAAGCCATCAGAGGTGGAGCCCACTTGTTTTTTAGTACAAGAACAGACTCAAACCCTTCTGCAAGGAACCTTTCTTCATTTCCAACACGACTCCTTGGCTGTGGCAATGTGGCTTCAATTTGTTTTAAAGGTGCATTATGAAGCTGGAGCTTGAAATTACGCATTTACAGTTTGAAAGCAAAGCCATCCTTGGGCGGGAAGGAACTTGTAATTTTGTCAAATTACACAGAAAATGAAATTGGAGGAGCAATAAAGTGCCTGAAATGAGGTAGTGAAAAGTTCCACAGTGAAAAACCCCCATGTGCTGCACATGCAAAAACCACCTTTCCATCGCCTTTACTTAATTTTGCACATTTCTCCACAAGCAATAATGACAGTCTTGTTTTCACTTTTAAATACACGGCTCTTTGTTTAACTGTTTTTATGTTAAAATAGGAGGATAACCTTTCTCAGTCGCATTTTTGTCCTTAAATGTTCAAATTCAAACAACATAATTTGGTTCAGACAGGTAAATAATTCTTATTCCTAAAAAAAAAGTATAAAAATCAGCTGTCATGAATTAAAATCCATTTTTCCCTAACCCCAGATAAACATTAGTCAGTCTGCTTTTGATTGTAATAACACACTTGTCATTTCAGATATCATATGTTAGAGGGTTTTTTTTTCCTAAAGTCTTTATTGGAATTCCTTGAGCTAAATTTGCTGTGGGTTTATGAAGGGTTCATTAAAAATCAGAAACCAAAAGGATGTGGAGGACTCTGAAGAGTTTGTACTAACATGAAATAGAAATAACTTGCAAGATTTTTCATTTTAAAACTGCTCCTGTTTCACACGCCTTCAAATTTTGTCACACAGTAGAAATTTGGGGCCAAATGTGAAGTATTAAAGCACTTAGGGAATTTATTTTCAGCTGAGATTCATGTGCAGTGATGCTTCTCCCTTACTTGCAGTAAATCCAGAGTAAATGTGCTCAAGTGCTGAAGTTTTCACTGATTTTACACTGCCACAATGGGGACCTCAGGGCAGATCAGAGCAGAGATCCCTCTCATCAAATAGCAGGGATATATCTCCAGAAAAGGGGGTTATTTCAAGTAATCACACCTTGTATTTCAAACTGGCCTGATGCAAAGTTATGGTCACTTTTATAAAGTGTGACTTTTCACTTCTTCTTTATTTTAATCGCAGAGCAGAGCCCTGAGGGACAAACATGGGCAACAGAATCTGAAATTCCAGTTTCTGTTTGCCTGTTTCTGGTAACTGTGAAGTAAGGGCAAATTTCAGGCTTTGGCTTCATCTTGAATCTAGTTAAATTCATAGGAGGTGTTCATTAATTAAAATGGAACTATAATTAGGCTTTAGTTTTTCCATACTAGCAGTGTTTAAAGTCTGAAAACCTAAAAACTGCTTCAGAGAGAATGAAGTGGTGCCTTCTCTGCATCCTGGGGCTAATGGGACAAGAAAAAGTGGGATTGCATTGCAGCAAGAAAGGCTCAAATTAAAAACTGGAAAAGTTTCCAAATGGTGATGGTGCCACAGTGGCTGCAAAGCTGTAAGGAAATGCTGAATAATTCTTCTGGAAAAGGGAAGGAAAGGAACTTTTGACCAGGGCATGGAGTGAGAGGAAACAGGGGAATGACTTAAAATTGAACAAAGGTAGATTTAGATGGGATACAGGGAAGAAAATCCTCTCTGTGAGGGTGGGGAGGCCCTGGCTCAGGGTGCTCAAAGAAGCTGTGGCTGCCCCTGGATCCCTGGCAGTGCCCAAGGCCAGGTTGGATGGGGCTGGGAGCAGCCTGGGACAGTGGGAGGTGTCCCTGCCATGGCAGGGGGCAGAACTAGATGATGTTTAATCTCCTTTCCAACCCAAACCCTTTTATGATCTTACAATTCTGACTGAACATTTCCATTTTATCATTTAGGGGTCACAACTTTTGCCTCTGATCACTTTTAGGTCACTTTTTTACCTCATCTTCCCATTTTGCAATGAAGTGGCAAAAGAGCACCCAAATACCTTCACTGTCCAAGGAGCAACAACGTGAGCTGGAACTCCCTGGAGATGTTGGGATGGCCATGACACAAAGTTTTAGGGCACAATCAGGAGGGGTGAGGAGGGGCAAAAAGTGCACAGAAGTTAAACATGTAACCTTCTTCCTCAATCACCTCCCAAACCCATCTGTCAGGTATTCCTAGTCCTCACTTACAGTAGAATAGATCCATTTTACTTTCCCTTTCATATTTTACCCTGCTGGAAGGTCGCCCAGTCTCTTAAGTCAGACCTGACAGGATGTGAATTATCTCCATCCAGCCTTGACAGAACTTTGTGCATGGTGATGTAATGCCCCAAAAAGCCTGGTTTAGGAAAAAAAGAGACAGGACTTATTAGCAGGAAAGGAAACAAGCCTCTGTTTGACAACCAGTGGCTGGATATCAAGGAGAGCTTTCTTAGGGAAAAAAAAAATCGTTTATGACCACACAAATTACAATTATTTATTCAGAGGGAAGAAATGGCCATTGAATTTTTAACTAGAATCAGCTGGGTGAGCAACCTACAAGAGCAAATATTTGGGCATGGATTCCAGGTAGATTCAGACAGGAAAGGCTCAATTCTGCTCCCTGAGGGATCAATAAAACCACCAGAACTTGAGCGTGAGCTGTTGCAAAGGCAGCCAGCAACGTTTCCCTGCACTCCCCTTCCCCTCCACTGGGAGAATCTGCCAGGACATCACCACCCTTCTCCAGTAACCCCCTTTTCCTCTTCTTTTCCACCACCTCCTGTGGGTGCAACGTGCTCGAGTGAAACCCCAGTTCTGTCACCCCCTCATCCTTCCTGCTCTGAGCCTTTGTAGGCAGGGCTGCATTCCAGCAGTGTGATCTGAAACCAAATCCCTCCAAGTTCATGAAATATTTGGCATCTGTGCCTGTGGACTTGCGAACTTTTACCTTTTACCTATCAGCAGAGCAGCTCCCTTCACCCTTTCCTCCCCTCAGACTTGCAGGGAGTGGTGAAGTCCCAATCTCCACTGAATCATGGAAAGGTGTCCAGCGTAGCTCCATGGCAAAATACTCCCTCTCTACCCCATTTCCTGGCCATATTTCTCATCCTGGGCTGATAATGGAATTATTGGAGAGGATTGAAGGGAGCTCAGATGGATCTGCAAATTAAAGCACATTTTGATCACTTTTAATTGGCAGCCCCAGCCGCTGCCAACTGATGGAGCATCCCTGAGGGTGATGAAGAAGTTTTTACAATGAGGGTGGTGAAACATTGGTGTAAATTGCCCTGAGAAGGGATAGATGCTCCATCCCTTAAAAATTCCAAAGCTGGGTGGGGCTTTGAGCAACCTCATGTAGTGGCAGATGTTTCTGCTCCTTGCAGAGGGTTGGACTCATGGACCTATAAAAGTCTCTTCCAACCCAAACTACTCTGTGATTCTACAGTGGTCCTGGGGATAAGAGGAGACAGGAGACTGCCCAAGATGGGTTTGAAGGGTCAGTAGGGTTGGTGACAAGCTGTGGAAGTGGCAGATGACAAACACATTCTGGAAATGACACACATCTACGACACACCAAAATGTCACTGCACATTAAAAAACTCATCTTGAGCTACGTTAAAGGCACCAACTGCTGGAAAGTAATGCAGTAATGAATATTTGTGTCCCTGTCTTTAACAAATATGCCAAAAATGGTCTTCAGCTCAGTCCTTTCAGCTAAGTGAGCACAGAAACATGGACAGCCATCCCACTGTTTGTGGTCCCCTCATATAACTCTATTTTCCCAACTGTGTTGATGCCAGTAGATGGGGGGGTTTTTTGGAAGGAGCGACGTGTGTGCCTATAAATACTCATATCTGATTACACATTGGGCTTTTTGTGAGCTGCAGAAGAGATGCCAGTTCCCCTTTACTTTCCCCTGCTTAATTACAAGCTGGATTTGGATCCTGGGGAGGTCAGTGTGACTGCAGTGGCCATGGCCAGAGCTCTCGCAATGTCAGGCTTTCCCACGCACAGCCCCGCCGATGGCTCCCAGCCTCGACCTTGAAACACCCTCTGCCACTCCAAGGCCTCTGAGAAAAATGTGCTGACACTGAGATCCCCACTCAACACAGACATGCAAGATCTGGGGACATTTCAGAACAATCCTGATCGTTTTGCCCATGTGCTCCAAGGCTCCAGGTGCTGTGGTAACCCCGCCCTGTCACTGCCTTGTCATCCACACACTTAAATCCAACTGAATTCTTTTTATCTTCACTATAATCTGGTTAAATCTTTATTTCTGGTTCTTTTTGATCCATGGAGAACTAGAAGAGCTGCAAGTGTGCTCTGGCTCCAGGGTGACTGCAGTGATTTGGGAGCCTGGGTTGTTATCTCTTGTCAAACACGTCTGCAATCCAAGGGTCCAAGTGGAAACATTTGTCAGTGCCCCTTACATAATACCAGGTTTTATGGAAAAATTGAACCCTCCAGTAACTGCAGAGGAAATTCCAGAGCAAGCCTACTGACAGACATGTCTTGGAAGTTAGCTAGCATTTTGGAAGAGATCCAGGATTTTTTTTTCCTTTGCCTCACCACCACCCCTTAATTTTTTTTTTTAAAAAAGAAGGATAAAATCTCTTTGGAGCAGAGGGTCTTGAAACCCAAGAAGCTCCACTGGTACTTCTCTTCCAACTCTCATGAGGATATCTGGGAGTCAAAATGGTGCACGTAGGAAAAAGTCTGTGGGACAGAAAACTGCCAATAAGAACCTCTAGGACAGCAAGGTCTAGACCTCTTTTGGTCTTCAATGTATGAAAATTATGTGGCTTCTTTGATTGCATTGAAGAGTCTCTAAAACATTGCAGTCTGGCTGGTAAGTCCTCAGCAGAAGTGGGTTCTAACAGCTCCAAGTGTGCCTAAGGAAGGCAGGGATCTGGTTTTGCTGTGCAAGGGGAGCTGTAAAGCCTGTGAGCCAAAGGCTCTCGGCTGGTGTTTAACCCAGTTGAATTGCCACAGGAATGAGGAGACAAGAGCACTGGGAAATTGGGAAACTGGGAACTGAGTCAGCACCAGCTACAGACAAAAGCCCTCTGGATGGATGTCCAGAAGGTCTGCGACTAAAAACAGGGAAAAAGGTGCTTTCCAGTGCCACCCTCTGGGCAGGGACACCTCCCACTGTCCCAGTTGCTCCAAGCCCCATCCAGCCTGGCCTTGCACACTTCTGGGGATGCAAGGACAGCCACAGCTTCTCTGGGCACCCTGTGCCAGGGCCTGCCCACCCTCACAGGGAAGAATTTCTTCCCTGTATCCCATGTACCATCTAAATCCATCCTCTCTCAGTTGGAAGTCATTCCCGTGGTGTGACAGGTCTAGGTCAGGGGCAGGGGGGTTTGTGCCTGGAAGCAGAATGAGCTGTAGGTACCAATGACTTCCAGCTGACAGGGACATTTCCTCTTCTCACCAGCTCCTCACCTCAACCAGGAAGGGTGGAAGCAGCTTTGTGTCCCCAGCCAGCCCCTGAGGTGACACGGCTGTGGCTGTCACCTCTCTGCTCCTGGCACTTGGGCATCCAACAGCACCGTGAGGCCCAAATTTCGGCACAAGGCGTTTTTCCCAGATTCCTTGCTCCCCCCCACTCCAGCCCTGGTCTGTGGCTGCTCTGACTCATCTTGTAAACACCAGTCCCTGCAGCAAGCAGGACTGACAGAACAGGAAAAGGAAAGGAAAAAAAAAAGGGAGAGAAAAGGAGAAAAAGGACCCCTTCCTCCCGCTTCCCATCACCGCCCCTCACTTGTTATTGCAGAGGATCTTCCTGGCCAGACTTGACCTGCAAACAGTGGTCACCAGTGAACCATCAAAGGCCTTTCACATCTCCAGCAGCTGCAGGGAGGGTTCCTGTAAGCGCTCCTATCACTTTGACACCTCCAAAGCCAACCACGTCAATTGTACACTGTCATGGGCCACGTTTCAGGGACCACCTTCAATGCTTTGGCTCCAAAGAGCTGCTTTTTTCCAATTCATTGACACAGGGGGATATATATCTCAAAACTTGGCTGCAGCAGCCAGTGCATGCCTTGAGGATTACATAGCAAGTGAACTTTGTCAGTGTAAGCCCCAGTCAATAGGAGGAATTAAGTAGAAAGACCTCTATTGTTCCAGCAAGCCTTCTGAAGCCACTGATTGGCAGTAAAATGTCTTCAGTGACAGATGTAAAGTAAATATTGCCTATGCCAAGTCTCTACATTACTTTGATTACCCACCATCAATCAATTTGTTCTTTTCCTTGCAACAATAGCGGCTGCTGTTACACTTTAGACCCCTCTGATGAAGCCCTAAGTGTAAGTGATTAACAAACTGAAAGGAAAGGTTACCAAATGACAGCAAAATATATCTCAGGAGAAAAATGGGAGCATTGTCTCTGTGCACATGGATGTGCCTTAAGTATCTTGCTCTGAGGAGCAGAATGATATCCCTTCAATAAAACATATATATATATATATATACATATTCATACTCATATTTCCCCTCAAACTCCCTCATTAAACATCAGGTCAGTATTTGCAATATCCCCATGGCTTTTACAATGGCAAAATGTCAGGCATTATAAGGAAAACCAAAGTACTGAGGTCACCTCATAAATGGGAGCAAAACTGGAGGTGAAGGGGCTGTTGGAGCAGCAGATTCCTGAGGCATGGGATGCACAGCACAACTACAAAGCATTAACATAATTTCTTGATTCCGGGGATTGGGGCCAATGGAACATTCCTTTTCCCCCTTAATTCACTCTAAAGTTAGCAGGTGCTCACAACAGTAAAGGTTCTTTTGTTTTGCTCACACCATTGGGGAGGGCAAAGAATTTTCAGCTGCCTCAGGGCAAAGGAAAGCAATTTTTTTGGAAGGGAGGGTGAGTTCCTAAATGCCTCTAGCCCTAAATCCTCTTCCCACTAAGCAGGACAGCACATTTAAGTCTCAAAGCATTTAGCCATGTGCAAAGAGGCAGGAATGGCCACACAGGATCATGTTTGCTTCCTCTGACAGACAGTAACAGGCACCAAGGGAAATGCCACAACAAAAGTCAAACTGAGAGCAGTGTCTTGAATATTCTCCCAGCTTATGGCGAGGACCAGCACAGGGATTTCCTCGTCTGGAGGCTGCCTGTGTGTCCTTGCTATTCATGGTCACTGATGGATACATCCCATGGGGATCTCTCTAAATTCTTTTCCAAGCCGTGTCTACTCCGATATCCTGTGGCAATGAGGAGTTCAGGGGCTGAGCAAAACAACCCTTTCTGCCTTTGTGCTCGAGCCCTGCTCGCTGCTGGTGGCACTGTGTGCCCCAGGGTCACCAGGAGCCCGTGGGGTTCTCGTCCTGCTGCTCTGGTGACCCTACAGAGGGACAGCTGCCTGGGCCCAGGGCACCCAGGGCTCTGCCCATCCTTTGAGCTGCCTTTACAAGGGTGGCACAAGGAGATGTAACTTCAAAATGTAAGGATAGGGTTGTAGGAGCAGCTTTTGAATGGCTGCTCCATCTCAGAATCATCTCTGCTCTAAGCCCACCATGCTCTGCTAAATTCCTGCACAGGCTCATTTTTTACCCCGTATTTTTGTTTCTGATTTGTTGCAATTTTTATCACCCTGTGAATCATGAACATCACAAGCCATGCTCAATAATGCTGAAAATGAAGTGTATTTCAAGATTAACTTGACATTTCAAGTCCATCTCCTGGGTTAGTTTGGGATGAGCCCTCACAGAGGAACCAAGTGTACATGGCAGTGATATTTTACCTCTTCTCAGCCCCAGCAGTCCTGGTTCAGAGTGTGCCTGGGTAATGGAAATAAGCCCTTCATATTTCATGGGGTTCTGGCTCTTTCCTCTGCCACTGTGTCTGTGGGGTTCACATGAATGTCTTTGATTAGGTTTTCTAATTTTCCCTAATACCTGAGGGACCAGGCCAGTGCCAGGCTGAGGAGACAGCATGGCAAGAGAAAGAGAAATTTGGGAACACTGAAAGATCCAAGCCAGATTGGAAGGGGTTTAGAGCAACCTGGTCTAGTGGGAAGGGTTCATCTCTCCATCACAATATCAGCCCTGCAAGGAGGGGGGCAATCATTTGCCATAGGAGAAAGGAGTCCAGATAATGCCTGAGGGGCCCACAGCACGAGCTGTCTCCTTGGCTTTCCCTCTGAGAGGAGAGAATGTTGGGAATGGCACAAAAATCGAGCTTCCCCATGATTTCAACCAAAGGCACCACAATGGCATTTGTGCCAAGGCAGTTTTAGTAGTTTTTAATCCTCCTGCTCCACCACTAATAACTGCCTGGTCGCTGTACGGATTTGGGTTCATGCTTGTCAAATCAAGCTGCAGAATTAGCTGGAGAGCCTGATATGTGTATTTTTGGAATTACTTTTATGGTAAAATCATTAAGGCCACCCACCAACCAACATATGATCTCCCTACTGGCTTGGTTTTGGTCAGAGGCATTACCAATAAGAATTTAAACATTTTCCTGAAATAGTTATTTTTCAGTGACCTTCAGCAGCAGATGGCCACTGCAGCAAGTACTTATTTATGGCTTCTGTGTGGTAGCAATACTTAATTAATCTGTTGAAAACTTATTTTCCAGTCAAACTGGAAGCCCAAATGGCTTTAAAAATGGTTGATTAGGTGGCCCCAGCCCTGCTGGCTGGTAAATGGTTTTACTGTGGGGCAACCCAGAGCGATGTGGAGTGTGAAAAAAGAAGTTGCTGAATAGTTTTATTTTAGGTGGGTGAATTTCTTGTCACCATTTTGGTGGGTGGCTGCATTTTCCTTGTGGCCCATGTACCCAAGGCAAATTCAGAGAGGGAGGTAACATGACAGTTCCCATCAAAGTTTGGACACATTTCCTCTGAAGGAGACTCTCCAGGGGATGGCCCCGCACAGCAAAAAACGGCTGCAAGTTCACAGAAATAAAAGGGCACTTTGCCAGAGCAAACAGCCTCACACAGCTCTGCCTGCAACAAGGAATTCTGCCCCAGTTCCTGTCGTTCTCCTGCCCAGGCACCGAAATCTGGTTTTGGTCTGGCACACGCCAGAACTGAGCGTGGTGGAGGGGTTTTGCCACAATCAAGGATCTGTCTGTGCATGGAAGAAAGAAAGGTGAACTCAAATTTGGTGTCTTTTTTCCCCTTTTTTCCCAGCTGAAAAATGAATGGCTCCAGGAGGGATTTTCTGTGTATCACACATAATATTTTGCTTATTTGTTTCCATATGAAAACTCCTGGTGAAGTGGGACAAAGAGTCCCAGCTGTAACTGCTCCGTGCTCCGTGGGGATTTTTGATGGCATCTGAAGATTTTGGAGGTGACACAACAACAAATGCATCTGAATAACCAAACTGCAAGGTAAAGACCAATTTTTGAGCCTGTATTTTTCCTCTACCTAACACAAGTGTGTCTGCAGTCCTGTCTGAGGCTCCTAGCGTGCCTTGGGACAGTGAAAACATAGTTAAGATCAACATCCTGATTTGCTGACACCAAGCACTAAATCACTCACAGGCACACTTCTGAACAGGAGTGTGGGGAAGAACATTCCTTGCCAAGATTAAAGGCCAGGATCGGTGCTCCTTGGGAAGGTACCGCAGTCACAACTGCTCAGGGAAACTTTAGCACCTCCCCAAATCCAAGGAAAATAATGAATTCCTAGTAGAGCTCAGCCCTAGCAGATGTTGGGCATGAGCATGAAACAGCTTTTTGAAATAATAATCAACCTTAGAGTCAGAAACCATCAGAAAGACCCTCAGAAATCAAAAGCAGCCTCAGACCCGGGGAGCCCATGGAAGAGGTGCCGAGATTTTCGGGGGGTGTGTAGTGACAGCACAAGGGAGAATGGGTTTAAACTGAGAGAGAGCAGGGTTAGGTGGGATATTGGGGACAGATCCTTCCTTGTGAGGCCCCAGCACAGGCTGTCCAGAGAAGCTGTGGCTGCCCCATCCCTGGAAGTGTCCAAGGCCAGTCTGGATGGATTTTGGATTGCTCTGGTCTCAGCCCTGTGCCCCCACAGGGCTTTGGGCTGGGCTATTTCAAATCTGTGCAGATCTACTGGGAAGTGAGGAAGGATTTGGAGAAAATAGTTCCAAAAATTGCAGATTTTGTAGTTGTGGGCAAGTGAGCAGTCAGGTTCTGACTGTAACTCCATTACACTGTGGCCTGCAGCAGCTCTCAGCCTTCATTTGGCCAGCCAGCAATCTGTTGATTTAATTTTATGTTACAACCATTGGTTATACCTAAATATATCAGGAACATGGACCTCAGCATTCCAGAGTCATAATTCATGTCAAGCTAACCAAAGGCAGCATATTTAACTTCTGATGGCCCACAATCCATCTCAAAGGTCACTGCAATCTCCAGGGTCTGAGGAAACCCACAGATGCTGCAATGCCTATTTTCTTTGAAATACAGAAAAAACTCTTCTCTTGAAAAAAACTAGTCTTTTATTCTTATTATTTAACACTTTCCCCTTCGGCCCAGGTGATCTGTAATCCCAAATTTTTGAGGGAAAGGAAGGAAAACCCAAAAGAATTAGTGTCAGGTAAGTCAAGCAGCCTGGTCTTCATTAAGCAAACACGGTCCACCAAGTTCCTCTGGTTGTATCTGCTCCACAAAGGGGCTGGAATTCTGAACAGGAGTCTGGAAATGAAACACGAGCTGTAACTTTACTCATGGTGCCCATCAAGGAAATGAACACAACTTGACTGGTCAGGATAGTGCGTCTCAACAGCAACATGAAAATAAAACTGGGAGTATGGACCAGAGACTGCTTGTTTTCCTGAGGGAAAAAAAAAAAGAAGAAAACAACAAGAAGAAATTTAAAAAAATAAATAGAAAAGAGACAGTCCTCAAAATATGGTGCTGATTAACAGCTCTCATGTGAGCTCCTCGAGAGGGTGCCTAAGCAGGAGGGTACAGGGTGTTTGTGCTTCACAAGGAAAATATTTATACCTGGTACATAACCATAGCTGCAAAAACTTGCTCGAGGTCTAAATAGTGTGACTACATGAATTAAGCTGATGGCTCCTCTGGTGGGCAAAGGGGATGCTTGGTCAGGGCTGGGGGGGATGCAGAGCTGCATAAAACATGAAAAACAGACCTGCAGCAGGGCCAGGTGAGCATAAAACTCTGCCTTTGTAATAAACCCCTATGCCACTGGGAGTCATCAGTGGTTTTGACTAATTTTATAGCAAATTACCAAAAAAAAAGTTCTTTCTCCCTCTTGCTGAAGAGTCTTCCTCCTCTCACAGGTGGTGAGCACATGCTCATATATTTTTTTCGTTCTAGAAGATCGTCATCTTCAAAAGTCTGTATCTAAAATGAAGATCTGTGGTAGAGGGAGAAATGTAAATTAAATATATGTGACTATAAAGGGGGAAATATGGAAATAGGGAAATGACTGGGAAGTTGCAGTGTCTTCCCAAAACACCCCCACTGTTCATTGGTTTTTCTGCACTGCCCCCCACATTTTCTGGGGCAGATGAGAGACCCTCCACAACTAAGGCAAAACCAGTGGGTGTCAGAGGGAAACCTGAAGTACAAACCCCCCTTTCTCTTAAGCAGATAAAGGTGGATATGAGCAAGAAAGGTTTCTGTGCAATTTAAGTCAGTTTTGCCTCCTGGTTCTTGCAGCAGGGGCTGCTCAGGGGGGTAGCTCATCATGATGGCAACAAATCTGTAGGAGAGCTGGAAATGCATGGAGGAGCCAGAGAGCCCCCAAACACCAGCACCACAAGCCAGGGAATGTCCCAAAGGGAGCTGAGATTCATGACAGCTCACACTTGACCCTCACAGATACAGCTGGAGAGGGTTAATCACAACACTCTGCACCAGGGACTAACCCAGAGGCACTGCCCTGCAGTCAACAGCTTCCAGGGCTAAAATGCCTGCTGCACTTGCTGCTGGGAGAGCAAGCCCTGGCAGAAAGACAAGGGATACTGGAAGGGTCTCTGGGATCTCAGACAGCACAAACTAAACTTGCCCTAGAGCTCCTCCAAAAAGCTTTTCCAAGTGGTGGTCACACAAGGCCTTGGTAGGGCTGTGACGTGGATCAAGCACTGCCTTGGTTGGGGCAGCTCAGTCTCCTTCAGCCCTGCATCACTTGGTCCCCTCTCTGCTCCACCAGAACGGGTTCCTCCCTTCCAGAGTCCATTTTCCTTGTGATTTCCTACCATAAACCAGTCAAACCTCGTTCTGTGTTAGGTTAAGCAAAGCAGCTGCACTAAAAAGACATAAAAGTGAGTGACATATCACACAAATATGAATGCACACCATAAAAGGTCTCAAACGGACCAAGATTTTCATTAAATAAGAAAGTTACAAGATTTAACAGCCTGGCAGCCTCTACCTGCCTTGCCTTGCAAGTTTAGTCATGGACAAAAGTATTGTCCAACAGAGTGAGGGAGAGAGAATGCAGCCCCTGGTATTTTCAGGAAAAATTCTGAGTGCAGTGCAATCCCCACACATGAATGTTGTTGTTTCAAAGCCCTTGAATCTCACACTGCTCCTCCCCATTTGCATCTTGCAGGACACTCTGTTGGCAGAGGTCCCTTTTGCTAAGTATAATGTCAAGCTTTAATCTTCTCAAGTCATGGTTGAAATGAAAAAAAGAAGGGGAAAAAAGTAACCAAACCCAACCCAGTTACAAGAATTGAGACTGGGAACAAGAGAGAAAGAGAGACAGATGCCAAGACATGATGAAAAAAAAATCTGTTTCTTCTGCCTGCTGCTTGTTCTGAGACTCAGGTTGCTGTGAGAGGGGAACTGAAGGTAATTAAAACAGGTTTGGAACAGGGACTTCAGAGCCAAGTCTCGTGTGCAGATGGCAAGAGGCAGAGCCTCTGTGCCAATCATCACATCTACCTTGGAGCTGAGTTTGAGCAAAGCCACTGTGGGTCTTTGGCTGAGAGTGTCAGATCCAGCCCAATCTCATCCCAGGAAACTTAGTGCAGAGAAGTGAGTGAGGGAGTGAGTGAGGGAGTGAGGGAGTGAGGGAGTGAGTGAGTGAGTGAGTGAGTGAGTGAGGGAGTGAGGGAGTGAGTGAGGGAGTGAGTGAGGGAGTGAGGGAGTGAGTGAGTGAGTGAGGGAGTGAGTGAGTGTGTGAGTGAGTGAGTGAGTGAGTGAGTGAGTGAGTGAGGGAGTGAGTGAGGGAGTGAGTGAGTGAGGGAGTGAGTGAGGGAGTGAGTGAGGGAGTGAGGGAGTGAGGGAGTGAGGGAGTGAGTGAGTGAGGGAGGGAGGGAGTGAGTGAGTGAGGGAGTGAGGGAGTGAGGGAGGGAGGGAGTGAGTGAGGGAGTGAGGGAGTGAGTGAGTGAGGGAGGGAGGGAGTGAGGGAGTGAGGGAGTGAGGGAGTGAGTGAGGGAGTGTCCCTTGGGATCTTCACACCACAGTGGGTGCAGGAATGATGCCAAAAAGAATCTTTCTGAGGCAGAAACTCGGGCATTCGTACAAAGAACTGACTGATTTGGAACTACAGGTTAATGTTCTGATTTGAGTGAAAGAACTCAGTGAAACACCCTCCTCTTCCTCTTCCAGTCAGCTTTCCACGTGGCCCAATTCTCATCAGTTTGTCATCTTTCCTAGGGAAAGCTTTCTCATCATTCCAAGGACGCTCGAGTGAAGAGGTTAACAGGAATCCAGGATTATAGAGACATCTGGCTTTAGAAATCCCCAAACACTTCAGTTCAGCCTTGGCAGAGAGCTGGGGTTTGCTGGGGAGCAGAGTGGGGAGACTGACCACAGATCCCAGAGCCAACAGTGGATGCAATGGCCTGGATGCAGCAGGAATACTGGACAAGTGTTGGAGTGATGGGCAGCCAGCACCTGTGTCCTCACCAGACTTCTTCTTCATCAGAAAACTGCTATTTAATTACACACATGTGACATGACATGAACTTTGCCAAAATGTTTTCCAGTCTTCAGTGAGCTCCAAGGAAGAAGAAGTTTGGGAGATGTGTTTCACTACCTGTGCCTTTGCCTCTCTGCTGGGAGATGAAGCTCGAAGGATAAAAGGAATTTCCACTTCTTTCTCTGTGTGTGAGTTGTTTTTTAGGTTTCTGTGCTCGCTGGAACTGCTCCCACAGGAGTTATGCAAATGTAATGGCTAATTTGACAAGCTTGAATGAGTCATCTTTCAAAACCATTATTGTACAAAATGTAACATGGTTTGGAACCGTCTCCCGTCTGTGTAAAATGATATTGCCTCTTTTTGCCCTTTCCTTGAATCAAAGGCAGATGCAAACGTCAAGGTTTCTGTACAGCACCCCCCCCCTCCTCCTCTTCCCACACTGGGATTAGCAGTGGGAGTTGCAGGCTCTTTGTAGTGATTCATACTTAAAGATCCACTCAGAGTTCTCTTCCAGGGCCATCTCTTCAAGGAAATAACTGTAGATGAAGAGCACACCATTTATTTTTCAGTGTATTTTGCCATGAGTACAAAAATAAATCGTGGTGTCTGAGTGGAGCGGGTTGGAGAACAGGTGGTGCTGAAGCAGCCAGTGAAACCCAAGGAATACTGAGAGGAATTTCACTGCTGCCAACTCGTGACGAGTTCAATGCTACATTAGTGTTGTGTAGCTTTTGGACCTCCAAAAGGAAGTGTGCAGCAAATTCTTTGAGAGCTGAATGGAGTAAGAGGGAAAAGGAGGAAGTGCTGAGTGTTTGGTTGAGGAATACCACTTGTCCTGAGCATAAAAGAGAAGTCATCAAGAGAGAGGAAAGGAGGACTTGTGCTTTTTCAAAGGAAAAATTCCTGCAGCAGTGAGGGGGTGGATTTCTGGATATTCCAGTGTGAAATAAAATCCTGGCTTGCACATTGCCCCTGACAGATGTTTAGTGCAGAAGATCTAAATAGGTAGAGCAAGAAGTCTGAAATCAGAGCTGCTTAAAGACAACTTCAAGGTGGCAGGTGCTGACAGGAGCTGCAAAGAGAGGTGGAAATGGGACCCTGAGCGAGAGGAGGTGGAAGGAGGGGAGTTTTATTGCATGGCAGGTGAGCAAGGCCTCAGAAGGGCTGGCCTGAAAACAAAAGATTGGGCTTGGTGAACAGCTGTTAAATGGGCACATTGGGATATTGATCCAGAACCAGAGGAGGCTGTCTGACCATGACCTTTAGGTAGGAAGCACATGGAGGAAGAGGAGGGCACAAGCTCCAAGGCCTTGGCAAACATAGAGTGAAGGATGTTCAATATCTGATCTTAAAATTCCTGGGAGAACCAGGAGAGATTGAAGACTTGGATGAGTAATTCTGAGAGAAGCAAGCTAAAGAGGAGGTCAAGAATATGGAGGAAAGGATGTGCCAGAGGTAGAAATGGCATAACAGGGAAACACCTCCATATCCAGCATTATTTCCAAGAAGCCCAGAATGGGACACAACCAAACCAGCAGAAAAATTACCTCCAAAATATTGTCAGTTAACCCCAAACTTAGCAACCAGGGCATCTGAGATAAAAAGCAGTGTAGCCACTGCTCCTATCCCTCAGGGAAAAGCAGTTTTCCACTGCTAGTCAGACCTGGCTGTTTTCCTTGGACATCTGAAAATCCCAGCGAGTGGTACTGGAGGGGTTAATCCACCCTTCTGATTTAACACTGGGTAAACCAGCTCACTTCATTCCTGTCCCTGCACCTCCTCAGTGGCAGTGCAGCGTGTTTATAAAAATAGCAAACAAATAATTTGGCAGCAAGGGTTGGAAGTAAAAATTAAAAAAAAAAAGCCATATTTTCCCTATTAAATTTTGATAGTCTCCCAAAGGCTTTCAATATATTGCACGCGTCCAAGCCCTACCACAGAATAATTGAATCATAAAGACTAATTCCATGTGTCTTCTGAGCCCGTGCACGAGGCAGGGGATGCTGTGGGCAGGCACAGGGGCCAGGAGGACATGGCACAGATAGCCTTGCATTTCCCCAAGTGGATGGGAAAGCAGCACAACGTCCTCTGGCAGCCCAAGGGGCATCTCCTCTCTGAGAAGGAAAATCTACTATTTGTTTAATAATTTTTTTTAAGTGTTTTCTTTGCATGGCTTGGGTATTTTAACCCTTCCTAACAGCCAGAAAAGCAATTTAATCAGCTTTTTGAAGGCTGTTTTTGGAGGTACTCACAGGTTAGTGGAGCCAGTGTGGTGTAGCTTCACTACATCCATGGGAGAGTGGTGATGGATCTCTAAATTGCCCAGGGCCATCGTCCAACATTTCCTTTGTTTGAGACACTGGCCTGAGCTTCAGACTCTGCAAATCAGTTTCTGGCTGAGTTCAGACAACAAATGCAAGTTCCCAGATCTGTTAGGGAAAAATTGGCTGGATTAAAGTATTTTTAGCCCTGGGCTTATGTATGGGTCCTGTATAGAAGCAAGAAGTTGAAAATAACCATGGCAAGGTTATAAAAAGCTGCTCTAGCTGGATATAGCCAGTGCAGTGACACCAGTGGGAAACCTGTGAGGGAGAGACTTCCACACAGATCCTCCACTGCTGCTCAGCAAAGCTCACTCACACTCTTAGAGGAACTCGTTGGATCTGTAAAAGATGATAAATGAGAGAAAATAAGAAACCACCAGCAGCTAAGTTATAAGAGGATAATGATCCAAAAGTCCAAGTTTTGTAGGTTCAAAGCCAGTGCAAGGAGAGGGACTTGCCTTGCCTTGCCTTGCCTTGCCTTGCCTTGCCTTCCCAAAACTTCCCAAAACTTCCTTTCCCAAAACTTCCTTTCCTTTCCTTTCCTTTCCTTTCCTTTCCTTTCCTTTCCTTTCCTTTCCTTTCCTTTCCTTTCCTTTCCTTTCCTTTCCTTTC
>JACBWW010000023.1:7606340-7626477 GCA_020086605.1 Lanius collurio | reverse complement strand
TCTTTTTCTTTTTCTTTTTCTTTTTCTTTTTCTTTTTCTTTTTCTTTCTCTTTTTCTCTTTCTCTTTCTCTTTTTCTTTTTCTCTTTCTCTTTTCCTTTTCCTTTTCCTTTTTCTATTTCTTTTTCTTTTCCTTTTCCTTTTCCTTTTTTTTTTTTTTACAAACATGTCCCTGGGATAATAATGTAAAATTTTATACTGAAACAAGCTCCATTTTACTTTCCCAGTGCCACCAGTTTCTCACACAGCATGGAAGAAAAAATGAGAAGAACACACAGCTCCTCTCCCACAGAAATGCCAAACTGCAAATGGAATGGAACAGCTGAAACTCCCAGCGAGAGACTCGAGGGCTGAGGTTGCACAATCAGGATTTCATCCTCTGACACTCTTTGTTTTAGGCTTGCAAAATCTGCACAAATATCCAGAAATCATATTTATTCAGCACCTCTGCCATGGAACGTCGTGGGGGCCTAAAGAATGTGTTCAGGAAGGGATTAGACCAACTAATGGTGAATAAATTCACCGAAAATTGGATGTAATATCTGGTTTATTTAGTTCCTGGGCTGCTCAGAGCTGGAGGACAAACCAGGGAAAGGATCATTCTGTTCTTGTCCTTGTTTTTAACTTCTTTTCCCTAACCAGTGACTGCTCCTAATGGAGCACCATGATGGTGATTATTGCTGTGATTATTGCAAGTGATCCATGCTTAATTTAAAATTAAAAAGGAACTGCATTCTGCTGTAACTTCAAATCTATTTTCTCAAGTCTCTTGTAACTCTGACGTCTTCCAATCCAGATTGGCTTTTCCAATTAAACATAATTTCATCAAGAAAAATAAATTATTATAATAGCAGACTGGATTGCCTCACAATCCCATTTGACTTCAAAATATCCTGTGCAGCTCATCAGAAATAAATCACTTTGATCATTACTCAACCATGTAAGAATTTGATGGAGACCCTTCCTGATTTTGATGAGATCTAATAATTCTTGAAAGTTACCAATAAAGGATTTGATCCCATAGTTGTTAATTAACTCATTTCTTCTCTCTCATGACTCCTTTACTAATTTTACCTCCATCAATCGTTGCTCTGGAGGGTTTTTCTCTCTGTCCAGCTGGGACAGTCCTGCTGTCATCACACTTGATTTTCAACCATAATTGGTTTGAGCTAAATATAAGTGTTGATGGGATTTGTTAGGATTGTGACAAGCCTGTTATTTTAAAAAAAAAGTTCTCCTTAAGTTGGCTTTGAGATACAGGTAAAGTTGGTGGCACACAAGGCATTGGTGTCTTGTTTCTCTTTGTAAATCAGAAGTGAGCGTTCCACAAGAATTAAATTCACTGAGACACAACCAGAAAGTTTCCACCAATATTTTTTCAGTTACTTCAATTCCTACAGTCCTTTATAAAGCAAAGTTCTTCAGGATTATTTATTATTTATTTATTATTTATATATTTATTATATAGCTGAGCTGTGTTGATGAACAGGAGATGGACTTAAGAACATTCCTAAAGTTAAATACATCAGTAAACACTTTGCTGAATAAACCCAGATGATTGCAAATTGTGATTTCCCTCCTTAAATGCCAATGAGTGCTCACAGTTCTGCATTTATTTCCCATATTGTGTTGGGACCAGCTGGGAAGCAGCACAATCTGCTGCAGCCACAAACAAATACTGCAAAGAAGGTTCCATGCTCTGCACCCATCCTTCACAGGGGCAGAACATTTGGGGAAGGAGGATTCTGGCAGGTTTTGGCATCAGGAAGGAGCAGCAGTCCTATGGGAGCTTCCTAATTACTAATTAGCTGGCAGTAACCAGCTAAGGAATATCAGTTTAAGATTCATGCAAAGATGTCTGTCTATATTAAAGCACAAATATTTAAGAAGATCTATTTAAAATAATGATCATGTGTATGAGCAAAAATTTACATTATTTTGATAACTTTCTTCTCTTGGTAGTAATTTTTTAATTAATTAGGATATTTTTAATGCAGTTATGATGAAGTTTCTTGGACCATTGCACAGGAGACATGAAACTGTGGCCTTGCTGAAAAAAAGCAAATTGTTTTTCAACAAACTTGATGGCAGTGGGCCCACAAATGTCATCCTTCCTCAGATGAGCTTTCTGCCCACTCCAGAGAGCATTTTGTCTTTGGAAAAGGAGAATTAAGAACTTCAGGATCAGGCCCAAACAGCACAAAGGGTCTTTTTGGATCACTATCTACTGCACTTTCTTGACACCATCAGCATTTTGCAGCCCCTCTATGAAAAGAGAGCAGGAGGAAGAATTTCTTTCCAGAAAATTAGGGATTTCTTTAATTTTTGGGGTCTTCTATGCCCAAAGCATGACAGACCAGTAGCTCTTGTGCTCTGCAACCGGGCAATGGGCATTCCCTGCTTTCCTTCATTAAACTGGAGACCTTGGTGGGCTGCTGGAAAAAAAAGAAAAATAAAAAAATTTAGGAAAGGGGTACTGGAGAGGGGCGGGCGAGCGCGTGAGAGAACCACATGTTCAGGGTGCCTGTGTATGAACAGCAAGCTTTCTGGCCTGACATTTATTGAAAAAATAGATCTTACACTGTATCCACCCAACACCTGTTGAGAAACACTGACCCCATTACAGAGGTTGGATTTACACTGGCTCTGTATAACACCCTATAAAGGAGGCCACTGGTGCAAAAGATTAAAGAATGCTGTTAAGTAAGTTGTTTTATTTCTTTTGAGACTGAAAGAAAGCTGCAAAGTGAGAGAAAGCTTTCCTCGGTTATTTACTCTTCATTACCGGGGATCTTGAAGGGCCTTGTATAAACTGCTCCAGTCGGGTCATGACAACACTTTATAAGGTGCAAATGTTGAGGTGGAGCCAGAGCTGCACTGCCGGGGAAGGCAATGGAAAGGTCCCTCCCGACTGGATGGAAAGTTAGTGCTAATAAAAGCTCCTGGCTTTGGCACGGCCTCCCAGGCACCAGGGGCCCATCAACACCCGTTTGCACCAGGGCCACCGGCCCGAGCGAGCCACGCTGCCCTCAGTGCAGCTTCTCCAGGGGAACTTCGTAAAGTCCTGGTTGGAGCTGAAAATCTTATGTTTAAGGGCAGGGGGAAGGGGGAAAAACCCCCCTCGCCCTTGTTTTTTACAAGGTGCTGTGTAATGAATAGCCCATTTCAAGGAATGTGTGAGTTCCTATCAGGGCTCGGGGAATGCTGCAGAAGGTTTTCAGTCCATGCGTGTCCCAGTTTTCAGACAAATGGCTTTCTGTGTGTTTGCTGCCTTCTCCTCTCGGCCTTTCCAAACCATCTGTGGGATCTGGTTCTGCCTGGCAGAAGGCTGGTGGAGGCAGCTCACCTGCCCTCCCCACCAGTGGGATAACACCGGGCCAGCCTCTTCACCTCCTTTTCTGTGACCTTGGTTCAGTGAACTGGGAACCTTCAGTTTTTGGGACCAAACAAGCTGGAAGGTGAAGCAAGGCTTCCAAGGGGTCATGAACACTGAGTAGTTACATCCAAGCTAGGAGATGGAAGACTGACCAAGTGACACAGCCATAGATTTTGAATATATTGCCTGGAGACCTCCTCAAATATCTGAGGCATCTCCAAGGGGGCTGACAGATTCCATGCAGGGTCTGTGGGAGACCCTTAGCCTTGGGGGTAGATGTTAGGGCCAGGGAGACTCCTGAGATCCCAAACAGCATCAAACAGCCACGTGTGGGTTGATAACCTGAGCCCTTTAATCACCTTTTAACCAAAGACTGGCTGCAAATGTGGGGGCTCAGAAAACCCTGGCTGAGGGAGACAAACAGAAATGTTCCCACAGAGATGTGTCCACTGCTCAAAAGAGGACAATACAAAGAGGCAGGAGGTGCTTGCTTTCACCAGCAATGATGGAGACTCCTCAGAGCAGTGAGGACCCTGATCAGAGGATGTTTTGCTCAGCCCTCATCCAGCAGGAACCTTCAGCACTTCTGCACTGCCTCAGAAGGAGCCCTTTGCTTTGGAGCAGGTACAACACCTGAATTCCTTCTTCTGTTTTCACATCTGTCTGAAAAAAAAACTGAACCAAGTTTTTGCTGCAAAAACTCTCTGGAGAAGTGGGCAAAGCATCTCAGGAGGCTCTGCAGGTTGCCTGCTGGCTTTGGGATGTCTCAGGTCTGAGCTATGACACGCTGCCTCAGAAGGGTCACTTTAGGCAATGAGTTCCTGTCCTCCTCCCCCACTGGTCCTGTCCCCAGGCACTCCCTGGCCACGGGCAGGGATGGGTGGACTCTGGGCAGCAGATGTCAGGGTGTGAGAAAGTCTCCATTTATTCAGGCAGCCTTTGAGGAAGCTTCTTTCTCATCCCACCCTTTCCACAGCTCTGTTTGGACACAAACACGATTTTTGTGTAGGAATAATTTCTCCATTTTTCCAAAATGTCTCCAAAATTTTCCAAAATTTCTCCAAAAAGTCTCCTGTTTCTCCAGGAAACAGACTGTGAATGAGACCTTCTTTTGAAAAAAATGAAATAATATTATTTTTTTTTCTTTTTAGATCCTGCAGGCTGGGAATAGTCCCTTATTTCCCACGCAGGGATGTAAGGCTGGCATGTGCTCTGCATTTGCAGCAGGCAGAGCAGCTGCATGGAGCTTCAAGAGTTGGGCTCCTTCTGTGTGAGCAGGACTAAACCCTGCAGGTTCAATTAACAGTCTTTGGAAATGCACCAAGGCCTGATGATCCCCAGGCTTGTTTGAAGGGAAGGAAGGTGGCTGATGGAGAAGAACTGGACCTGCCAGGGTCTGAACACAGCTGGGACACACAGTGAGAGCCTGAAAAGTCTGGAACCTGTGCTCTGATGGCTGCTGAGCCAAGAAGTCCCATGGCTGGGACAATAAACAAACAGAAATGGGCTGTGCAGATGAATGCCTTGTCTTTGGGATGTAAAATCCCTGTGCCTCCCAAGTCACAAGTCCCAGCATTTAGCTCTGAGTTCTTTAATGAAAAGGATGAACAGAAAGCAGCTTCACAAAATTAGAAAAAATAGGATTTATATTTTTAAAAATATATCCAACGGCACTTTTCAAATTCTTAAGGGCTCATTAAGTTAAAAAAATCTTTCCATTACTAATTTCAGCTAATTACCATCTTAAACTTATAAAGACCTTGGCTTCTGGGATCAAAGGCTGGTGCTTCAAACTAAAGCAAATTCCCTTGAAGTCCCAAATTTGGAAAAGCTCCCAAACACACAGTGGTGCAGGAGGCCAGGAAAGGTGAGCACCAGGAGAGCTGGTGGGGAAGACAGACCCACCCCCACCCCCCTCAGTGTCACCTGGAACGTGGGCACACTCCCCTCTCATTTCCACCATCCACATCCAGGAGAAATCACGGGCTCTTTGCTGGCTGCTTTCGGCTGGGGGTTATTGCTCCCATCCTCCTGGTTAAGCTTCTGCATTTTGGCTCCCAAGGTCAGAGTAAAACATCCTTGGTTGCTGATGATTGATGACTAATTTGAGGTGAAAAGTCCTGAATAAGGAGTTTTCCACCCAAGGACCTAAATTCCCCACCCTGGCACTGCTTCTCTTAGAAGAAGTCCGTTCAAAAACTGGATTTTGGGATGAATCAACTGAGCAAAGAGGAAACTGGCCTGCCAGCTGAATATTTAATTGTTGTATCTGTGAAAGCAGTAAAAGACTAGGAGGGGGCAGGCAATGAGGGAGGAACAGAAATATCCTGGGATGGCTGGGAAATGCACCATTTTTTATTTCTCGCCTCTGTTTACTTTAAAACACATCCAACTGGAACGCTAGGTGCAGACATAAAAATTAAAATAGAAAACATCCTGGGCCAGCTTCTTGGAGGATGCAAATTGGCATGGGAGTTCCCAAGGCTCCCAGCACAGCCTGCTGCACTCACACCAGCTGCACTCTCAGTGAAGGCAAATAAAGTCAACTCCACCACTGATTTTGTGAGGAGAGGGAAGGAGGGAGAGAGAGATGAGGTCTCTAAATGCTGAATTATGGGGGGCATGGTGGCTCTGAAGGAGACCAGAAAGGAAGGGGAAGCCAAGGCAGGTCAGGGAGCACAGGTGGGCTCCAGATCCGAGTCGTGCCACGGCTCGCTGCCATTCCTGGGTGGTCCAAAGGTGTAGCCCCACTGAGGGCTCGTTGCTGTAAACCAAGCCCTCGCCTCCTGGACGTGCCATGGACTCAGGGGAAGGGAGTTCAAGTGGGGTCAGCACAAAGAATAAGGTCGTTGAGTGGTAACAATGCACACAAATTACCAACAGATCGTGAAAGGAGGCTTCAGTCTGGGAAAACACTGGAAATGTGGGGGGAGAAATGCAGCCAAACTTCATCTGCACCAAAGGGGGTGTTGAGGACTTGCTAAAGTCTGTGTGATACTCGTTTTGTGCTGTTTATATGACACTGATAGGAATTATCCCATGTTTCCTGCTGCAGGGATTAATCCCTTGTGGAAGAGTCAGAACGGCTGGACCAGGCTGTGCTGGAGCTCTGAGGGGCACCAAAACCACCTTCAAATCCGTGGTAGGTGGGAGTGACTGCAAATGGTCAGATCTGCAACTGGAATTATGTTTTCTCACTTCTCAACAGGCAGGAATCTCTGGGGAGACTGGAGGTGCAGAAAGACAATTTTTTCTGCTGCAGCCTGGATTGTAAATCAGGGTTTAGTCCCATCTGGGCATTTCCCTCTATATATAAATAATTTTCTTTCTCTTAACAAGTACTTGGGGTGCTGGAGATCTTTTTCCCAGTGAATATATGGACTTTTCTGGGTTATACACAATTCCATAGGTGGAAGACTGTGAAGAGCAGACACCCAAATTTTCCTTTCCCAACTGGAGCCCCTCTAGTCTGGAGGTAGGAAAAGCAGCACATAACCATTTAAAACTGAACAAAAGGTGTGAGAACTAGGATATTTACTTTAAAAAATCTCAAATGAAATTAGGGTCAGCTCACATTTGATCAATTTTTCCTTTTTAACACACCTTTATTAGCTGCAGATGAGAGCCAGGCGACTGCCCATGCAATAATACTGTCACAGGAACATGGCCCAGTGAACTCTCTCTGAGATAACATCTTCAATAATCTTTCCACTGTTAAACAAACAGCCAGAAAGGAAAACAAGGGTGGATCCAAATGTTCATTTCTCCCCAGCAGTTGTGTTTTTGGGAGCGAAATGGTTCTGGAAAGAGAATCCTACATATGGCTTAGTTAATGGGTCGTGATAGCAGTGAAAACCTTCCTAAAGAGGAATTTAAAGATGGGGGCTCAAAGAAGAGCCTTTCTTTTTGTAATTATTGGGCTGAGTTCTTGCTTAAGGAATGCAAATTCTCCCTAACAGACATGGCTGCCAGTGACATCCATGGGAGCTGTCTTTGGGCTGCCCAGAGAGGTGAGAGGAACGTGGCAGCATCTGGTAGTGCCTTTAAGGAAGCCATTAGCTGAGGAAGAGACTCATGTTTCTCTGATTTTATTGGTATTGGCCAAATCTGGGAGTTCTCACCTAGACTTTAATTGGCTAAAATGTCTCTTGAAGGCAGTTGGAATTTGCCTGGGTGAGGGGTTCCATACCAGCTGAAAAAGGTCTTCAGGACGAAGCCCCACTGCCCTTTCTTGTACCAGATGCTCTGATTAAGTGTCAAGAAACCCCCACAAGGAAGTTCAGAGCCAAATGCAAAGGCTCAAAGCTGAACAAGCACTGAGGCTCACAGGGAGCAATATTTTCCCTCACATCTGACCACGATCAGACAGAGAAGAGAGAACCATACTTAAAAATGTGAAGCACCAGCAAAAATTTAGATGGAGACATCACTGGGCCTGCCAACACCATTAAGAACACATATTTTGCTGTTTCATCTCCATTTCTACCACTTTATAGGATCATGGAATGGTTTGAATTGGAAGAGATTTAAAGATCATTTCATTCCAACCCCCTGCCACGGGCAGGGACACCTCCCACTGTCCCAGGCTGCTCCAAGCCCTGGCCAACCTTGGGCACTGCCAGGGATCCAGGGGCAGCCACAGCTGCTCTGGGCACCCTGTGCCAGGGCCTGCCCACCCTCACAGGGAGGAATTTCTTCCCAATTTTCCATAAAACAACATTTTGACTTATTCTGGTCCTGGAAGTGGCTGTAGTTTGGTGTCCCCTTGGAAGCCACTCTCATCTGAGATCTGGGGGCTATGGAAAATGATCACTAATGAATCCAAACTGATAAAATTTGGAAAGAAAAGGCTACAGATACTTTCAGGATTTGCAATGGATTGTTTCTAAGATCTTTAAAATAACAATAGGTGCAATCTCAGCTACACTGAGCTTATTCCACTTCTAAGCTTGACCTAATTAGCTCTCTCCTGGCTTAAACTTGAGAATCATTTATCCACCCTCTATTTTTTTTTTTCATTTCCCAATAGATTTTTGTCACAAAACCATCAATGCATGTGCTTTCATTTAAACAGCTAAAATGCTGGTTAACATTGATTGTTTAAAACGGTTGAGGCTTGTTTAACTGTGTGGAACTTTCCCTTTTTATGCAAAACTGTAGGAAACTAATAAAATGTTCTGAGTTTGGGCTGTCTAAACTTGTATATATATTGAGATTTGGGTGGTGGTCGTGTTTGAGTGTGTAGGCACATACATATATATATATATATAAATATATGCATGGATGCCTGTGTGGGAATGGAGAAGAACCTTGGACACACTGGGAATTTCCTAGCAGCACAACTGATAGGCCATTTTTCTTAAGAGTTTTTGGGGATTTTTTTTTTTCTTTTGGCTAAGGTGTGAAAATTGGCAGCTTGCTGCATTTTCTGACAGACTGCTGAAGATTGGCTAATTAGAAATCATGTCTAATTCCAAGTCAAACAAGCTGAGGCCACTAAATCTTCATGGGTTGTTTGTCTGAAACATTTCAGTGAGTGCTAAAATTTGCAGAAAGAACAATATTGTCGATCCATGTTCACAAGTCCAACCCACCACTTGCTATAAAGCAAAAAAAAGTATAAAATTCACTTTCTGTGAGTGATCAGTCTTCACACTCCTTCTAGGCAGGAAATAGAGCCCAAACCATATGATTTGTTTGTTATTTATGTAAGTGATAACACCAATTTAAGTGCAGAGCTGGCTTTTTAGTGAAGGTTTGATGGTTTATTCAGTTTCCCAGCTGGGGTGATTAACGTTGAAGGATTTCCCAGAGGCCCCAAAATTTGGTGATGTACCAGCCCCTGTAGAAGCCCCTCATCCTCCTCCCCTTGTCATTCAACGGGCTCCTCTGGGTTCTAACAAGCACCACACCGGTGAGGCTGAGGACAGAATTTTGGCCTCATTTCCTCCAGCTTATTAATTTCAAAGTGCTCTTTTACTAAATACACACCACGGGCTTCATGAATCCACATTCTGGACGCAGAGACCTGGTAGACAGTGAAATAATTTTCCCCAAAGATGTGATGGAAGCTCCATAACTCAAATCAGGCAGAATTGGGTCTGACAAAGCTTGGGCAAGCATGTTGGTGTGAACAGAGTTCCTTTGGCAGAGGCAGTCAGAGCAGAGGACTCGATGTGCTCTCGTGCACCATTACTCACCCTGTGGTCTGGGAACCACTGGTGGTCCATGAGGCATCAGAACATGGCCCCAGAGATGATAGAAATGTCTTTGTTGTGTTTTTGTTTTTAATAAAAAGGCACATTCTGAAACAAAAATAAATGAAAGGGGAGAAAATGTAAGCCCAGAGCACTTAAAGCCTACCCTCGTTTTTATTTGGTTATAAAGGAAAGGCCTCATGGCAGCACCATGAAGGAGAGCCCCTGGATTTTACATCTTGCAGTAGTGAGGTTGTGGATTTGAGGGTCAGAGAATCATGGAATGGTTTGGGTTGGAAGGGACCTTAAAGATCTTCTCATTTCAGCTCCCTGCAGGGACACCTCCCACTGCCCCAGGCTGCTGGAAACCACTGAGGCAGCAGGTGAAGATGAACACTGGAGTGAGAGAAGCTTCTCCTTCCAGGAGTGGTGTCAAGCCTTCCAAATGAACGGGACACATCATTCCTGATTTCTGTGTCACAGCAAATGTTGATTGTAACCCCATCTCCACTTTGGGAGTCAAGAACTCTGCTTTCTTCCCACCACAGCTGCTCTTCCTTGGTTGGTCACTCTACACGACTTCTTTTGCACTGCTTGTAGGAAAACCAGGACTGTTTCACTGAGAGTCACATCCTTCTGCTGCTCTGGGGACTGACTAAACCATCCAAACCATCTGAAAGTGTCTGAGATGCTGCTGGGAAGTCTCTGCCAATCCTGCTGCCTGAATCTCCCATCCACTGCAGCCCTCGATGTAATGACTGCTGCTGATTGAAAGGTTTGTGGTGAAGTTCTGGATTTGGTGCTCTAGGGATGGGGTCTGTGAAAGGTGAGATTATTGTGAAAACCAAATTTGACAGTTTGCTTTTTCTTACAAGGAGACAAAACAATCATTTCATCGATTGTGACACTACCTGGATTCACAATGGCATCACAGAGGGGATTATCCTGAAATGTTTTAAGAATGAAAGAAGGCTTTGGGTGAAAGCAAAGAGAGCAATTCTTTGTCTCTGAAATCAGCTATTTTTATTCCATGTGGAGACTGAACCCACAGAGAAAGAAACAGTCTTATTTTTCCCCTGTGAACAGTTTGCCAGAATATCAGGAATATCACCCATTGTCTCACATCAGAACCGTTGGATTCCTTAGGCTTTGAACATCAGCATGACTTGAAAATGAGAGTAAAACGTCTGGGATTTCATGGCCACCATGGGGCCATGCTGAGGTGGCCTCAGAGGCAATCCACATTCCCAAGATGTGTGGTCTGTACCATGCAGGCTTGGGAATGCTCCTTGTGATCCAAAATTTACCCTTGAGCCTGCTTTACTTATCCTGACCATTTAAACCACTATCTCTTTTTGAGCATGGCCCTTTTTATAGATTGTGGAGATCATTATTTGCACAGTTAACTGCTCTTCCTTTCGTCTTTAGCTGTTTTTCTTATATACATATGAAGTGCTTTGGATCCTGCAGAGTTCATAGAGTACAAAGACTTGTGCTGGAAAAAAATATTTGCATTTCGCTCGTATTCAAGAGAAAGGTCAATAAAATAAAGCAAGATGAGAAATCATGGGGTGAAATGTTGGCCCCACCATAGTCAATGGGAGTCTTGCCACTGCCTTTAGGGGTGGCCAGAATTTCACTTGCATTGCTTCAGACATGGTGAATGACTCCTTTCTGTCCACATTTTTCAAGCCTTAGGAGGCTAATGGAACAGAAATAAATCAATATCCCCCCAGAAATGCAGATTTCACCTTGTCCTGTCTGTTTCTGAATCCATAAAACATAAATTCTGGGCAAACTTTGATCTGTGTGTTTGACTTCGATTTTTGTTATTCCTTCGTTTTTCAGGAAGGCTGACTTTGCAGAGGGTGCCTGGATGGGCTCTATAGGTGGAACAACCTGAAATGCACAGCATTCTTAGAAGATTAAAGCATCCCTCATATAGATCCAGGACTGGACAGGCTGTCTGCTGCACACAGTAACAAAGCCTGAGACCAGATTGGCCTGGTGCCTGATACAACACTCAGAGCTTCCCTGTGGCTTTTTACTCCCAGGGAGAGAGAGCAAAGGAATCAGCAGGGAGACCAGTGGAAGTCATGGTTTGACAACATCAAAGAGCAGCTTGGACCTTACCCTTATAGAGAGAAAAAGGTTGCCAGGATCCCATGAGTTGGCTGACTAATAAGTGAAGTGCTGCCAACGCTCCGACTCAGGATGACTTGGGGTGACCCACTGAGGGATGGCCATTGCCAGTGGGAGAAGTGAACAGAGAAAAGCAGGGACATAAAGAAAAATAACCAAGCAAATAGAGGGATTGGGAATGCATAGGAGCACAGGGGGAGTCATCTCTTGGATCAGAGCTGTCTGTGGAAGTGGTGAGGTCAATGGTGGCTCCCTGAGAAGGAATTTGCAGCCTTCGTTCTGGCTTCTGTCCCCTGACAGACACACTGGGGTGTGGTGCCATTTGTCTTGTCCACACTGGTCAGGGTAATGGACAGCACTGGGGGAAGGAGGAAAACACCTCTTTTACAAAGCTGGATGGCCAGAGGTACATTTGCCCCGGGGGCTCACTGGGGGTCAGCCCTCACTAGTGATTATAAATGACCTGGTGTTCCTCTGTGCAGACCAAGCTGCCAGGGAGGGCTGAGTGACTTGACTTGCAGGGCTGTGAGAGACAGCAATGACAGCGTGGGGCAGCCCAGGCCACCCTGCTATGGACCACGAGGAGGGACAGGCAGTTGTGTTTGGGAAACAAAGGATTTGGTGACTGCCTTTTGGGTGAAGAATTGCTCACAGTGGATAGAAAGTGTTTCCTAATTCTCCAAAGTTTGAATAATCCATAAAATGGTTGAAAAGTGTTGTAATCTTGAAGTTCATTTTCCAAAATGGGATATTCAGAGGGATGTGATGAGCAGGGTGGCTCCTGGTCTGCTGTAAAACATTTTTCCTTTTGCTAGAGGTCAATGTAGAACCATGGAATCATAAAGGATGGGAAAGACCTCCATGATCCAGTCCTAGAGCAATCACCACCCTGCCAGCTCAGCCACAACACTCTGTGCTGTTTCTACTCCTTGTTTGAACACTCCAGGGGTGGTGACTCCACCACATCCCTGGGGACCCTTTTCTCTGTGCTCTGTGGCTCCTGAATTTCCACTCACTCTGAACAACATGGCCAGACCTTGTTTTCTCCAAGCACAGCATTAAAGCCAACACCTAAAAAGAAGGAATTATTTTTGCCACAGCCACACCTGTGGCAGCTGAGTCTTGTCTTTCACTGGACCACTGGGTGACCAAAGCCATGGGGAAGGGGAGCTGCTTCCAACTTCCCTGGATTTTTGGCAAATCACCTCCCTGTATTTCCATACCTCAGATTTTTTTGCCGTGGCTGTTTACATTGTCAGCTCTTCAGAGGGTTTTGTACAGCACCTTCTGCAACAGGACCCTGATCTCTGCTAAAGCCTCTGAACACCACAGGAACACAAATAACACGAGAGCATTTATCAAAACTTACAAAGGCAACTCTCTGTGCTTTGATTTAAAGCGTGTAAAATGAGTCTTGGAAAACATTCCTCCAAAGGAGCCGAGGATTCATTAACACTCCCCCAGCCCACTGTGACCATGGGTGGTGCAGGGAGCCCTCAGCACCCACTGACTCTCCAGCAGGATTGGCTTTCACCAAGTGGGGTGAGACAGGCACTGGATGTCACAGGACATCACAGATAAAGTGAGGTCTCCTTGCTTTCACTGGGTTTGCTTTTCTGCATGAAAACCCCCCAAAATAAAGGGCCACAAAATGATGACATATTTAAAGAGATGAGATGGAATAGTTTAGCATCCTTGAGGCTTGAAGTGCTTATGGCTAAACTTAGATCCCCTGCTGCACTTTTGAGTAAAAAACACCTTCAAAACTGAAATCAGTGCATCTCCTCCTGGACTGAGAGGCTGCCTACAGGGGATCAGCTCCATCCCATGATTTATCCTCCACAGGGAGCCACACTGACCCATGGGGAGATCAAGTGTCCCACCAGCTGCTGAGAGCTGAGTTCCCAAACCCCATTTGGCCTGAGTTCCTCTGTCAAAGTTACAGAACCATGGAATCACAGAATGGTTTGAGTTGAAAGGGACCATAAAGCTGATTTGCCATGGGCAGGGACACCTTCCACTAGCCCAGGTTGTTCCAAGCTCTGTCCAGCCTGGCCTTGGACACTTCCAGGGATGGGGCATCACAGCCTCACCTGTGCCAGGGCATCACCACCTTCACAGGGAAGAATTTCTCCCCAATATCCCATTGAAATCTACCCTCTTTCATCTTAAAGCCAAGCTGGAGTTCACTGTCCCAGCTGGTTCAAGCTGCAGAGCACAAGAAGACAAAATGGTTTTCCAACTTTTAAGCCAGGATAATTTGCTTGCTTTATTTTTATTTTATTTTACTGTAAAAATGGTTTAAATCAATCAAGTCACTCTTCAGAGTTATAGAGCTGCAATAAATCCTGGTCTGTTTGGACTCCATTTCCGATTAATTTTTTTGCCAAGCACCCTAATAAAAATGGATTAATTTAAAGCTATGTGGAGAAAATATATATGGAATTTTACAGCAGCTATTTCTTTAGCTGGACTATGCTTTTCTTGTAAGCATGTTTGAATCATTAGAATGGCAATAAAAAGAACTGGTAATTGCACTGCCTGTAAAAAGTCATTAGACAGGAATGCAAATTTACAAAACCCCACAATTAACAGTGGATGAGTCCATATACACACACTCACATATACAGATGTGCTTGCAAAAGTATTAATGGAGAGGATAATGTGGGATATGGGCAAGGAAGGAGACTGTTCTGGGGTTTAAATGAGTTATCTTCACACATTGTGGGCTCTTGTAGTCTTGGGTTGTCCTCACACATTCCTCAGAAAGGAAATTTATGCTGTATCACCAAGGAGAGCATCCCTGAGCAGGAATGTGGGGTGCATGGGGGTGGACCAAGGGTGTGAGGAACATCCCACCCTGCAAAACCTGCCAGGTGGGAACACCCACATCCCCAGCAGATCCTAAAAGCTGCATAGAGGAGTCACAGTTAGGAGGGGCTGTGCCATTTCTGGAGCCAGACATAAACACAACCTGCCCTAATCTCTCCAATGACCTTTGCAATAAAGGTGAACACCAGGGCTTGCCTTGGCCAGTCCTGACCACTGGCCTGAAGCAAGGACAGCAAATAAACACTCCTGGCTTGGGACAATCCATTATCTGCTGAGACCTGGGAGCTTTTCTCCCTGGGACTATTTCTGAACCTCAGTGTGGCAGCTGCTGCCCAAACAGGCAAAAATCATCCTCTGGATAATCTGGGAGCAAACACCCCCTGATCCAGGCTTTTGTAGCCTCAGGGAAGGGATTTTTGTGTGGTGGAGCTGCAGCAGGACCTTGCTGAGCCTCTGTCCCTGCCCTGCCGTGGGGAGCTGCTGGAATCCTACACTTGGAGGTGATGGGAAACCTGGAGCAGCCAGCCCTGGCCTGGGACAGGAAGGTGGGAGTTTGGGTCTTGGGAAAGGAGAATCAGTGCCATCCCTGTTGAAACACTCAGCTTCCACCTCTCCAGAGAAACACGCTCAGGAAATAAGGGATCCATGTTTCAGGGAATGGGATCCTGTCACCTCCAGGTTACACCACACAGAGGTGGTCTGGGGTGGGCTTAATGAATATGTGGGAAACAAAAAGAAAAGGCCAGGAGAGAAAATCATCCCTCTTTCACTCAACCATCACAGTACAAAAGGATTATTCTTAAATTTATGCTTCACAAAAGCATTGTCAATCCTTGAGGTCAGTAATTAAATTTTAAAAGCAGCAGCAGCAGATGCTCAAAAGATGAGCAGGGGGATCATTTACATGATCAATTCAAAGAAAATTTAACCAAAAAACACCCAACTCCCCCCAAAAAAACCAAACTTAAAGAAAAATAATCTCAAAAGAGTGAGATTTTCTTGCCAAATTCATTCAAAGGATATTTTTCCCCCCCTATCAGCTGCTCTTGTATCCAAGGACAACGTTCTCTTCCCCTTTTCAGAAAAGCTTTGGACTGACATTTGTTTATAATACATTATTAGAATTTACTAAAATATTTTCAGCATAAAACCCACGGCGTCAACTCATCTTTCCTCACTGAAGCAATAAGCAGCCACTAAGGCTCAACGCTTTGGGCTTCCTGTTTACATCCCCAGATGGCAAATTAATGTGTGCTCATTCCTCCCGTGGATTAATCTCTCCTTTTCCCACATAATCTGCAAATGAAGCCCAGATGGAAAGAATTAGCTGGAAATCTTCCCCTCCTCCTGCCCACCCTCCCCAAAGAAATTGTTGGGAGAGGGGTTTTGGTAGCACTGATTACACTGCAAAATTGTTCAGTGATTCCTTAAGTTCCTAAATCTATTGGGATCTCCCAATAGAAATATAGGATTGTTCTGCTGGGGCAATGTAGCACATGATATATTATGGTTCCTACCTTATTGTCCTGCTTACAAGACCAGGGATATCAAAAAGAAGCCATTGGAAGTGTGGAAAGCCAGCAGCTGACACTAAGGGACACTAATCCCAGCTCAGTGAAGCCAGGGAAGAAACTTCCTAACAGCAGACTTGGGATTAAACCTCTCCAAGCCTTACAAAGCTCAGCTTGGTGCAGATCTTAAACTCTTACAATGCTTTTGAGAGTGGCTGGATATGAGATCATGGTCCAAATTCCTTCTTTTTTGAGGGAAATCTTGCCATGAAATGCCTGTGCTGCCTTTTGCAGGCAGTGGCTCTGAAAGCTTTGGATGGATGTTCCTAATGGCACCTTGGCCAGGTGACAGATGTCATCAGTGTCATCAGCTGTGTCTCAATCCCACTGGAATTTAGGGAATTTACAGCACTTAAAGCACTGATGGATGCCTTCCTTGCACAACTGGGAAGTGGAGGAATTGCAGCATGAGCTGAGCCTTAAAAAAATGGAGCAAGTCCAGCCTAAACCAAAGTTCTTGTGCCTCTTAGGACTCACCTGCTTTATTAACAGTATTCACATTTATTACCTGCCTTTTTACCAATATGCTCCAATTTCCAGGCTTCCAACACATGCCTGGGTCTCTGAAGATAATGGAAAAATATCTTATTAAATACTAAAATGTGTCAATTGAGTTTCAGGTTGGATAATAAGAAAAATAATGAATCACTGCAAGAGAGGTTAAGCATTGGAACGGGCTCCCCTGGGAAGTGCTGGAGTCACTGTCCCTGAAAGTGTTCCAAAAATGAGTGGAAGTGGCACTTGGTGACACAGTTTAGTGGGGTTGGTGGTATTTGTTGGAAAGTTGGACTGGATGATCCTGGAGCTCTTTTCCAACCTGAATGATTCCCTGATTTTGTGATTCTTGGTGCCCTGTTCCATCATCCCCAGCTCTGCAGATGTTGTGTTGATCCCACCTTCAGGGCTGGGGTTGGTGCCCTGTTCCATCATCCCCAGCTCTGCAGATGTTGTGTTGATCCCACCTTTAGGGCTGGGGTTATCCCATGGTGTGCATTTTCTGCAATCCCAATTTTTCCTGACCAATTTGTGACCCAGGAAAAGCTGAACCTTGAGCGAGGCTCTGCTTCCATGAAGGCTTTCCCACCTGACAAAGGATTCTTTCCTGGCTGGTGCAAACCATGGGAAAAACTCGTCAGAGGGAATTAATGAACTGCTCCAGCCTCACCTCATCCCGTTCCAGTGAAAGCCAAACCACAGATACACTTTTTTTTTTAATCCTCAATTATTAAATTGCTCAAAGGAGCTGCTGGCACTGGGGAACTCTGACACATTTCAGACTTGATGCCAACAATTTGAAGCCCTGCGTGCTGCCACGTGCCCTGAACTGCTCGTGAACCTCCCCAAACCCCACCTCATGCAGCAGCAACTGCACAGAGTTTGGATCCCAAGTGGAAGAAATCTGTGTGCCAGGGGTTGAGCTGACAGGAATTAAACCAAAAAACCACCCCAAAAGGTGTGGTTTGGGTTTATCCCACCATATTCTTCCTGCAGATGTTGGTAGATTCCATGGGCTCTTTAATCAACAGGAAAAGCTGGAAGATCAGCTTTAATTGTCATGAAAATGACACAATTTTTAAAAGCTTTTATGCATGGGTGATTATGGAGTTATTTGGATTTTTTGTTTTATTTTAGGAGCCCTGTAATAATTAAAAATGTTGTCGCTCTGTTTGAGTGTAAGGGGTTTAAGTCAAAACAATTTTGTACCTGAAGAAACACCCCACTCTGTGAGGAAACAGAGAAATCCCTGTGGGCAATGAGCAAAACAGGTCTAAGCAGAAAAACAAATGAAAAATGAAAAGAGAAATGAGAAAATTAAAATGATTTCAAATATAGACATAAAACCAATTTACTAATGATCAGTGACCTTTAATGTTAAAAAAGGGAGAAAATAGCTAGAAAATCAAAATGCTTCCAAGAACATTTGCAGTAAAATTACTCATCTTTACCCTGCTAATCATCAAGGTAGCACCCAGTGGAGAGTTTGTTATTTCCCATCCACAAATGCTCTGGAAAAAAAAGAATAATAGTTAAAAAAAAGGAGTTACACAACTTTAGTCTGAGCTAATTGTTCAAGGAAACAGAGTTTCCTCCAATAACTGATAAATCCCACAGGCTATTTCAAACAACTGAGCAGTAAATCACAGAGAAGTGCTGGTACATTACACAATGAAATCAAAGTGATTTGCAGAACCCTAAATGTTCCTTCATTACCCTTAATCCTACACCATTAAAGTAACAAGGAGCTCTGATAAGGTTTTCAGACACTGACAAGGCAACAGGAAAATTATGGGCATTTTTATTTCAGGCATTTTCTCTGAGTGCTTTTGGTTTAAAATATAATGAAATATTGTAAATGCTTTTATGAGGTTGTAATAAAAAACCTTAATGAACCTAAAACTGTGAGCTTTGTTACAAGTCAAGAGCAGCACTGGGTCATGCTGCTACTCTGGATAGAAAAAAAAAACCAAAATAAAACAAAACAAACAAAAAACAAAACAAAACAAAACAAAAAAAAAACCCAAACAAAAAAAAAACCCACCCCAAAACCCAAAACCAGAATATTTTATATCTTAGTATGATTTTTGCATTTAGAACATTTAAAATATAATAAGTTCAGTGGCACAGAGAACTTACTTAGAATATAGAGAATAAAAACTAAGGGCTTATAATCAGTATAGAGAAGTGAATAAAGAGTTGTTTCCTTAAATCCCAGATGTCATTAGGACTTTCTGAGACGATTTATAACACAAATATAGGTTATACTAAACCTCTGTCATGTATAGACAGGTACAGAATGATTTATAATGTAGGGGATGTGCTGGCAGAGAGGTCACCCCTGGTTTTGTAGGAGCTGTGTGTATGGATGTAGTGGGAATAAATACAGATTATGTTCAATTTATGCTACAGAATTAGTGACATCTGAGCCAACATTTGCATCTGTGTGGAAGCCCAGAATCCCAGAGGGTTTGGGTTGGAAGGGACATAAAAGATCATCCCATTCCACGGGCAGGGACACCTCCCACCATCCCAGGCTGCTCCAAGCCCCATCCAACCTGGCCTCAGGTGCTTCCAGGGATGGGGCAGCCACAGCTGCTCTGGGCAGTCTGTGCCAAAGTCTCACCATCTCACAGGGAAGAATTGCCCCCCAATATCCCTTCTATCCCTGCCCTCTGGCTGTTGGAAGCCAATTCCCCCTTGCCACTCCATGCCCTTGTCCAAAGTCCCTCTCCAGCCTATTTTTTCTCCTGACCCATAGAGGGGCATGGAGAGGAATTCCAAGCATCAGGCAGGACTCTCCTTTTGTCATGAATGGTCCAATTTCTGGTTTATTTGGGGATTTTACGGCTCTCTGGAGATTTTCACGAGAGTGGATGATTTTCTGCATCGAGTCTGCATTGGCAGGGGCTGCCCAGGGAGGTTTGGGATCCCCATCCCTGCAGGTATCTGAGGGAGGCCTGGATGTGGCACTCAGTGACAAGGTGGGGATTGGTCCCAGGTTGGACTGGATGATCTTGGAGGTCTTGTCCATCCTCAGCAATCCTGGGATTCTGTGCAGTGAGGTCTGAGCACCTCCTGCACAGGCAGGGAACCTCTGACCAACCCCTGCCACTTCTCACCAGCAGCAAAACTGCCTGAGCACACCTTTACCTGCACAGTTCATATAAAGCCCATTTTCCAGTGCTGGGAACACTGCTGGAATTCTTCAGGGCGGGATTCAAAGGCCCTGTGCTGGTGGAGGGGTGGCTGCGAGTGCAGCTGCTGGACACAGCCATAACTCACTGCTACTACTGAGCTCGCTGCTATTTACTCACTGAGTTCAGCCAGCAGCCTCCTAAGTGATTTAGATGTTCCTCCAGATAAAAACTGCAGAGTAGTCAGGGTTTTTTTTTTTTGCAAATCGTTTTTTACAAATCGAGCATTGCATCAGGGATGGAAAGGGAGCAGGCGGGAGGGCAGGGTGGGGGAAATGGCTCGGGTGTAAATGGGCACTGTTTGGTTTGGGTGTAAATGGGCACAGTTT
>JACBWW010000023.1:7378987-7571340 GCA_020086605.1 Lanius collurio | reverse complement strand
GTCATTTCCGCGAGGGGCTTGTCCAACTCTGGGAAGTTGCTTTTGCTCCTTTTATTTATTCCGCACTCCAAGGGAAGTTCAGGCAATTCTCTGGGAAAGAGCAGCCGAATTTCTAGGAAACCCTCCAGTGATGCGGTGCAGAAAAAGGGGGTATAAGGCTCTCTTCCCCGAGGCAGCCGACTCTGCTGCAGATCGCTGAAGGAGAGTCCGTTTAAGATTAGATATATGAAATAAGTGTCTCACTAGGAGACACAGGTAAAACACTGGCACAGGCTGCCCAGAGGGGCGGTGGGTGCCCCATCTCTGGAAACATTTGGATGCAGCTTTGAGCAACCTGGTCTAGTTGAAGATGCCCATGGCAGGGGGGAGTTGGATTAGATGACCTTTAAAACGACCCTTCCAAATCAAACTATTCTATGATTTTATGATTTCTGATCCTGTTTTATTGGGCTCCTGGCATAAGTGGGTACTTTACTTGCTCCCACCAGCCAACAGGCAGCACCTCACTTCACCCAAGGAACCAAACAGCCCCACCCACAGCATCTCTTCAGCACCTCTTATAGGTATCATTTCTAGATGCCATATTTTTGAAGGCTTTTGCCTGGCTGCACAAGAAAGCTCTTTATTCCTTTCACAATTAGCAAGCATTTAGTCTCATTTCCCTTCACTGAAACAAAAACAGTGAAACAAACCCAGCCTCTCAGGAGGAGCTGAAGTGCAGCTCATCGTGCCTTGGAGAAAGCTGGAGCTTTCAGAACCTGTGCTTACTTTGTCTCCTTTCTTTTGACTCCCTGTTAGCTCTCCAATCTTCTCACCAGACTCCCCGTTAACCTGCAAAAGCATTTATTTTGCGTTTTTATGCCTTGTTTCAGTTGTGCCCCAGTTTGGTTTTATAACCACCTCTGCCCTGGTTTGCATCTAATGGATCAGTGCTTATGGTTCTTTTGATTTTCTTCTCTGAATGTAACTTGTTTTCAATAACCTGCTGAGCTCTGCTGCTTCTTTTTGCCCTTTATCTAGTTTGTCCTGATACTGATGTGCACTTACACTGCCTCGGTGATCATGTTTCTATTGTTCCCTCAAAAGCTTTTAGTATATACGATGTTCCTTTCACCTTCTTAAAAAGGTTCCTTGGTTTTACACAGCTCTCCTTGTCTGAGAGTGGCACAACTGTTCTGTGTTGCTTTATTGCTGTCCACGGGCCACACCAAATTAAAAGGAGAAGGACAGAAGGCACCAGAGATTCAGACAATGAGGTTCCGAAATTAATTTCTGTAAATCACCATTGCTTCAGCCAATACTGAAGGGGCACATCTTAAACACCTAGAGTAGGCAGAGACAGAGGGATAATGAGGTTGTTTTCATACTTCAGATTGTGCTGTGGAGGGATTGAAAATAGTCTGAAAGAAAGAGAGGTGTCACAATGTTATCACCCTGCACCTGCAGCACGGCAGATGTGGCTCAGGCCACAGAAGGGCTGTGAAGGGAATGAAAAACAGCTTTTCTTTTCTCCTAGAATTTAAAGACATTATTGACACAAAGCAATAGTCAGTGGGGAAAGAGCCACACAAATGACAAACCTTTGGGACTTTACAAACATGCACATAATTAAATCCTCAGCAGGTCGGGTCTGCCTGAGATGGAAGGGGCCACAACAAATGACAGATTCTTCAAAACTCCTTTTGTTCCCAGTGCAACCCAAGAGCTTTGCTGCCCTTCACCAAATTGTGAGAGTCCTTACACAAACCATTTGAATTTCAATATTTGCATTTCTGAGGGGAGGAAAAATGGGACTTGAAGATTTTGTATGATTCTTCTGATATGTGAAGCATTGCAAACCTGCCAGAGTGTCCCCAAGCCATGGTGAAGGCATTGTGTGTGTGTCCCTGTGGGATCTGTAACAGAGATAAGCTCCTTTCCTTCCTCTGAGGACAGGAAGCATGGAAACAATTTGTTTTGTGAAACCTCCTGCTTCCACATTTCTTAGGTAATTTGTTTGAGGACTTGAAGTTATCTCTGGCAAACAATTTATCTTGGCAATATTATTTGTGGTGGAAATGGGTTCCACACCACTGGGACTTGCAGAAGAACCAAAGTCCTGGCGTGTCTGGGGATGTTTTTTGTGTGACAACACCAACGCTCTGTGTATTAAAACAAGTCTAAGAGCTGCTCCACATGTTTAGCAAAAGTGTGGGGAGGAAAATACTCAACTGGTTTGTTTTTAAGATCGGGAGGAAATGAGAAATCTGTGACTGATACACAAAGGAAAAGCAAGCTGACTTTAAGAATTCCTGGTTAGCATAAATTTAACCTTCTGCATACTGTCTTAATCATCTGCAATATTGCAAAAAAAAAGATGACACAGCACCTAACTTTTTGTGACTCTTGGGTAATTCTGGTATCTCAGCCATCCTGAGATAAAAGCACTAGAATGGTAGTTTTCTCAAGGGTTAAGCTCATTATAATTTAATATAGTAGAGTATAATAAATATAACACATCTAATGGTATAATATTTGTTTTGTTTTCATTCCTGCATAAATGACATATTAGCTGCATTAAGGAAAACACAGAGGGAGAAGACAGTTTTAGAAAAATATCAGCTCTCATGGTCGTGTGTCTGTAGATATTTACATAATGATATTTAAATAACAGAGACACTGGCACGGACTGATTTACTGTGTGAAACCCAGCTGTTGGGAAATAGATTATTATATGTAAAATCAAGGTTTTCATCACAGAAGAAGAGACAAACAGGCATGTGAGCAGCTGTATTTTATTGCACTGATCAGCACACACAACTCTTGTGTGCTGGCTGCCCATGTCCCACTAGATGGTGGTCATGCTACAAGGAAAAAAAGGATGCAGAAGCATCCCCGAGTTGCCATCGTTTCTGTTTGTCGTCCTTCAGCATTTTTTACGTGTGTTTTAAAAATATCCTCAGCTCACACACTGCAAGCTTTGTTGTTTTGTCTCTACTTTTTAAGCTACTGGGTCTGTATTTCTCCTAACACACCGTGGGAAATCCTGAATGAGTGTCATGTAATATTATTTTCATAACAAACAATTTAACTACTGATGTTCAAGCACAGGTTGACCAAATTTAGTGAAGTGCTGAACATGCTCTTGAATTAGGTACCAAATCACCTTTCTGAGACTCTTGGAAGTGAAATCACAGAATCCCAGAATGGTTTGGGTTGGAAGGGACCTTGAAGCTCATCCAGTTCCACGCCCTGGCATGGGCAGGGACACCTCCCACTATCCCAGGTTTCTCCAAACCCCATCCAACCTGGCCTTGGTTCCAGGGATGAAGTACGAGCTAATGAAAGATAGTAATGAAATATGTGTAGACATAAAGCAAAAATTCTTAATGGAGAAACTGAAGTAAAACCCGTGTTCGGTTCACACAGGGGCAGAGCAATGTCCTGCTGCTGGTAAGGAAGCCTCCAGAGGGATACAGATCTCCAGAGAGGCAGTAACACCATGAGGCATCACTTGGCAGCCTACAGGCTCAGTTTTACGCTCAAACCCTGAGTGAGCCCATGAGATGTGATAAGAAAAAGTGCTGGTGCTGCACATGGGTCGGGGCACCCCAGGTTCAAACCAGGCTGGGCATGAACAGATCAAGAGCAGCCCTGGGAGAAGGATTCGGGGGTGTTGGTGGGTGAGAGGCTGCACATGCCCCAGCCCAGGAACTCCTCATGGCCTGGGCTGATCCCCCAGCATGGGCTGAAGGGAAGGCGGAGGGATCGTGCCCCTCTGCCCCCCTCAGCTGAGACCTCACCTGCAGAGCTGCCCCAGCCCTGGGATCCCAGCACAGGGAGGACGTGGAGCTGCTGGAGAGAGTCCAGAGGAGGCACCAGGATGGTCAGAGGGATGGAGCAGCTCTGCTGGGAGGAAAGGCTGCGAGAGCTGGGGTTGTTCAGCCTGAAAAAGGGAAACTTCAAGGTGACCCAATTGTGGCCTTGCAGTGCCTGAAGGGAGCCCACAGGAAAGATGGAATGTGCCTATTTACAAGACCACGTAGTGACAGGACCCGAGGGAATGACCTCAAACTGACAGAGCAGGTTTGCATGAGATGTTAGGAGGAAATTCTCCCCTGCGAGGCTGGAGAGGCCCTGGCACAGCCTGCCCAGCTAAGCTGTGCCGGCCCCATCCCTGACACTGTCCCAGGCCAGCTCAGACGGTGCCCGGCGCACCCTGGGCCAGCGGGCGCGGTCTCTGCCCGAGGCAGGAGGCGGAACGGAACCATCCCTGCGCTGCCTCCCCGCTCCGTGCCCGCCATCGCGGGTGTGCCCGGGCGCGGCCCCGCCCCTGCCCTCAGGGCCGCCCCGCCCTGTCCCGCTGCGCCTGCGCGGGGCGGTGCGCGCGTCCCTTCCGCCTCCCGCGGAAGCGCCGCCCCCGCCGCTTCCGGGATCCTGCGGGTCCGAGGGAGCCTCGGGACCCGCGGGCGCGGTGGCGGCGGGCGCGGAGCTCCAGCGGCCGGGGCCCGGCCCCAGCGCCCCACCGCGCCGAGGGCAGCGGGGCCGCCGCCGCTGCTGCTGCTGCTGAGGTAAATCCGCTCGCGGTCTCTCCCCGCGCTGGCGTCCGCTCATCCCGGCGGGTCCCGCAGGAAGGAGCGCGGTGGCCCCGGGAAGGGCGAGCGGGGATGAGCCGCCTCAGGCCGGGCTGAGGGCTGGGCTGCTGTTTGGGCTCGGTTAACGGGGTGTTTCTGCGTCTCCTGTCGCTTTCCGCGTTATTTACACACACACACACAAACAAACAAACAAAAAATCCTCCATCAGCAGCTATGGGGAGAAGCCTGGAGGTGTCCCTGAGCCCCAGCGCGGGTGTTGTGGAGTCCGAGCTGCCGCCGTGGGAAGCTGGAAGGGCAGGGAGCAGCTCCCATCTGACTCCCACCTTTGCAGCCGTGCCCTGGCGCTTGCTCCGGGGAGTTTCCCTGCTTTCGGTGGTTCTGGTTTTCCTTATTTCCAGCAGGGAAGAACAGCGCTTGCAGGAAGTGGGAATGCAAATAGCTCTGAAGTGAGAGGGTGGGTTCGTACAGCACAGCGTGAGTGTGAGCTGTGCCATAAAAAAGGGATTGGGAAATCACTGGCTACTTTTTACACTGAATATCACACAACTCGTGTGATGGTATCAGGATGCAGAATTACAGTGATGTGACTGTTTGCTTTGCTGGAGACATAATTAGGTTAAAGTCGCCGTGACTGTTCACATTAATAGACTTAAATTAGCTCTTTTGAAGTGAATGCTCTCTGACTTTGAAAATTTACAGATTAAAAGGAGCCATACTGGTTCATTAGGAGATGAAACTGATGTGAAATTTTACCGGTTTGAGATTAAATAGCTGAGAGCTTTTTGTGGCTGAAATAAATTGGTAATACATTTATCTCTCTGAAGCTTCTTGGTTTTCCTATAGCATAGTATGTATTATATCATAGAGATCTGCTGTATTTCTTTTTTTATGCCTTTTATGAGGACAGAGAACTTTTAAGGAAAGTGAATTGATGGAATTTTGCGTGGTTGAAAGGCAGAGCATGAAGGACATTGAGGAAATGTGAGGATTTTTGTGTCTGATATGAGGAACAATTGAAACAAGGGCTTGAACTTTCCTCTAATGAATAGTAAAAGTTGCTAGTGAGAAAGTTTGACCAATAGCATTATATTTAGAACCTGGAAGGAAGGATCATATGGCCATGGATATGGATGTGGGTATAATAGCTGACATAAAAGTGTGCTTGCCAGCTTGATATCACAGTGCAATCACTGCATGTGATACCTGAGCTCTTTTCAACTGAGTGTGAGGATAGAGCGTGCACTGATGAATGCAAAAATTAGAAATAAAAAAATTACTCTCTTAAGTAGGATGTGATTCATCAAATTGCTGTCTGCAAAGAGGTAAAACTTTCAGTTTTCACGTATCAATGCTGATATTGGTGCAAGCTTGCAGCTTTCTGGAGTCTAGTCTGAATTTGATCCTGTGGCCCTGTTCCAGAAGAGGCAGAAATCAAAGCCCAGCCATAGTTTATGTTCGTGTCCTTCTCAAGTGAGGGCTGTTTAGTTCAGGAGTGTTTTGTCCTTGCTGCTGTACCCCAGTGACCTCTTGGTGTACCAGATAGTGTGTTTGGTTCTCTGCTGGGCAGAAAAGTCTTGTGTAATATATTTTCTTTAACTTTATTTTCAGGGTGAAAGAGGTGTTATTGAAAAGATATCCTGCTGATCATCTTGGTGTTATTATGTGCTTATGGAAGAGTGACTTGGTATCACAAATCTGTTCTATGTCTGATAGCAAAGCTTTGTAATACTTTGTATAAATATGTGTTCTGAATACATGCATAGGGGTGTTTTCTTTCATTTTTAATAACTTCTTTTACCATGAATCCTCATTTCCAGGTTTTGAGGATGTTTATAAAGATACTACTGGTATAAATCATATAAATGGTTTGGGTGGGAAAGGACCTTAAAGATCATCTTGTTCCCCACCCTCTGTGGGAACATCTTCAACTGGATGGGATTGCTCAGGGCTCTGTCCAACCTGGCCTTGAACAATTCCAGGGATGGGGCAGCCACAGCTTCTTTGGGCAGCCTGTGCCAGGGCATCCCCACCCTCACAGGGAAGAACTCCTTCTGTAGATCTAAACTAAATTTCTTCTCTTTCCGTTTGAAAGAGTACACAAATAATTAGGGGATCAACTTCCCAATAAGACCTTCATACTTATGCTGAAGTACTTCTAATATACCCTTAGTCTGAGATGACTTAGAAGCAGTACATCCCCTTTTCAGAGCTGGAAAGAAGCAATTCCAGTGCTCCTGATGGGCTGGCTTCAGGAGAATTGTTACAGCAGCTTGAAACTTGACTGTATTAACTATGTACTTAGTGAATATTTCTGTCACTGTGTTGCACACAGTCTCACATTAATTCCATGTTCCCACTGGGACCTGTCCCTGTGTGCCTGCAGAGTGCAGAGTGCAAGGGAAGGGCTGCAAGGTATAACTGGGAAGTTCAAGAGATGTATTAATATATTTTAGTTAGAATAAAAACATTTGGAAAGATGGTGAGCTGTGGCACCGAGGGTGGATTTGGGGATGTATTGATGATAACACTTCAGAGTTGTATCGTGGATCTCCATCACAAGCTGTTTCAGCTGCTCTTCCCCAGAGTTGTGTGTGCTGTGTTAAGGACATCCCAGATTCCTGAACTGCTGTGGGGGTGACTGCTAGACCAGAATTGAATTGAATTGAAATGAATTGAAACAAGCCACAGTTGGCTTTTTAAATGCCTTTGCAGTTTGGCTTGCCTGGATCTGTAATAAAAGTAGGTGATTCTTCTAAATTAGCTGTGACTCTGTGCAGACATTATCTGATGCATTTTTATCTGTCAGCAGTGAACAGTCCAAATTGCCATGGAGTTGCATGCAGGAGGAGGTTGCCTGCTTGGTTTGCTTAAACTCAGAAGTTCCTGCAGTTAATGTTTATACTGTAACCTCTTAGGGAGATTACAGAACTGTGATTTTGATTTGCCAATGCTCTGCTTTCAGGTTGGATTTAAATCCATTGTGTGTAAGTCCAGGATTATTATTCTGATGTACAGTATGTGCTGGTGTCCCTACAGCTATTGAGAGCAACCCAAAATATTGAAATAAAGGCATTTTCTTTATTGTGTAAATACTGAAATGGAAGGAAACTTAGGAACTGTCCATTGTGTAGCTTGCAGGAAAAGGCAACCAAAAAAAATTCATGCTTTGACAGCTGATGGATTTTTAGCCTCTATATAAATTCCTACATGTTTAAAAAAATTACAGAGAAATAAGCTTTTCTTTTTTCCTCCAACAATGCTTTTCTATTCTGCTTCAAAAAATAGCAGGGAAAAGGACAGTTCTTAACCCTGGAGTGCCTGGTATTTTAAATTTAATTACCAGTTCAGGGGCCTTATGATACAATTACTTACATTGTGTCATTTATCTTCCTAATGCCCTTGGGTAATCTTCTTCTACAAGACTCTTTCTGGTGATCATGAGTTTATAATGTAACTGCTTCAAAAGTTGTTTGGGGTATTTTTTGTTCCAGTGGCATTTCTGCATTTTAGGCCTGAGTTTCAGTACCAGTGAGGTGCAGGTCAGGTGACACATTCCCAACCTGAGAATTTCAACACCTAAGAGTGGAACTGGATTGGGTCAGGTTTAATATAACCATGTGTGCAAACAGATGATGTTGTGCATGAAGCATTGAATAATTTAGTGTTATCTTCTGGTGCTGGATAATGGTTTGGAAAAGGTCAAATTAAAAACTGTTGCTTGGTGTATTCGAGGTTGGATTGTAATTGTTTTTCCTTTTGTACTCTTGAGTATGCAACAAAGAGTAAATTGGGTTAGGAGAGGCATTGAAGCAAATAAATGAAGAGTAGAGGGAAGCTGTGAGCATCTCAGTGGGGGTGCTGAGCTCTTCATAAAGGGAGAGCTTTCAAACATTGATCCTCTTCCCTTGGAGGGCCCAAGGTGGGGGCAGCTGGGCAGGAGAAGGACAGGGGAAATCACAGGAGAATGCCTAAATGCATTATTCTTGCAAAGCTGATCTGAGGGGACACTTGCACATAAACCAGTAACTGCTGAGGCTGTGACAAACACAGATTTTGCACAGGATTGCAGCTGGGATTAGGGACTGACTGAACAAATCACATCCCTGGCCTGTCAATAAACTCACTGTGAGCAATTGCAGCTGATTACTCGGACTTGAATATTTCACCTGCAGAGGCTGAGTGTGCCATGTTCCATTGCCTGTCATCCTCAGCTCCAAACGGGGGGTGACACTGCACATTCATGTGAGACAGCCTGTCTGCTGGGTGTCTCTGCTCAGCTGCCACCAAATGCCACGTCAGTGACAACTTAATCGTTGTGGATTTCACAATATTGTGAAGTTTAAGAAAAGCCTGAAAGCTTATTTGTAAAGCAAATCCCAAAGCAATCACAGCTTCCTGCAGTGATACAGAAGAGAAGGGGGGATGGTTTTAAATTAAAAGAGGGTCAGTTGGGATTTGGTATCAGAAGTTTTTTACAATGAGGGTGCCCAAGGTTGCCCAGAGATGCTGTGAATGCCTTGTCCCTGGAAATGTCCAAGCTCAGATTGGATGGGGTCTTGGAACAGCCTGGAATAGTGGGAGGTGTCCCTGCCCATGGCAGGGGGTTGGAGTAGGGGACATTTAAAGGTCCCTTCCAACCCAATCTAATGAATAATTCTGATATGTGCATAACACACATTTGCAGTACTGTTTAGTCTTGCAGTAGAGGGTTTGAGTTTGAAGCGACTTCTCCTTTTCAATTCCCCTTGAACTGGGAAAATTTGAAAATGTATACTGAAGGAGTCCATCAGTAATGTTCTATTTGGAGTATCTATTTCTAACAAGCTGCTTTCAAAAGCTTTCCTTTTCAAGAAAGTGACTTTGTATTTGCTGTAGCTCTTAAATGTCAGAATCCTTATGTTGCTCTCAAAATATATTAATTTAACCTTGCAAATGAGAGTGATTTCCACATCACAAAATTTACTTCAAATAAATAGAAAATAAAACAAATGAAGAAAAAAACCCTAGGTACTTCTTTAGGCAGCTTTAATCAGACAGAAATTCAGGCCCACACCTCTTCTGTTCTCTTCCCCAAATAGAAATGTAATGCGAGGTTTGGTGCTGCAATCCTGCTCCAAGTGCCATGTGGTGATTTCCAAAAGTTAACAGCTAAAAATGTCAAGTTTTCAAGCACCTGGTTTTCTAAATAAGATTCAAACTTTTGCATTGTAGCTACATGCAGCATGTTTCAAAGCACTACTATTGATGTTTATTATTTGTATTTAACAGTATTTTCCTGATGCTGCTTTGCTAATCAGTTTGTTGGTGATTTCTTTTCAGATTACATCAGACATGATTATGTGAATAGCCTGGGATAGCCCAAAGGCAGGACAGGATGTCAGAATAACATACAAAACATTTTTGAGGTATTTGTTTTGAGTTTCTTTTATTGTGCTAATTTTTTTTGTTGTTTTTGCCTTTAAGACATTTAAGCAAAATGAATGCAATAATTCTCTGCAACTCCATACTTAAAACATTTCTTAAAAGCTTTATAAGCCCTTTTTTGATGGAGTAATAATGGATTTGCATGGTTATCTTCATGTTCCAGCTGCTAATTATGGAGTTTTATGAAACTTGAATTTTCTTGACCACAAGGACTGGTGATGTGCCAAAGTGCTATTGGACTTAATTGGCATAGATTGTAGTTTTAACTATGAACCTTTAGAAAGATTAGGGTAATTTAAGGTGGATGAAAACAGGGCCTTATCTAGGTTAAGTTAAGCTTGAATTACTTTTAAGGGAGGTGAAGTTCATTCATTCCTAAGGTAATTTTCTAGTGTGTGATGACTTCATCCTTGACTTAGCAGCTGCATTCTGATGAGAGAGAGGACTTTAGTCCAAAAAAACCCCAATGTGTGGACAGAGAACACAATTTGACTCCTAGGAATTGTAACAGAACCAAGCAGCAGAGCTGAATTTAGTTTGTTCTGTTCCACAAGCAGAGAATGTGTCCTTCAGACACCTCACTGTGTCCTGGGAGCTTCCCAGCTATTTTTGCAGTTGCTCTTGCATCTCTCTGCTGCATCTGCATGTATTTATTTTCATTTCTGGTTTCTTGGATTGCTCCTGCCCGGTTCTGACGTCAAGGCTCAAGGATCAGAAGGATTTCCTGGGCAGAATGTGTTAATCTGCTTCCTGATAGAGAGTTTCTAAAGGGTTTAGACAAACATAGCTCCATCAAAACCCATCTCAGTGCCACTCTCTTCACCTGGTAATGGTCACTTGGACCATTCTAGAGGAGCAGAGTGATCCCATATTCAAAGGCTTGGGACGGAAATTGCAGTGCCATAATGCCTACAGTTGTATATAGGCTGCCATTAATAAGGGGGGGAAAGGGAGACCTCTGTGTGCCTGTCATAAATCAATAGAAATGCTTTCAAGTTTCTCTCAGACATGGCCTTTAATAGCATGAATCAATATGATTTTTAGAACACAGTATACTTTTAAAGCAGTAGGACATTCTTGAGGCCTAATGTTTAAGCTTTAGTTTGTCTCCTGCTTGTTGATAGCCCTTCAGTTCTACCATTCCATGTCTTTCCTTGGGAGAGATGTCTGGAAAATAATTCTGTTTTCATGAGAGCTGTTAAGGTTTCAAATCTGGTTTTTGCTCCACGCTGGAAGGACAACAAAGCCCTAAAAGAGTTTTCATGAAATTAAATTAATTAATGTGTTCTTTGAAAATCTGATTCCTGTAATCCATTGCCATGTTAATTTAACCACAACCATTTGTTTCCCTTAAGGTTGGGCTGATCTGTGACCATTTTATAAGTTGTCCAATATATCTTTGTAACAGGCTTGTGGTTTTTCCAAAACAGTTGCATTTTTTTCAACAAATTTAGCTGCTTTCTAACTTGCTTGTTTGTTGTGAGCAGTGTATTAAGGCAGCTTTATTTCCATCCTGGTTTTCCTTTCTGCTCTTCCCTCACTTACTAGAGCAGAATGAAAAGTCAACAGTCTGGTGCCATAATTTGCTGTTTGCAGAGAGACATGAGCTGTGATTTAATGAAGACTTTGCCATTTTACTTTGACATAAAAGAGAGAAGTTGTGTTTTTAACAGAAGAGGAGGAGTGGTTTATGGCCACAGCGTGATGGAAATGAAACCAGTCTAAAATCCCTTTGTCAGACATTGAAGTTGCATGTTTGTGGTGGGTTAACCCTGGCTGGACACCCACCAAAGCTGGTCTGTGACTCCCTTCAGCTGGAAAGGGGAGAGAAAATAGGAAAAAAGGCTTGTGGGTTGAGATAAGGGCAGGGGAGATCACTCAGAAATTACCATCACAGGCTTGACCTGGGGAAATCAGCCTAATTTATTACCAATGACATTAGAGTAGATTAATAAGAAATAAAACCTAAATCTTAAAAACAAAACCTTAGAACATGTCCCCCCTTCCTTCATACTCATCTTTGTGTAGTCACAGAAGTGTCTATGTGTCGATGGAAATGAATCTCAGTTCTATTTTGAAGATGGACGTGCTTTATCTCCCAGAAACAAGAACCCAGAGCCGCCTGCACTCAGTTTCCTCATACTTGGTTAATAATAATGATGAGGAGGATGATGATGGTGGTGTCTTTGTCCCTGCAGGACGAGGCCAGCAAACCATGCAGTCATCAGGGCACCGTTTCCGCGATGTCGAGCACCACCCGCTCCTGGCCGACAATGACAGCTACGACTCCTCCTCCTCCTCCTCGGAGGCCGACATGGCCGAGAGGGTCTGGTTCATCCGGGATGGCTGTGGCATGGTCTGTGCCATCATGACCTGGCTCCTGGTGGTCTATGCAGACTTCGTAGTGACTTTTGTCATGTTGCTGCCTTCCAAAGACTTTTGGTACTCTGTGATCAACGGGGTTCTCTTTAACTGCTTGGCAGTGCTGGCTCTGTCGTCGCACCTGAGGACTATGCTGACTGATCCAGTAAGTATCCAAGAGTTCCTTGGCATTGGATTGTCCCCTCCATCTGCAGAGAAGTTTGGAGAAGTGATACCAGTCTTCTCCTGCTGGGAAAAGTAGTGTTAGACTCGACATCCTCGTGTTAGATTCAAAACCCTCAAGGTTTTGATGATACTTTTCATCAGGATGGTACCTCTACTTCTTTTGTTGTTCCATTAATAAAACCATGAAGGAACGGTCAATATAAAATTTTTGTAAGAGTGTTAGAGTCAAGAAAAAACAGTAAAATATTACCCCAGGTCCTGAGGAAGCTAATAAAGTTTAGTCTTCTCTGTCCTTTTTTTCCCTACTTTTTTTCATCAGATTTACTTTCACAATTAATAACTTCATCCTGTTGCAGCTCTTGAAATGTTTCTTCCAGTTGTGGCACATGGAAGAACTTCTAGAGGTGGATGTGCTGCAAAACCTCAGGCACAATTTGGCATAAAGGAAAAGCCACTATCCCATGTGATTCCTGCATTTTTATCTTTAGGTATTTGGAGTCAGAGAGAAGGGAGGTTTGAGCTGAACACACATTGAAGCAGTGCAGGTGTAAGAGGTCTTGAAAGTGCTCATTTATTAGGACTTCAATTGTTTATTTTGTATTAAAATCTGTTACTATTTTTAGGGAATAAATCTGGGAAAAGAGGGTGAGTGGGAAAACATCTATTGTCTTCAGATTTTTGAGACAGAAACAGTGTATAGAGAAGTTATGGGAGCATTCAAAACCCCAGCAGGGTGTTGCAGTTAATGATTTTCTAGGTCTTTGGTTTACTTCTGCCCACACCCAGTGCTGAAATATTACAACTTCTACAAACTGTGACAGCTAAGAGAGTTCGTGGTTTAAGGATTTATTGCTTAAAAATACAAGCTGGTAAAACTGGGTGTCTTTCTAGACCTGTGTTGTTCTTTATGGGTAAAACATGATCCAAACTGGGATAAGTCACTGCTTTTTTCCTCTGTTTTTTTCCTGTCAACTCCCAGAAGATGCAACTGTGTGATAGAAACTAAGATTAAAGGAAGAAAGGAATGAACTGCCTCCAAACATATGTGAATTAAATTTACTCTTATAACTATAAAAATTGATTTTTGGTGGCTGGCTGTGACTGTGAAAGATGTTCTTGAAATAGAGTGTATTTTTGTCAGCAAAATGCTTAAAAGCCTGGCCTGAGGTTCTCATCCTTGTGACTGGTGAATAGGGGAATGTGAGATATTTACACCAAATTATTGACTCAAGTAAGAACATTCAGATTGCAAAATGCACTTGAGGAGTACAACATGAGTGTTTAAGGCAGTCTCTCTGTACCCTGTGAGTACCAGTTTGTTTGAAGCACCACTCAGCCAAAGAGCTCACCTGGGACAGGACCTGGGCCGTGTCTTGGGCAACACAAACACAAATTTATTATTCCAGCCCATAATAACAAGAACTCCCTCCCTAAGCAGAGGGGTGTTTGGCAGTGGAATCTGAATTCCTGCTGGCTTCTTAATTCTGTCTCAGAACTTCTTAAGGTGTCTGTATCTAGTGCTGAAGTTGCCTTTTTTTTTTGAAGGAGGTTTTTTTTTGACATGAGAATTAAGTGTAGGATGTTGCAGTTGGTTTAGGCTGACCTGGAGAAAGTTCTCCCTGTGTGAAGAAAGAGCTGCCCTGGGGCAGTTGGTACAGAAAGGCCCTGCATTTGGGTGTCACATCCCAGTTTATTTCACAATCACTTTCTCTCACAGATAAGGCTTTACCTCCATAAATGAGCAGGGTGACAGTGGGACTGTCCATTATTTTCTGCTTACTGATCCAAATTTAGATCCTGAACTCAGGAGGCTGATCTGCTCTGTGATAATCAGATCAGAGAACTAATCACTGAAAATTAACTTCTTTTCCCAATGATTTTTCTTTTGAATCAGTTCCTTCAACTACTTGAAGCTGCCCATTAAAGAAGAACAGAGAAGCCAGTGCTGCTTCATGCTAACAAGCTAAATATTTAAGGAAAAAAGGATGACAGTTCTCAAGAACTCAGGGCAGGTGCTTAAACCCTGGCTTCAGAGAGCTGAAATAACATCTTTCAAGTAGTTGCTGATTTAACTTTTGTGGATGGCTTGGCCCAATAATCAAATGCCACAACAAATATTCAGGGTAACTTCTCAGCAAATGCTGAGCAGTGCTTGTATCTGCAGGGTGAGATGTGTCTCCCTCTTCATTTCTGTGGGCTGGTGACAGGATATTCTATGAGAATTAAGCTAATGCTTGGCCAGAGATGAGTCTTGCTGAAATAAAGCTGAATTTGAGGTCAAGCAGAGGTAATTTATTCATTTGGATTTGATTCTGGCTTAGAGCAGAGTGGCTTTGAATAAATGAAATTATTTCAGCAATTATCCTGAGGTTACTGGTATGAAGTCTATGAAATGTATTTTTAAATGCTCTCATGCCATTTAAGAAGCTTTCTCTCCTCTAATTGAAATGATTTCAGGGGGCTGTGCCCAAAGGAAATGCCACTAAAGAATACATGGATAATTTGCAACTGAAACCAGGAGAAGTGATCTACAAATGTCCCAAGTGCTGTAGTATCAAACCTGAGCGTGCACACCACTGCAGGTATGCCAGACTTCCTTAAAGAGTTCTGCATTTGGAGGCATGGAATAACATTCCTGGTATTTATCTGTTCTTTTTTTTCCCCCACAAATTTCTTTTGGTATCCATTAAACTTTCAAATTCCTACATTGCAGAGTATAAGTGTAATAAACTGTGGCCAAAAATGGCTGTGGATGAGGGGAGAGAAGTAAGAGACTCAAAGATTTTATAAAAAGAACTGTTCTCTGGTGTCTTAAATAATTTTGATCTGTGAATATTCCTTCCAGTGCATCATTCCAGTTACTGTGCTGTGCTGTGGGTAATGCAGGACAAGGAGAAGGATCTCACAGAAGTTTCTGAGAGGAGCTGATGAAAGAAATGACTCCTGCAGTCATTTTAACATGACTTTCATTAATGAAATTCAGAGTAGTTTTAAATGATTGCTTTGTGTCATCTCTTCTTTGCAGTACATTTGAAGTTGTATGTGAATTAGCAGATTATTTTCCCAAGTTGCACGAATAATTGGTTAAATGCACTTCTGCTTATTGAAAGTCCATTTGAATAACGACAGAAGTGATAATCATTTGAACTAAACATACTGTGGAAGTGATAGTAAATGTATATTTTTAATTCTCGATCTTTGGAGTTTTCAGGCACTGTGGAAATGCTGTTGAAGTGTTTATTGTGTGCCAGTTGAAAATAGCTGTGCCTGCATAATCAGGGCTTACATAAAGATGCAAATGCTTCTGGTGGCTCTCTAGGTGTGGGGAGTGATGTGTGGTGAATTGTGAGGAGTATTAAACTGAAATCCTTGAGTTAGTGCCTGTCAAAAGAACAGAGCAGAATCTTGTCAGGACTCTGAGATGATTCTGTAGCTTTGTGGGTTCTAAATTAAAGCCTCGTGTGTGTCACTGCTCAGTGTGGATGCTACGGCTGAGGAGCTGCTCCCATTATAAATACTCAGCCTTGGCACTGAGCTCTTGTTCTTCTCTCAGCTCTGAGTGGGTTTTTGGATCTGGAGTGTGAAGGGAGAAGTTCCACGGATGAATAGGCGAGTATGGAATAATCTGCAGTTTCTTTGTGTGTGCTTTAGGTTGGATTTTGCTGGGGTGCAGATCCCAGGGCTGCCTTCCTGTGCAGGGAGTGTGGTGCTGGTGCTTCATCAGCTTGGAAGTGTTCATGAGGATGGCTGGGGGTGGAGACAGCACTGCTGCTGCTGGGGCAGGATGGAAGGTGGAGATAAAGCCCTGGGGATCCAGGAGAGCTGTGCAGTGTTCACATGGCCTGGCTCTGTGTCCCTGGGCTGCACAAAGCAACACCTGGGAGTGTGGGCTGGATCTCACTGATTTTCTCATCCCACATTTAGGCTGATTCCTACAGAGACCTTGTAGATATCTTTGGAAAGCATTTGCCATGTCTTTGGTCCAGGTAGGGTTTGCTAATTTGGAAGGAGCCCTTATGTTCACTTATGTTGAACTCTCTGTATGACAGACAAAGAGCTGGAGTATCACAGAGCCTGGAGCTCAAATTCCTTCTTCATAGCAAGAATTTGAGCAACATTTATTGTTAAAGCAGAGCAAGAATGGATAATGCCTGTGATAAAGAAAATACCTGATATTTTCAAAGGATTTGTTCTCCCCAAGCACCTGTTTAGGGATCCAGCTTTGTGTGTCTTATGAATTGTTTTAATCCTTGGTCAAATATTCTGTTTGATGTTCTGCCTTAGGGCAAAGGAGGCATTTTGGGGCTTGCTCAGTGCATCTCTGGCTCCACAGAACCTCTGAAAGAGAAAGCCAAAGCCTGATAGTGTTGTGGTATCCTTTTGTGAGGCTGCTGTCATGTTTTTCTCAGCAGTTGGATTTCTGGTTTTATTGTCTTTGTTTCTGTTAATCTGAATCTTTGCCTTCGATTAATCACTGCAGGAGTTTGCCCAATAGAAAAAGGGTTTGATTATGCTGCCAATTTTTTATTGGTTTGCAAACCCATTCCAAGGACATTAAAAGGATGGTCTAGTCCCAAGTATTCAAAGTGGCAATTTGCTGATAGAAGAGACTTGAAAATGAAAATTGAAGTTGGTTCCTGTTGGGAAATACTTGCACTCAAAGCCACAGTGCATGTTTTGAGTAGTACATTATTAACAGAAGAGACTCTTAGGAGGTAGTTACAAAAATTGTTGTGCAACACTGCAACAGAAGTTCTTTTAAGGAAGAAAAATAGTTTCAAATAGAAAAATAGTGGTGGGGAGAAGACCCTTTTATGGTTGAGATGCTGAGCATCTCTGAAATACATTAAACCGATGTTTTACTGAGCAGTTAACATTTTCAGCACGGGGAAGAACCCCATCCTGAGTGAATGGGTTTTCATTTTCACTGAAGGAGCACAGCTGTCATCATTTCTGCCTGTTCTGGGTGCCTGTGTTTGTGTGTGGGGAGCTGTTACTCTGAATTAAGTCACTGAGATGTTTCCATTAGGCTCCCTGGGAATATCTGTTATCCACACCCATTTCTCTTGAGTCTTTAGCTGTGTCTTTCTGGATGTTATCTTTGGCACTCAGAGCTGTAATTGCACCTCCCTAAGTTGATGGAACAGCAATTCCAGGCTGGAGGAGAGACTTTCCTCCATCCACAGGTGCTTGTTCTCTTTGCCTCTCTTTTGTGTAGGGTCAATGACCCAGGGTACAGCTGCAGGAAGGATTTCCCCACCCTCCTGCTGCATAAAAAGGAATAAAATACAAGGGATGGGGTAGGAAGAAGGCAGAACCACTGCTTTAAGCATTGCTGTGAGATTTTTGGTGGGAGATCAGTTATGAAGGCAGGGTTCCAGATATCTGAGCTCTGTGTGGGCTTGTGAGAAATTCTGAATGAACAGAAGTGACTCCTGCCCACCTCACATCCTCCAGCATTCAGCTCAATTGAGCCTGGATGGGATTTTCCTCAGCACTTCACATTTATATTGTTTTTAGAGTGCTGGCATCGATTCTGTGGCACATCAGGAGCCTTGCATGGTTGTGGTATTTGGGAAAAGGAGAGGCTGAAGTTGCAGGCAGCAAGGAAAGTCTTTTGAGGAGCCTCCTGAATGCCTCCTCTTGAGTGATACCTGGTTTTTCCTGCACCAGAGAATGCTTGTGGAGTTTATCTGGTATTGGGATTTTCACCTGTATTGAAAAAGTCATTTGTAGCAGAGGATGAATCCTCTTTAATGTCTGTAAAACAGAAGGCAGAGGGGACATAGGGACTGGGTTTTGATAGCTCAGAGCAAAGGCAGCTTCATTTGGGATTCTTCCACATCACCTGCACAGGGGTGTACTCTGCTTCTTGCTGAAATACCTTAGAATCATACAAATGTGATGACTTACAAATTATTTTCTGCCTCAGAGCATTGATTTCCCCCCACACCTCCCTCTTTTGTCACTCCAGTGACAGTCACCCAGCTTTGCTTCATGGTTTGTCACTGCAGTACTTGTAGATACCACCCATAAATCAGCCTGTGTTAAAGGGGTTTAAATAAGAGTGCCTGCATCTTTTAGGCTTATTTGGCTTGGTAACTGCTGAAGTGAAAATCTTTAATATTCTGGGTATTCTGCAGGAAAATCTGGAGCACTGAGTGTGTGGATGTCTTAAGTACAAAGCTGGGAAAGTGGAACATCAGCATTGCTTAAGCTATTGATTTAGGAAGAACTACAACAGATGTTGCAACTGTTTTGTTTTTAGTGTGTAACTCTTCATTTTTGAGCCCTCTGCTGCTGTATGGTGACTGTAAAATGGAGTTATGGGAGTATTTGACTTCTGTGGACATAGCCTTGACTCCAAACTGGGCAGGAACCCAGTGAAGCAGCAGAGAACAGGAGTGTTTAAGAAGTCATGAACAAGTAGCCTCTCAATAAGTGCTGGTTATAGTTTCAATATTTGTGGTTTGTGTTGAGGAAGCGAGGTCTGACACTGTATAAGCTGTGCTTTAGTTCAGGTTCTGATTGAGTGAGTTCAGAGTTTTATGGCCAGCTGAGACCTCAAGAGTGATAGTTTCTCTCTTGAAGATGTGAATTTCTTTGGGTTTTTTTTGTCCACAAGCAAAATTCACAACTTGAAAGCTTGTAAACTTGAAATATTTACTTTAGAAGCTAAGAAAGCTTCTCCAGAAGGGAAAAGGTTTTATTAATACTGAATCTAGAGAGAGCTGAAGCTTTTCTCTGCTGTGAGCAAAGAACTTCATGAGTGTCTGAAGTTCTGGATTTGCTTGATTGTGTATTTTGCTGTGCAGTGATGGTGTTTTATTGTGAGGAATATTTTATGTACACAGTTTTGGAGCAACCAAAAGCTGAGTTATGAGAGGGAACAAACAGTTTCTATAAAGAAATGCAAATTCTGTCTACAGTTTGTCAAGAAATATTTCAGCACATCATCCTATGGCCACTGGCTGCCCTTGTTTTTACATCTAAAATACAATTACTCCACAGAAACATCTTGTCCTTTCTTCCAGTATTTGCAAGCGATGTATCCGAAAGATGGATCACCACTGCCCATGGGTGAATAATTGTGTGGGGGAGAAAAATCAGAGATTCTTTGTCCTGTTTACGGTAAGTGAACATCACCAGCAGCTTGATTTTAGTCTGAATCTACCTTGATTATAACAGTTTTGGTTGTGCTTAGTGAGTAATGGCTTTGAGTGGTACATTATTAACAGAAGAGACTCTTAGGAGGTAGTTACAAAAATTGTTGTGCAACACTGCAACAGAAGTTCTTTTAAGGAAGAAAAATAGTTTCAAAATACACATTAGTGATGGGGAAAAGAACCTTTTATGGTTCAGATGCTGAGCATCTCTGAAATAGTGTTTGTGTTGTTTTGGTTGGGTGGGTTTGCAAGATATTTCTACCTGTATTCATTTTAATCTTGTGCAATGCTGTTGTTCCAAACTTTCTTCGTTCTGCTGTGTTTTATGTAGTGACAGTGAGTGAAATGATGCTGTCTCTTGTTTGCAGATGTACATAGCCCTAATTTCAGCTCATGCTCTTGTACTCTGTGGGTTTCAGTTCTTCTCCTGTGTCCGAGGGCAGTGGACTGGTGAGTGAATAAACACTTAATTTTCATTATCATAATCAAGCAGATATTAGGGAAAAGTCATAGCATTCCACCTATTTTAGTCCCATCTTTTTTAAGTGATGTCCTTAAAACATTTCAGATCTATTTATCCAACACTCTCCTTTTTCTTTCTTTGTTTTTTTTCCCCCTTTTTGGTCATTCTCTGTGAGAGCTGGGGCTGTCAGGGGCATTCTCACTCCCTTTACATCCAGTAGTAATTTACTGCCTCTGTAGTAGGAAGGAAACTGAGCTGGTCCTCACCCACCTCAGCACTACATCACCTAAATTTGGGCTTTGTGTGTCCCACCTCAGTTCTGGGAATGGCATCTGAAATTTAAATGAATTTCTCCCTCATTCCATTACTGGAGCCAGCTGCAGAGCTCCTGCAGAAAAGAAATTTCCCAAACTGTCCCAGTTTTTTTATTTAGACTTCTGGCTTGCATTTCTTAATGTTCCAGTGTGCCAGAGCTCATTTTGGTCTTGTGCTTTTAGCAGAATATTGTTGATGTGTTCTTTTGGTACATGAAGCAACACAGAATTCCATGGGATTTTTATTTTTTCTGTATATTTCATTAAAGGGATGGAATCTCAGAACTTTTTTTTACTTGAAACATTCACCTTCCTGTACACCATCCCATGTCTATCCTGTTTAAATATAATTGAGTTAATCAGGTGATCAGAGGCTCTCCAGAGATGTGACTGTAAGTGTGAGGCACAACCTGATTAGTTTGGGTGGAGAATTAAAAGAAGAATAAAGTCATCACAGCTGAGTGGAATGTCTGTATTAGCCAGCCAGTCAGGGCTGACAGTGGGGATTTACAGCATCTGTCATGCAGGAAGCTCCAGGCTGCTCTCACAAGTGCAGTTCTGAGGTCTTCAATCCCATCACGTGCAAGCATTTATTTGATATCCATGAAATCTCGAGGCAGGATTGCAGAAATACTTACCATGTGCTTTATAGGATGCCAGAAGTGTTACTTCCATAAAATTCTTTATTTTCTTGGTCAGCAAATAAAACTGCTGCAAAACCAGAAATTTGTTCTAATTGTGAAATATTATTTCCAAGTGCCAGCCATGTAGAACATACTCAATAATTTGCTGTGGGGCTTTTTTTGTAACCACCTATCTCATTTTCACAGAGTGCAGTGACTTCTCCCCACCTGTAACTGTGATCCTGATGATCTTCTTGTGCCTTGAGGGTTTTCTGTTTCTCACTTTCACTGCGGTCATGTTTGGCACCCAAATCCACTCAATATGCAATGATGAAACGGTAAAAACTTCACCTTTTTTGTGTTCTGTAGGATTTATTTGGGGAAGATGGGATTAGATGTGGTTTTATTTGCGTGAGGAGAGGCTCTTATTTTGGAGAAAGCTGCAAAACTTTAATAGTTCGTCATTTTTATTTTTGACAATTGGGAAGATTGGAATAGTTTATTGGGGGTTGCTTTCTAACAGAACTTCTTGCACTATTTGCTTTTCTGACATTTTGTAATTTGGTTTTAAATGACAAAGAATGCAAAGCTTCTGACTTGAGTTTTGACTTTCCCTTCTCTCCTGGCACAAATTCCTGATGGGTGCCATAGGAAGGGTTTGTTTTTCCTGGGTTTACACTGAAAATCTCTGTGATTCACTTCCCTTTGATACATTTTATCAGGGGATAAAACATAGTTTGGGCCTTTAGCTCCCTTGCTCTTAGATCTGCAGTATTACATCTTGAGTGAATAATTGACTGGAAACATAAAGAAATTGAATCCTGTGACTGTTCAATATTTTCTCATGTTTAAAAGTGTATTTCTGTACTGAGGAGTAAGTGCAAAACAATTGGTAAATATTGAGCCTTCATTAGTGGGAAGCACAGAAAATGACCATTGAAATAATGCATTTGGGAGAGTAATCCTGGCTCCAGTAACTGTGGAGCAGGAGCCTGATTGTCTGCTTTCATTAACTGAGTAAACAACTTGCAGTGCAGGACTATTGCACGTGGATCCAGCAGCTTTTCTGGGATTTTTGTCTTTTTTCTTGTGGGGGAAAGAGGTTGAGGTAGGTCAGCCTTCTTGTACATATTTTATGTCCTAAATCTTCTGCCCTGTATCCACAGGGCTAAAACAGTTTCTACTTTCTTCCTTAATAATTAAATAGCAGTAAGAAACTAATCAGCTGAGGAACAATGCAATAAAAATGCAAACCCAGTTTTTACAGCCACCATCAGATTAAACTAAACTTTGGACTTAGCAGTGCATCCCTGCCTGTGTTTATTTACAGGAAATAGAAAGACTGAAGAGTGAAAAGCCAACGTGGGAGCGCAGGCTCCGCTGGGAAGGGATGAAATCTGTTTTTGGGGGCCAGCCCTCCCTCCTGTGGATCAACCCTTTCGCAGGATTTCGGATCAGGCGGCTTCTACTGCGAGGAAAGAAAGGGGGACCTGAGTTTTCTGTTTGAGGCTAAATATGCTGGAACTTGCAAGAATCCTATATAATATTTATTTTGGGGCCAGAGAAGGCTGTCTACATATAATCTGTGACCAGGTGAAACTGATATCAGACATTTGCTTGTAGCAAGCAGAGTTTTCTACGTTTATTGTCACAGACATCTCATTAATTCTGAGACAGGAACTGGATCTGCCATGATCTTCACAGCAAGATACCAGAGGAAAAGCACGTGGTCACACTAAAGAAGCCAAATGTTGCCATGCTACTGTAATTTATTTTCTGAGATTACTTCCCCATTTTTTTTTAGACCCTTTTTATTTGATAAATGTCTGGGGAATTACCTGTGTGTTTTTATACCAAGTGTAAGTCCTTGGGTGCACTGTCAATCATTAGGAGGAGCATTCTGGTGGAAGTTGATCTCCAGGGAGAAGCAGCCTTCTCAATCCACATTTCAGGGAATAGTGCTTTGTTCAGCTCTCTCTTTCAGCTCATCCTGATACCCAGAGCTGTGCCTCTGTCCCCCACACATTCCTCATTTGCAGGTGATGCTGAGGACTGGTGCCCAGCCCACAGGGCACTGTCACTGCCCTGCCCAGTGTCTTCCCAGGCTCCCCAAAGCATGGCCTGTGTTTGGCAATGTCCATCCCATCTGGAATTTAGGGAAAGGCTAAATTTTCACTCGACAACACTTCTAACCTGTCTGGGGGCCAAATCCTGCCCTGGGATTCGCATCTCCAATTCCTCATGTATTGTTTCCAGAGGAACTCCAGTGTGGGCTGTGCAGGAAGGAGTGGGACCAGTGTCCTGCTGTGTGAGGTGACAGTGAGTGGACAAACTGGGGGTCGTTCACTGCAAACACTTTGTCCTTGTAGGGTCTTGCTCTGCCCCTTTTTTACTGTACAGACTTTTCATAGAGGGAAAGCTGTTAATGATCCCTTGAACAAAGACATCAGAGAAAGAGGCAGCTTTCCTCCTCTCTCAAGTACAGCACATCTTAAATGTAGAAATATCTGCAATAGAACGAGTTATTTTGAATTTAACCATTTCCAACCAAAACTACTTTGAAGAAATGAGAGCAATATAGATCTAGAACTGCTTTATGTGGGCCTGACAAACAGCAGTAGTGCTAAAAAATGTTCATAAATCTGCAAGTGATGAAAGCTGCAAATAATAAAAATCCAGCTAAAAGTTGATTCTTTAAAAATTACATTTAGACTATTTTTTGTATTACTGTTAACCTATAAATTACTGACAATATAAAGGATAAAGCAGGAGCCGTGATGCATAGCTTGAAATCGTGCCTAGAAAGTTTATAGCTCCCTGTTTTGGGACTTGCCTTAAAACTGTCCTGTTCTTGCTTTTGCTCAGCCAGTGGCACTGGTGACCTGTCCCACCTGGAGCAGTTCAGAGCCCTGCATTCCAGCCTCTGTGCCCTGCAGGAGCTGTTTCCTTTGTCAGTGCCCTGCTTCTCCATCTCTTTGTGGCATCCTGGTTCCAGCTCCATCAGCTTCTGTTCCATGGGGTGGCTGGAGGTACTGAGGGATCCATTTCTTGTCTGTGGCCCTGTGAACAAAACTGTGCAATACTTTGGGGTATTTTCACTTTGCTTGGGGTGGGTGGTGGTGGGAAATGCAGGAGACTTCCTAGGTGGAAATCCACTGGAATTGCAGTCCAATGAACAAAACTGAGGGGAAAGCTGGAAGTTCCACAGAATTCTGTGCTTATTCAGTTGCACGCCTTAAAGATTGGGGGGGGAAAAAAGTGTCTGGCTTTGTCCTGAGGCTCTTACTGTGTATATTGTTCAATGAGAAAATCAGAACACATCACTCCAGGTGATTGAACCCTGTGACTTGGCAAATGTGTGCGTGTGAAATCCGGTTTACTCGGCTTTTTAAATCCTTATGTTGTAATTTTTTTTATTATGTAAAAAAAGAATAAACTAATGAGTTGAAGTTTTAGTTGATTAACTTCTCTACATGTCATTTTTTCCCCCACATATATTTAGATTGAAGCAGCTTCAGGGAAATCGTCTTGAATCCTTCAATTTGTAATTAATTTGTATTTATATTAATTAACAGGTGATACTGCTCCAAACTAAAGAGGCTCCTCTGCTTATTAAGAATTTTAAGATCAACTCTTAACTCATCTTGGGCATTCCCTTTTCTTCATCCTCTGGTGTAGCTGCTTATTTTGGTATAGAAATATGGAATGATTTACATTGGAAGGGACCTGTTGGTCTGAGGTGGGTGGGAAAACCCTTCCAGTTTGAAAACTTACCTCAGCATTCCAGCCTTTGCACTTCCAAGGAATTTGGGATAAATACAGCTTTGGATTCCCCAGTTTCTCTGTGCAAGTGTTGGGTTTTTCCTCTGTTTCTGCAGCTTCAGGAGCAAAGACAGTTCTGCAGCCAGGAGAGCAGCAGGTTGGGAGTGTCCACCCAAACAAGGGGGAGGAGGAACAAATGGCAGTGAAGGATGGAGAGACTCCAAGCTGTTCATTTCCCCTTTGCAATAATGCTAAAAAATACTTGGAGATGTTTCTAAATACTTGAAAATATATCACACTTTTCCACTCTGCTCTTTCCATGGAGAAAAGAGCTCCAAATCCAGGACCACAGAGTTGATGCCAGTGCTGCTGGTATTTTTGGGCAGGTAAATGGTTTGTGTTTGTGTGCCACAGCAGGGCTGTGTTTCTGTGTATTTTAGTAAAGAGTTTGTTTAGTCTCCAGGTCCCTGCAGCCAGATCCTACCAATTTATCTCCTTTTTATTTTCTTGTTTAATTTCTGGTAGTGATGTCAATATTGTTCCAGAAATCCTTTCTGAAGTCTTAGACTTAGCAAGAATTCATTTATGGATTTCTTTATGCTCGTCCTGTGCAGAAATGTTAAAATTGCTACAACTTTTCTGCTTCTTTCTGTTGGCTTCAGGTCCACATGTGAATGTATTTATTGCTATTGGAGAAAGGAAGTGGCTGGAGGGGGTTTGAAGTACAGAAATCGGGCTGTAAAATCACTCTGGAATCTGTTAATAACACTAAGATGGAAGGCACCAGCATTGGTTCTGCATATTTATTTTCTTCTGGCCAGGGTTACAAGTCAGTTCATGTTTTAATGTGGATCAGTGCTTCTTCATTGATGAGATATTATTAATTTTTTATTTTGCTTCTTTCACTTAGTCATGGTTTGTTTTGTATTCTGAATATCTTGATTATTTTTTTTTCCTGCCTCTATTCCAGCAGCACATCTGCTCCTATCCTGCTCTTCACTCTTGTCATCCCCAACCAGAGCCCTGCAAATTATCCAGGTGCCATCAAAGCACAGGCTGAGATTTTTTATAACAGAAGTGAAATTTTGCACCTCTAAAATATTTCTGCAGTTTCTCATTTTATTATAGTGCAGCATAAAGTTAATTTTAGACCCAGATTCAATGGTAAAGATGCCAAATATTAGAATTGTCATGGAAAGAGATAACTTAGAAATATTTAAGGCTTTCTTGCCCGAGGTGCCCTATTCTGATAAGCAGCTGGTATCTGACTAATGAAATATTTTTAAATGATGCTTTGAACCTGTTTCGTTAACAAAATCATGATTCCAATAATTCCAAGAAAACAGCCACTTCCCAGGTGTGTTTGCATAAGAATATTGGTTTAATTCACAGTGGGGTTTGAGATAGGGAAGCCAGAAAGATTCACAGCAAAACTCCCCATTTGGGGCCTTTATACAGTAAATTTTTCTTGCTGCAAACCTTCACCAGACCAGCTGAACACTGGGGGCCGAGTCTGATTCCTGCTGGTGCCTGGACAACTTTATTTTCTTCTTAGTTTGTGAATTCCATCAGTATCCAGTAAAAGCCAGACTTTGCAGCCGTAGGTGATTCTTTTTAATGAAAAATAGATATTTGTGTTGGAGAAATCGGTGGAGAACCTTGGAAACTTGGTTTTGAATTCATGAAAGAAGCCAAACTGTCCATATGAAATACGAGAATATGGAATTTATTTCCCCCATAGATTTATTTTCTTACCATTAATGAGTATAAATGTACCTTTACAGTCTGGAAGAGGAATGGAATGGAGCTGCTGGAGGCACTGGAAGCAGTGCTGGCTCAGAACAGTTGCATCTGTCATGCAGCAGGAATGCCTGCAGTGGAACCTGCTCTCCAGATAGAGCTGTTTCAAGTCAGACTTATCAGCATAAAATGTCAGATCAAATTCATCAGAGGCAGGAGAAAAATAAAACATTCTGATCCAGGTGAAATTCGAGCGGATCTCTGATGGTTTTCAGCTCGTTCTGGGGCTGCAGAATGGTGCTGCTGTAATTCCCCTGCTGGGGGGAGTTCGGCTGCTCTTCCCAATTCCCTTCCAGCCCTGGGATTGTTTCCTCCAGCTGTGCCTCTCCAGCTGCTCCCCAAAGCCCCTCTGGGCTCCAACGCCTGGGTTTGCCGTGAGCAGCGAGGGCAGGGCTGGCAGTTTGTGCAGAGGGTCAGAACTTGGGACTCTCCATCGTGTCCCAGTGCTCAGGATGGCCACTCGTGGTCCCCCAGGGGCTGACTGACAGAGGTTGGTGTACAAATGAGTTTAAGTGTTGTGGAAATCTGATCATTTGCTTTCTAATATGGTCCCATTCATTCAAATCAACTCCGTGGCACAACTGGGAACTCTTCAGGCTGTGTAGTCATCACTGGGCTTATTTAATTTGTTGTTTAACTGCTGATTAAATTTTACATTAAGGCACAAGCACCTTGTTTTAAACACAAACTCTTTTCACAGTAAGTGGCTCACAGACCTGCCTGTTCCTTTTTGTGGGTAAGTCAGAGCCTTGAAGTTTACATTGTAGACATTACAAAGAAATACAAAACTACAGAAAAATCACATCTGTGTACTGAGAAAAGGTAGTTTGGGGCACTTGCTACTTCCCAGTATGTTGGCAGTAAGCATTGGCAGAAGATACAAAGCAGGGGCTGGGATAAGTCAGCCTGAGTTGGGGGTTTAGCAGAGCAGCAGCCATGGTGAGAGGCAGAGATCTTTGCTGCTGCCGTGTGTTAGATGTGCTCACAGGGTAAAGTCCATCAACTGGCTCATAACTAGACTCTGGATATATTGGAAATTATGGAAAATAGCAAAATATTGGCATTGCTGGTCAACCAGCCAGTGTTAAATGTTGGCTGCTCTGTGGGAACAAGGCCCCTCTGGGTGGAATAAGAAGGCCTTGGCCTGCTAAAGGTTATGAGGGTGTTTTTCCTAAAGCTGAATGTGCCACAGGAGAAATGGGAGTGTAATTAATTAAATTTGTGTTGAGAATAGACCTTTCCATCCCAATTCAGGCCATGCTGTGTGCACTAAGGGTTACCAGGAGCCCTGCAAGGCACTGGGATGGATGGAGAGAGCGGCCGAAGGCCCTGAAGGGCTCACGGTGGCACCAAGCAATGGCCACAAACACACTGAGGAGCCCTGCCCTGAAGAGCTGGCAGTCCTGGCCCTACTGAGGAGGGCACGAACCCCAATCCCACGGGGGTGATGGTGGTGGGAATTCCGAGGTGAGGCTCCTCTGCAGGCTGCCCTGGCGCTGCCTCACGGACGGGGAAGGGCGGGAGCGGCGGGTCCGGCTGCAGGCAGGGGGGTGCTGGGCTTTGCCTCTGCAAAGAGAAAGGGCCCGTTTCACTTGGAGCACGCTCTCCACATTGCTCCCAGCTTCTCCTTCCTCCTCTCCCTATAAAATCTCCTGCTTGGGGATCACTGTTTGAGGCAGGAGCTGCACTATGGCGCTGGGCCCTGCGCTAGAGCCTAGTTTATAGTCTTCACTGCCTGTGCTGGCAGAAGGAGATGGAAGGGATGTCTCGGGAGATGCTGTGGGAGAGAAAAGAAACAGAATTAATGGGGACTTGGATGCTGTTCAATAGAAATCAGCAAGCCATCCTACAAACCAAGGAGCAGGAGCTTGGGGGATCCCGGCACATCCTTCTATCCTGGTTTGTGAGGAGGCACGGGGTGAGCTGACAGACATGGACCAGTTCTTCTCAGTATTTTGCACTTGGGAAATGCCTCAATTGCTTTTCAGTCCTTCATCTCCTTGTCAGAGGAGAGCTCAGCCTGCAGCCCCACTATACCTCAATTACAGAGCACAGCATTTCTCTAATGTCCTTTGCTGGAAAGGGGCTTAAAAACTAAATAAAAGCCACCTAAAATGCACAATGACAACATTTATATAGCTGAGAACACTCTGGGAGGTACATGATTGTAACTTGCAGAGGGAGGGAGACTGTGAATGCAGGACACTGTGATTACATGGCAGTGGTTGTTAAATTACAGCTCCTGTTCTACTTTCTGGCTTTGACAGCACGGTCCTACAGGGGATAAATGCCTTAACCCACACCCCAGTAGTGCCCAGCTTGGGTGAAGATGGTCCTGGATTCAGGTCCTATTGTTTGGCAACAACCACAGTGAACTCCAGCCACAAACAACCCTCAGTCCTCCTTTGTGGCATCTCCCAGTGCTGCCACATCCAGAGAAACACCCAATCTTGATTTCTTGTTTCAATCATACGATTTAGTAACACCTCAACACCCACCCTGGGTCATGCTGCCATTAAAAATCCTAACTTCTCTTTGGAATCACGGGAAGGAGTCAGCCAGGGGGACTGAGAGCTCTGATTCCACTGTAACACTTAAACTCATAGAAATAAAGAACTAAAATTAAAGATAAATGAACTTAAAGACCTTATATTAAATGAATTACTTAAATGAACTTAAAGACCTTATATTAAGTTTACTTAAATAAACTATTTTTCCTGAACTGTGTCTCCTGCCCAGTCCCTTGCCTATGCTGACACTAATGATGTAAAAATGGGCTGTGAATAATGTAAAGATGAGCTGTAAATGATGTAAAAATGGGCTGTGAATAACATAAAAAGGGGTACATACGGTCTGGAGCAGCGTGGATCACCGAGCTCATGTTGCTTTGCAGCACATGTCCTGGCAGCGGGTCCAGGCTGAGGTTGGGAGGTGCTGACTGGTACTGGAGATCAGCAGTGGTTCCTGCAAGTGGAAGGGGGAAGAGACATCATTCTTTGCACAGTTCCTGACAAGCCAGATGCTCTGGGCTAAAATTTTTTTCATGCAGAGGATGTGGAAGACCTCTGTGGGTGAAGGTTAATGGCTCATCTTCACTTCCTTCCTCCTTTGGTCTCAGCCTCTCGCTGTGCAGGAACAGCCTCCTGGGATGTCTGAGGTTTCAGCTGCTCTTCAGCTGCACTGCCTGTGGGTGTGTCTCAAGTGCTGCTCCTATCTGGGTTTCCCATAAAGTTATAACTTTTGCACTTCCCTAACAAAAGATGTGTTGCCTTCCTTGAACTGCCTCAGTTGGGTCGGAGGCCTAAATCGAGTGCCACACCACAGAGGGGATCCTTTGCTGTAAATCTCACGTTTCCAGAGCTGGGCTGGAAAGAATTGCTCTGGGATTGGACTGGAGTGAGAGGGACCCTTCAAGCTACAAATCATCAGCTAGTTTTGGTTGGAAGGGATCTTAAAGATCATTCATTTTCAAGCCCCTGCTGTGGGCAGGGATACCAACCATTGGACCAGGTTGCTCCAAGCCCTGTCTACCTGGCCTTGGACACTTCCAGGGGCAGCCACAGCTTCTCTGGGCACCCTATGCCAGGGCCTCAGCATCCTCACAATAAATCCTTCCCATTCTCCCACCTGAACCTATTCTCTTTCAGTTTAAAACCATTTCCCCCTGTCCTCCCTCCCCTACATCCCCCAGAAGACAGAAACCCAAAGCCCTACAAGAGCTTTGAGACTGCCCAGCTTTGCTGTCCCTCCTCAGGAGGGCTCCATACCTCCCAGCAGCATCTCCTGCAGCAAGCTGTCGATCCTGGCCACTCCAAAGAGCTTCACAAACTGCACCTGCTCGATCATCTGCCAGGTGATGCTCTGCAGGGGTGGCAGCAGCAGCAGGATGTCGCTGAAGCGGCCCCGGGAGTCGTACTGGCGGTCGTTGATGTAATCCTCCAGGTTCACCTGCACCTGGAAGCGCATGTTCTTCACCTTGCCAGGCTCACTGAGGCCTTTGCAGTCTGGGAGAGGCAAAAATGGAGTTAATTGCTGGCCTGTGAAAGCAAATGTTGCCCTCTCAGCCGGGCTGTGTGGAGGGAAGAGGATGAGATGGCAGTGATGGTCTGACAGAGTCTCCAAGATCAGCTGGTGGATTGGGCTGCCATTGCTCTGCATCTCACATGGAGCAGGGAAACAGGGAGGGGAATTTGGGTGGAGACAGGAATTGGAGGAGAAACAATAATTTGAGGAGACTTTGAAGAGAAACAGTAAAGAGCTTGCTTCAGGATATATCTGCCTACTGCCATCAGCAAAAGGGAAAAATTTAGAAGTTAAAATATTTATCCTTCCATGAAAAGAGCCTGGAATTTTCCCCTGAAAACTTTGAGTCACAACTACTGCACTAAATGCAGTGTATATTGTGATTATACTCACTGCAGCACCAGGTTCTTGTCTTGCTCTCCTGTGTTTGACCTGTAGTCAATCCCATTTTTCAAGGACCACTGGTCCAGCTTTGCTTAAGCAAATAAATGTGCCCCTGGGTCAGGTGAAGCACTGGGTGGGATTTACAGCCTCCCACTCCTGCCTCTGCTGTTATCTAAACCTGAGATTTCTGGATCACTGCACCATTTCCTTCACTGTCTGCAAAGAAACCACAGGCACCACATTTTGGGGATTGTTGTGCCAAGAGCTCAGATAAAGCTCTGAGGACATTCCTGCTCGTTCACATGGATGAACTTCACTTCTGGGGAGCTTCACACTTCCTCCTTCCAGCTGAAACCTCATTGTCACATTGACCTAAAGCTGCACAGAGACACTGATCAGCTGAGAAGGTGATTTGTCAAAATTAATTTGATGAAATCACCCTTACTCTGGTCACAGCAGGCTTTGGTGAGACAAAGCTCATGATGTTCCTAAAACTCCCGGATCTTGATTTTGAATCAGTGAATACAGAAAAAAACCCCAATAATTAACGGAAGATATTTTAATTTCTCCATGCTAAAAGACAAAAGGGCATTGTCTGGGCTTGGGATTGTTCTCTCATCTTCTCCCTGAGCTCCAGGGAGATACACACTGGAATCTGGGCTGGGGCAGAACCCCCTGTGCTTCTGGAATGAGACACAGCAAAACTCCAAAGCAAGCTGTGGTTTTCCTCTGTGCTTCCCTGTTCTGCATCCTGTGCATCAGCCCTGCCATGGGTTGCTGCTGGCTTCCAGCAAGATCCATTAGCAGATCCCTGATATTTCTGGGCACTCTGAGCAGCCCAGCTGTGGTTTTTGATGGTGCTCTCTGGGCCCTGGTGGATGCTCCACGCTGCTGCTCGTTTGGCTCACTTTGCTGATACATAATTAATACAGGCGTGTGTGTCCTTAATGGACACCTCCTGCATTTCAGGCTGATGGGCTTTCCCAAAATCGAGCTCCTGAGGCAGCCAAACTCCTCCAGGGCCTGCAGAGCTTTGCACATCCTCCTGGCTGCAGTTCATACTTGCTAAAGAGTAAAACACTCAGGAACAAGTCACTTGTAACTTAAAACTGCACTACTGAGTATTGCTCATTCCAGCACGGGCAGGGTGAGATGTCAAGCTGTTTCCAAGGGATTTTCCTGGTTTTTGGAGAGCCTCCAACTGGACTGCAGGCCCCATGCTTGGCAGTCAGAAGGAATCTCACCTGGGTCGAAGAAGATGATGGCTTTAAGGCAGGCGTACTCATTGTCATCGATCTGGATGTCCCGCAGAGGCTTCACCAGCTCATCCAAGATTCTGGTGGCCACACGAGCGATTTCCAGCTCTGGGCAGTGCATTGGGATGATGAAATCATTCCCTGGGAAGACAAGAGAAATTCCCTGTCAGGTTTTGGCTCTAGCTCTAGTCTCACCCAGCAGCTACGCCGAGGAGTGTTGTCTGAGAGTCCCAGTGCCATTTGCAGCAATTTCCAGTCTGCAGCTTTATAATCTGAGCCACGAGTGAGAAGCAGGCCCTGGATCTCATTCCCTGGTCCTTAATTATCTCAACTGCACGTCAGTGCACCCACGCTGTGCCCACAGCCTGCTCCCCTTTCTGCTCTGCTTTGCCCTCTGTTACATTGAGCATCTGTTTGTAAGCAGTGTTGCATCTTTATTTTTGGTTTTCTTTTTCGAAACAAATTTATCCCTCTCTCTTTTCTTTAACATGAGCCTTTTAGGGTCAGTATTCTCATTTTTCTAAGAACAATCCCATCTGTGGTGGCAGAGAGCTCCATGAAAAGGAAACATCTATTTGCACTGTAATTTTTAATAGACATTTCTGCTAAGTTTTTAAGTAACCATACCCAAATACCTCACTGCCTGTGCCTTGGCAATTTCAGGTACAAAAACAAGGCAACCCAGTTAAATACCAGGGGTTTCTCAGCCACAATTTCAAAGCAGTGAGGGAACAGTTACAAAAATCCCAGCAAATTAACTTGCTCCTTTTTACTCTCCTCTCCAGCACTGAGTCTCCACCCAGATGTGCAGCCCACGCCCAGGAGTGCAGAGGGGGTTTCAGGGATGCAGAATGCTTGGGAATGCCTTGGGAGGGGTGAATAATAAAAGCAGGAGTGTGTTTCACTACTTTACCTAATAGCAGGAAATCAGTGTATGGGATGGACCTCTTGGCTACCCCGAGGAGCAGATGTTCCCCTGCGTGGGCTCTGAGCAAGGCAACCTGGAGGTGGCACAGGAGGAAGAAGTGAGATTATATTTGAAAAGCAGGGAATGGAGTGCTGAGCTGTTGCTGTTTAATTAAGCCCCATTTGGTGTTTGCTTAGATCTGGCAGATCTACAGATAAAGTTCTGTTCAGGGCTAGAAAATATCAGAGTATGTTCACTTCGAGAAGTGCTACGTTTGTGGCAAACTAAATGAGAAGCTGTTTTTAACCAAAAGAGCAAAGAGAGGCTTGAGTAATTTGAGTTCTTAGGAAGTAAACAGATTCTATATTCAACTATTAGGCACCAGTAAAGGCAAAATCGGAATTCTTGCCTGGATCTTTTGCAGGCTGCAGTGACCAGCTCTATATTTTGAGGGGCTTAGGCTAGTGAAGTTATCTTTAATTGGTCCTTTGGCCTTTGTTCCTCTTTCTCTCCTGTTTATAGCTCTGCCCAGGGTGATCTGTATGTTAATGCCAGGTTCCCCCGCTGGAAGGTCCAGCTGGGAATTCGAATTCCTTTCAAAGGCAGAGGCTTGGCAGGGAAGAGCCATTTGCATTTGTACCTGGTCGTCGAGGGGGAGCTCGCAGAAGGCCGGGATGTATTTTGCCCATTCCACCAGCACCAGGAGCTGCTGTTTCATGGACTCACACACATCGTGGATGGTGGCAACCTTCTTCATGGCAATGTCTGTGCTGTGCACGGGGCTCAGGGATAAATACTGAAAGAGAAACCACCACGCTGTGTTTGGAAGTGGTCAGTGCTGTTTTACCACCCTCCACAGCAACAATTCATCCCATCAGGGCCCCGAGAAGATGTTCCCGTTGGGGTTGGACACTTGGGCTGGGCTCTGTCCGACTCGCAGCCCATGGAGCAGCTTCCACGAGGTGGTGCTCAGTCCCAACACACACTCAGCCCTCCTCCGCCTCCTTCCCCACCCTCCAGGCTGGCTCAGGACAAAATAAACATTCCCATTCCCAGCAGGAGCCAGCAGCGCTGCGCCTCAGCTTCCCATAAACAGCTCCAGCCAGCCAAACGCAGGAAATGCATCCAGCCTTTCTCCTCCAAGTTGCTGTCAGGGACACAAAACTCCCATTTTGGTCTCTAAAGGGCTGCGTGGCAGGGAGAGGGTTAAAAACCCATGATTTTTGAAAGGGAAGTGGACTCACTGCCGCATGTAACGTGCAACATCTGGACCGTGTGTTTCAGTGGAGAAAGGGTATTTGCATAAGAATTTAAAGGATGCTCAGGGTGAATTATGCTGGAGCATGAAATAAAAAAGTGTCAGCTGAAGCCCAGCAGATTTTTCCCATTATTTTCCTGCCCTATAATTGTTATCATGATAAAGAAGTTACGAGAGAAGATACAGTCAACCGTGACTGGAACATTGTGTTCGGAGCAGGACAGAGAATGCAGCAAGGAAGGATAAAATTCCATGTGAAGGCAGTGAGATTTTAGGGGTGCAGCAACAATTTAAGCTGGGGGAACAGGGGACCTGGGGTCTGCAACGTCCCTCAGCCCTTAGAATTTCAGCTTTGTATCTCACACCAAAGGCTGCATCTGCTCCATTACCTCGATAATGAATTTTTCCTTTCTGCTTTCGGATATTTTGTGTTTTCTTCCCTGTGGGTTTGGGCAGGAGCTGTCCGAGGGCAGAAAAGGTATCCAGCCCTGGTTGGTTTAAAGGGCTGGAATTTCTGAGGTCCATGGACCCGTTTGGAGGGCTGTCCCCACGTGTCCTACCTGCTGTGCCATGGCCTCAGCCTGAGTGAGGACATTGATGGAGAGAGAGCCGTTGTCCTCGTAGCTGCTCCTGCGGATGCTGATCCTGTCTCGCTCGTTCTGCACGGCTGGAATGAGAGAGAGAGGCACTCGTGTCAGTGAGAATTTCCCCCCAACCAATGGCTGCTGCTCCCTGTGGTCCCTAAACAGGAGTTGACTGGGCTTTGCTCCTGCAAGACCCTGTACTCTTGTTGGATATTGGAATAAACAGGCTCTGGAGGAGGGAAAAACATCACCTCAGAGGGAGAACACCAAGAACAAGAGGGAGATGAGGCCATTTGGGAGTCAGAGCAGCACCCATGGGGTGTTAGCTGGTCCCACTCACTTTGATGCAGCTCAGGGGCAATTTAGGGATTTGGTGTCACCCCTTTCCACTTGGCAATGCACCCACCCTGCTGGAGCCCTGGCCTTTGGTACCCTCTCTGCCATGGCTGCAGTGAGGGCTCCCCTGCTGAGCTCCTGATAACAGCAGAATGCTCCTGAAGCTGCACCTCATCTCATGGCAGTGCTGGAAAATCATCCCCTAACCCCACCTTGGAGCAGCCTTGGAGTGTCCCCTGCCCCTGAGGCATCACAGGTGGTGATCCCAGGGGACATCACCACTCATGGGACACAGAAAGTGTCACTCCATTAGGGAGCTCCAAAAAAAGGAAGAGTAAATCCACGGATTCCCCCTTAAAACCATTGCCTGAGTGTTGCCCACCTGATTTCTGTGAGTCTGAAACCTCAACAGCAGTGACAGCTGAGGACAAGACACAGCCAGGGTTTGTCACCAGCCCTGCTGGAAACCAGCTCAGTGTCCTGAACTGGTCACAACAGCAACACTACAGACCTTGGGCACACAGCACACCTTGTAGGGACCACAGCAGAGTGAAGATCAGCCCCGACTCTTTGCTGACAGAAAGGTATAACATGCCATGGTGAACTGCAAAAAACCCACTGATTTTGAGGCCCGCTCCACCCTTTAAACAATCCTTTTCCCCAAAGCATGAGCCACATCCAGCCTCATGCTCCATCAGCCCTGCACAGGGAACAGAAGAGATGGATTGCACTTCAGGAGCTCATTTTTGTAACACAGTCTCCAAGAGCTGACTTGCCTCCCCTGCAGCCATCGAGTGAGACAGCAGCAGAGAAAAAAGGAGAATTTACATTTAATCCAACCTGTTTTCAGTTTGGTTCCCCCCCCCAAGCCCTCTTGCCTCTGTCCAGCAGCTCGGGGCTGGGGGGGAAGCCTGAACACAGACTCAGTGCTTCCCTGGCAGCTCACAGATCTTGGCTACAAACAGCTCGGAAAGGCACTTGTCAGGTCCTTAAAGCAGAGGGAGCAGGAAGATTTAGCATGTGCTGATAGTGCAGCACATCCCTCCTCCTTCATCCAGCAATCCCAGACTCCTTTTGCTTTATTTTGGGGGGAATGACTCAAACAGAGCTGCCAAAGCACGACTCACTCTGTGCTTTAACCCCTTGGGTGTAGAACAGTGGGGCTTTGTCTCAAAAGTGGCCACTGGAGAAGATTTTTCCAGCAATGATCTGGGCTTTTTTTCTGCAGTCATTTTGCCATCATTCCTTTGAGTCTTTGCCTCGCTGCTGGGTCTCGTTTTAGAGCACTGCTCTTTGCACAGGGCTCACTCCTGGCAATCCATACAAAGGAAAAACGTGGGCACTGCTTTGCACAACTCGAGGGAAGGTGGATTTTTTTTACCAGCTCATGTCCAACCACTGCTCTGTTTTCCTAACCAGCCTCTGATGAGGGGCCAACAAAGTGAAAGGGCAGAAAACAAGCACCAGTGACAAAAATCAATGTCTCCCCTTATTGACTGGAGTGCAGTGTTTATTTTCCAAGAGCTGGGGCTCAGCCTGGCTGTCAGTCAGGATCAGCTTGTGGGGATCTCACTTTGTACCTCAGAGTCAGTCCTGCCTGTAGGGGCTGGGTGGGTGCATCCATTTCTGAGAAGTGCCACACACAAACACATTCCTGCAGCATTTTCAGGCTATGGACACCACAGAGAGGCAATTTGTCATCAATTTAGAGAAAAATCAACCACAGCTTTTGAGAGGCTCTGCTAACCCTCCTTAGATAGCAGCATAAGTTGCCCTATGCATGAGTTGGGGTCACCCAGGGACCCCTCCATGAAGCCTGGAGGTGAAGGTGGTTACAGGAACCATAATCTGGATCCTTCAGGGGTTTTATTGGTCCACCAGAAAGGTGAGTGGCAGCATCCACCACTCAGGAGAAACAAGCCTGACACAATCTGTGTCATCACTGGCAATTTTGGAGAACCCCCATCCAAACTTCACCCAGATTTAAATCAGATTCTCCCCCACATGCTCTCAGGGTAGGGCTCTCTGCCTTCTTACAAGGAAAGGGACAAACTTTGCCTTTCCAGCTGAGTTCCACATCTGATTTCATGTAAATCCCACAGTCTCAGGCAGACCTGCTCACCACAACAGACTCCTTTAAGAAGCCTCAGCCTGTTTTTCCCCTTGAGTCTTTTTATGGCACATATTTCAGTGCTTCCCTCATGCTCTGATAAGCTCAATCTTCCAGTGTAAGTGGATGGTACAGCCCGACTTTCTCAAGGTGATTTGGGTGTTATCGCTGAAAGTACCCAAGATGTGATGGAATTAGATACAAAGGGGAGTTAATGTTTCACCTGCCACAAAAATTAATCTCTTACTGTGCACTGATTATATTGCTATATTTATTGTGTTTGTAAAAGGGAAGGGACAGCTCACTCCTGGTGAGGCAGTGGGAGTGCTCGAGGGACGTGCTGGGCTCAGGGGTGATCTTGGCTTTGCAGCCAGTAAGACCCAACAAACTTGAACAAAGGAATAAAAACTCAGTGCTGGATCCCTCTGTCTCCCAGGGGCTGCTGTTTCCAGAAGTGCCTGGCAAAAGCTTTGCTCCCTGATTTTTTCCCACTCTAATCCTGTCCTCTGCACCTTCCCAAAGCCAGTAGACACCACGAAGAGCCACCACAGCCCTGAAAGAAGGGACATCAGCGGTTGTGAGTCCCCAGGATGGTGCTGGCCAGGGACAGTGTGGCCCCAAGCTGGGCTTTCCCACAGGGAAAGGGGAGAGAGGACAGGACAAGGCTGCATCTCCCTCCAGGGAATTGTCCCTGGCTGTGGGAAGAGGATGGGAAAACAAACATATTTTCCATGTGATGCAGGGGAGCCTCAGAAGGGTTTTGTCACTCAGGGTAAGGCTGGACCCTCTGCCTCAAGCTCTGGGCAAGCAGTGCCGTGTTTGTGGGATTACAACAAGCCCCTGCTTCCCAGACTATTTGTCCTTTCTGCCTTGCCACTTAGAGCCAAAGCCTGGGATGAGGAACCTCCAGGGGGACAGCAGCAAACCAATAACTGTCCATGGCAACTGCAGAGGCTCAAATCCTGCCTACAGAGGAATTAGTTTCCATCCTTATTCCACTAAACCCAGGCTCAGTTAATGCTGGTGGAGTTGGAAACATGGTGATAAATGGCAGAGAGAGAGCAGGAGGAGGGAGGTCCCTGCCTGGTGCACTCACCAGTGCTCACAGTGCTTCTGTCTTCACTGACAGATTTACTCCTCCTGCTGCCTGATCAGTTCATATCCACAAATAATCTCTTTTCCCTGAGCTACCTTGGATTTTGTAGGTGTGGTGTGTTTTATTCACAAATAAATCCTGCCAGTACACGTACATTTAATCCTTTCATGGGCCTGTGGGCTGATTTATGACTACTGAAGCCAGAGAAGATCCTTTATCTTTTCCATCCCTTGCAATAAACTGCAGTCCCAGACTTCAGAAAGCTGGCAAAAAAGATGTACAAACAAAAGGTATGAAACAAGATAGAGGCCCTGTGAAGCTCTAATAAAACTATCCTATAAACCTGTCCAATTTCACAATAATAAATAAAGAAAAGCCTCAAACCCTCCCACCGTGTTGCAGTAGTGAGTGATAAAACAATCCTTTTCACTTCTGCAGAAAACTAAAGAAGTTCATGCACATTCATAAATTACTTTGAAAGGGATGAGAGGTTAAATATTAACCCCTCTTTTCTTTTCCCACCAGCAAACTGAACCCTGAGAGTGCAGTGCTGGCAGTTCAGAAGCCTTCCAGGTTTTCAGGCACTCAGCTCTGTGTGAGCTGACCAGGCTCACTTGAGAAATCACACCCTGCTGAATTATTCGAGGTTAAACATGATCTCAGGAAGATGCTAAAAATAGAATCCTGCTGTTCTCTTTGGGTATTTAAGTACCTGGTGTTCTGAGCCACTGGTGCTGCATGACCAAAAATCTGTCTGGTAGCATTGTGCAAGACAATAGAAATTGAACCTTCTGAGCCAACAGAGAAATCCAGGGGGATCAGCCAGAAAATCCCCAAAATGTCCAGTCCAACCTCTGGCACAGTGCCAGCCTTAACCACAAAACAAGAATAAAGGAGTGAATCTCCTGTAAAAATCTTAAATCCTGATCATAGAGGTGTTTTAGGACATCAGAGGGGTTCATGTTCAGGCAAGCCTTCCCCTCTCCCACTGTGCTAACTTTAATGGTCTTTATTAAAGTGAATTACTGATCCCAAAAATGCAATAGGGACAGGAGTGATCCTGAATGAGCTATTTTCTAGGAAATCTGGGAACTGGACTTTCCACAACACTCAAGTTTTGTCCCTTCCCTGCTCTCGTTAGTGTCGATGAAACCTGGATCCCACCTCAGAGCACAAGCCTGAAGGGGTGGGGCTCTGGTGTGGGGCACTGTTGGTCCTTTCACAAAGTAGGATCGAGTTCAGTCTGTACAAACAGGGCAATCTAAAGATCTTACTGGTAATTTTCTCAACCATTCCCTGGGGAGCCTGGTCAGTGCCCCACCACCCTCTGGGGGAAGAACCTTTTCCTGATATCCAACCTAAACCCTGCTGGCACAGTTTAAATCTACTCAGGTATTTGTATCATATGGCTTTTTCTTTAGGAAGAAATTTCCCTTCTACCAGGCTACACAGTTCCTTGTAATTCCTTGTCTACTGGAATTGCTTCCAAAAGGGAAAAAAAAAAAAAAAAGAGAGAAAAAGAAAGATCCAAACATGTCACATCATGTCTTACAACACAGGAAGATTGGGAAAAAAAAATCTCTCTGGATCCAAAATTCCCATTTATCTGTTAGTTTTGCCAGGGAACAGCAAGTTCTCCAGGGCTGTGCACACAGACCCTGAGCAGTGGGTCAGTGGGACACGTTGGAGGGTGACACAGCCCTGCTGACCCCACCCCAGGTGTGCTGTCACAGCCAGCCTGGGAAAAGGATCATTTCCAGCTTCTTCCCCTCTGCTGTGGATAAACAATGCTATGGCCACACCCTGGAAACTCTGATTGCCGTTATAAGGGCTGGCCCAAAAGGGATGTGCCAGGGACCGAGGGTTGTGCCAGTGCTGGGACACAGAGCACAGATGTCACCTCTGCCACCTCCCAACACCAACTCCTGCACGCTCCAAAAGGTTCAGTACAAACATTTGTGTGCTCCAGTCGTGCTCTAGCCAAGACATGGCTTCTCCTTTTCCCTGAGTCTCACAATACTGTTTAATATTAATCTAGAACCACCCAAAAGCAAATAGCTGTGTTCTTTTTGTGCACACAATTGTGCAAGAACATTTTTTTTTTCTCAGTCCTGCACATGTGCTTGGGATAGAGCCCTGGTCAGCTAAGATAATTTCTGTGCAGCAGTTGCTCAAGGTGCTTTAAAATCTTCCCAGCCAAACGCAGGAGCATTTTCCAAGCACACAACCTGACTGCACTCATAAAAAAGTTTCAAGGAATGTGGCGATGTGGAACTTGAAATGAGTCATCTTCCATCAAACTGCACTCAGTGATGGAGGCATGAGCCAAGGTTTTATAACTCTTACCATAAAAAACAATAAAAATCATGCTTCAGCTCAAAGAATAGATCTGATAACCAGATTTCAGCCTTTCCAAGCAGTGAAGTTTGCTGCATTGGTACTTGGCTTTATCCCATCCAGAACTGACCAGATCAGCTTCAATTTGGTCTTTATTAGTCTGAGCTCTATTTATTTTTCCGTCTGCTCTATTTACTCTATTTCTCCTAAATTAAACCAGCCGGCATTTTTGCTTCATCCATGACTTATGCCAATTTTCAAGACACCCTTCTACTCCAGGAAAACATATGGTCAGAACGTCAGAAAGGTCATTTCATCACCAGTAAAATCTTAAAAATTACCAGAAATTGATGGCAAATTTCCCCTTGATTTCAATGGGACCACAATTTCACCTCTTGGGTGAACTTGGTGACATGGAAAGAAACTTTCAAGCTCCTTTCTACCTCCCTAATCTTTCAGCTGCCAATGGGTTTGGAAATAGCACAAATGAAGGGTGAGGAGTGTTGAAACCATCACTGAGGTTGGTCCCCCAGTTTGTCAAGAACTCAATGGAGAAGGACACTCACAGTAAAACAGGATCATCCACTCTCTCCCAGTAGGCAGAACTGGATGAGCAGACACCAGAAGTGCTGTGAGAGACCCCAGACTTCCCCTGGGAAGCTGGATGGAGGCACAGGTTAACAGAAATGGGTATTCTGCTGCTGAGCATTAGGCACTACAACAGTATTTCCTTCAGAAAGGGCACCCAACCTACAGCTCTCCACCTCCTTCTCAATACAGCCAACAGGACGTGCAACAAAAGGTGTTGGCCAGTGTGGGACTGGCCCTTTGATGCTGGTGCTGCTGGTGGCTCCACGGTCACACTACAACCAGCAGCACGACCAAAGGGTTTGGCTCTGACTCATGTCCCCTCTTGGGGCACATGAGTCACCTGTGGGGGCACATGAGTCACCTTGCTCCAGCAGCTCTGCCCGTGTGCCCTGTGCCACAGAGGATGGGCTCTTGCCACTTAAAGCCCTGTACTCAGGCTGTACCTTGCCCTTGCATGCAGCTACGTGAGCATCAGCCGAGCCAACCACACCACCTGAAGCAGCAAACTGATGGCATTTATGATTCTGAAGGCAGCACATCCTCGCCGAGACTGGCACAGGTGGGATTAGGAGTCACACCAGTGGGTACAGAGAGTGGAAATTGCTATTGTAAAACACTTAAAGAAGAAATAAACCCTGAGGAAGCCAATCCCTTTCCCAGGATTAAAATATCTCAGAAAGACCAGCCTCACAGGATGGGTGAATAATGTCACTGGGCTCTCATTGAAAGTGAGATAAAATGGCAAATGGGGCTTTCAGCTGCAACAAAAGATCTCTCATTGTGACACACAATCATTATCTCTCCAGCCAGGGCTGCTGCTGCTCCACACCATGCTCTGCAACGGGAACAGGGCCCAAGACAGCAGCTGGCATATTTGAAATGTCTCTTGGCACCCACCTTCTTTCTTCATGCCAGCTCTGAAGCACTTCTTCAGCCTGCAGTACCTGCACTGGTTCCTCTTGTCTTTGTCTATCACACACTGTCGGTTGAACCTGGGAGGAGATGGGAAATACATCATGCAGCAACCAGCCTGGTTCTCTGCACCCTCCTCATCCTGAGCAGCCCCAAATACAGCCCCAGACCTCCCTGAGCTCCACACTGCACAATCCCAGAGAAGAGCCAAAGGTTTGCAAGAAATGGATTGAAACCACATTGGCTTGGCCCAGCTCCTCCTCTTCCCCACCGCCACTCCTGCCAGATGGGAGAACAGCGGCTTCAGACCACCCACCCTGCAGGGACTGGGATGGTTTTGGCTGTGAAAACATGATTGTGACTCAAGATGGGCCCAGTAGGAGCTCCATCTCCCACTTCCAGACAGTTTTTGGGTGTTGGGCATTGGGGTTTGTCTGATTTCACTTGTTAACTATTCTATGATTTGTGTAGAATAAACTGCGTTATAGGCCACAAGCCCTCTGGGTCTGTGGTGTTGTTCTGAGGCCCGTGGCCACCTAATTCCTCCTCATTTCAACGGGGATTTAGGAACCCTTGTGCTGTTCCAGAGGTGGCCCACGCAGGCTTGGCAGCTCTCCCCGTGGTGGGTGAAACAATGGCAGGGGAGTTTTCCATGCAGAGAGGAGATGACGTGGGCTGCTCCAGGACCAACAAGCTGTAAAAGCTGAGGCGCTTTCCCAGACTGGTAAAAAGCCAAAGGTACAAAGGCCCAAAGACTTTCAGAGGAATTCATGTCTGTGATAAGCAGAGCCCTGAGCTGGGCTGAGCTCACTAAATAAGGGCTTGCACACAAGCTTGGCTTTGATGCTGTGGATCTTTCCTGAGCTGCCAAATATCACAGAGATTCATGGATTCCTGGGGAGAGGCAACAACTCCGCTCCCAGGAGACCAACAGCTGAAATTTCAAAGGAACCAGTAGCAGTTGTCATCTCCTCCTGCAGGAATCCCACAGTTCAGGGGTTGGGCACTGTGTGGGTGGACACTGCTGTCACCTCAGGTGTCTTTCGTGGCTGGTGTGTCCTGGAGTGACAAGGGCACCAGGAACATTTTGAACGAGTAGGGTGACTTGCATTGGAAAAATTTGGAATGCCCTTAGAGGAGAAAAAGCTTTGGAATAGAAAGAAAACTTCCAGGTTTTAGCTAGAGGTGAAGGGCTTAAGTGTATTCAGGTTTGGGATTTCTTTCCACTCTCTCCTGTGCTAAAATAAACATCATTTTTCTAAGGTCAAGCGAGATAGCAGCTTTGTAATTTATAGCCTCCTCCTGGCAAAAAACCTCTCTCAAATGCATACCTGTGTGCCAAAGGGGATGTGAATCATCTCTAGTCCACACTTATTTCTCAGAATGTTCATAAAATCATCACTGATAAGCCAGTGTACATCATTTACTGTATTTCAAAACAAGAACAGAGAAGCTGTGAGAGGGCTTTGGAGGTGACAGATTCTTGGGTGCCCATTTTTTTTTAACCAGGAAAAGGAAGAAAGATGAAATCTCTGGAGCTTTGGTCCTTCACCACCTTGGCTATCCCTTGCTAGGCTGTGACAAGGTCATGGTGTCACTCCACACTCAGGGTCTGTATTTATGTATTTTACACATCGGTCAAATCTCAGGTTTTAGATTGGATCCCAAAGGTCTTTTCCAACCCCGTTAATTCTGTGTTTCTGTGATTCTCAGGTCTATGAGTTTCCTTCGAGTTGCACCATGGGGAAAGCAGTGAGGGTCAGTTCCCTCAGTGCAGGTCTCTGGGTCTAAGATGAGACAGGACTGAGTTTAGGGATCAGACTGAGCTTACTCCTTGCAAACCAAACTGCAGTCCTACTGTTGGCCTTCATGGTGTGGCAACTTGGCTTTTGAGAGAAGAGCCCCTATGATAATTGAATAGCTTTGCACACTGCTTAGTTTCTGTGTCAAGCTTGCCTCTTTATGCCTTGGAATATCTTAAACCATTTACAAACAGCCTAAATATTCCTCAGATGCACAACTCCACTTAAGCCAGTGCCAGCTGGTAGCCACTCACCAGAAGCAGAGAGGAGAAATATTGCTAAAACCCCCTTTATGGCGTTAAGTCATTAACTCCCTCTGTCCCAAGAGACAGAGCACCGACCTGGGCAAGAACGGGCTGGGGTAAGAGGGCAAGGCTTTGTGTCCCCTTGGTTTTGTGACAGAGAGAGAGAAATGGGATACCAGGGGATAAACACCCAACCAGATCAGAGCCAGGGCTGCTTGAACATTAGACAAAGGACTATCTCAGAGTCCCATGGCAGGGACCCGGCCGGGCGGGGCTCAGGGGGTCCACCACAACGAGCCCCTGAGCCCCACCCCAAAGGATTTCCCGTGTCCATAAACTGCATTTATCCGGTACCTGCAGGAGTAGACGTGGTTCTTGCGGACGCTCCTCCTGAAGAAGCCTTTGCAGCCGTCACAGCTGGAGGCCCCGTAGTGTTTGCCGGTGGCCCGGTCGCCACAGATGGAGCACAGGGAGTTGACGCTGTTGGGGAGCAGGTTGGTGTTTGCTGACTCGGCCGTGATGGCCTCTGCAGGCAGAGAATGGGCACAATTAGACCCCCCCAGTGATGGAAACCCCAGCATTTATGGTCATGCTCTTCCCAAGCTCAGCTCCTTTGCTTCTGGTATTGGTGTTGTACTTCAGAGAGTTCAAGCTGCATAACCCAAACTGCTCCTGAGAATTTATCAATTATCAATACTTTCCTGGACACATATAAAGAAACCTCACCTGGATGTGAGTTTCAGGTTTTTGAGGGATGGGGAGCCACCTCCTGAATGAGATACCTGGAGAACCTGGTTCAAAGCCATGTCCACAGAAGAGATGAAAAAAAAACCTCATTCACTTGAATAAATAGAATGCAGAGAAGAAACAGCAGAGGCAGAAAGGATGAATTACTTCATGCCCATGTCAGAGGCACTAAACATAAAAGACTGTTCTTGAGAGCTCCTCTGCAGCTGGAAGGCAGAGACAGCAGCCCCCACAGGGATCCCTTTAGTCCTAAGTCTGGTCCCTCCTCTAAAATTCCCTCTGAAGAGGCTCATTGCTTTCCACTAGAAAGCAACAGAGGTGTGCAGGAAGATCAGATTTCTGAACTAGGAACCCAAAATTAGGTCATATGAATGTCCTCTCTCATGTCCTCCATTTGCACTCACTCATTTGGGGCAGGAATAGCTGTGCCCCTGCCTGCCCTGTGTGTACACACTGCTGAAAACTCCCCTGGAAGCTCTCCCTCGGCCCCAACCACCAGACTCACTGCCCTCTTAATCCTCCTAATTTGAGGCTCAGCTTGGGGAAGGAAGAAACAGGAGATCCTTGCGGAGAGGCAGCTGACAGTGTTTGTATCTCTCCATCTGTTTGCAGAGCCCGACCTGGGCACTCACTGCAGGACAGTTTTATGAATTTATCTCACCTCTGGGAGCATGTTCTGTGCTCCAGAGGAGCCCACCTCGTGCTCCAGTGACCTCGGAAAAGTCTCTGGGACAAGGCACATCCTGACACGTCTCTGGGATGAGGCATCCTCACAGCAGAGATAGGGAAAGCTCAGCAGTTTCTTAGGGAAAACTACTCAAAGGGGAGGAATTGCCATCTGATCTGCCTAGAGAGAGTTTTCTAATCCATAATGCATAAAAATAGCTCTGGTTAATCTGGGCACATATACTGAGAGAGCGAGGGAAGGTTGTTTTTGTGTGTGAACACACTTCAAAATTTATAGTGAAAGTATTTGCTGTGCAAGGAAAATTGTAGTCAACCCCCCCAAAAAATAACAAAGCCAACAAAGCTTTAGTTTTTAAAAAACTGGGAAGTTTCTTAGCTAAGGCTGAGACTAAGACACTTTTAGCTAAAACTTCACTAATGCAAAGTTCAGACTTCCCGTCACCCCCTAAAATAACCCTTTTGGTTCATATTCACCTTCTGGTGTACGGATGAGTAAATATAAGTAGGTTATAGCAAGATGGGAGCAACATGACAAGAAAAAATGACAGCACCGAAATCATTCTTAGGCCATAAAAACAGTGGAGATCTGGAATTGAGATTTGCCTCTTCCCAAAATCTGGGTAAGATGCTCCCAGCTCTGACATTTGTCAGGAGGGACACTTGGGTCCTTTGGGAACATTGTCTGTGTCAGAGGTGTTTAATGGCAATTTAGGGTGATTTTTAGGGGTTTTCTTTGCAATGACTCTTGATTTTATTTTACTTAATAACTCAACATTAAATGAGCTGTACAGAATACTCCTTTGAAGATGACTGCAGAACGTTTGGGCATCTGTTGCTCCATCCATTTTTTGAAGGACCATGTAACCATAAACAAATGCACCGAGTGTGTAGGATTCCGTTTCAAAAATTTGCACAACCAAAATAAAGATAAGGCAGCAAATTTCCTCTCCACTCTACTCATGTTTTCTCTAGAGTTCAGAGGAATTGTGCCAAGTTTAGGCCTCCAGTGGACCATGCATCCTTCAGCTAGGTCCAGACTGCAAAACATTCCTGATGCTGGAAAGTATTTACTCCCCAGAAAAGCTCTGTTTTTTCCTTTATGTGAGTAGGACATGAGAATCTGCTTGCTGATAAATAAGGAAGGAATTAATAATCTGGCCTCAAACCGGGTATTACTGGAGGAGGAACCATCAGCACTGTGTGTGAGAGGGCCTGGGGAAATTAGCAAACCAAATTTTGCCCTCACTTGTCTCCATGGAAGCACAAACAAACCACCAGTGAGTTGGGTGGCTCTGTGTTAGGGCAGTTCCACAGCTAAAAGCTCAAACCCTGGGAGGGAGCCACGTGTCCTTTTCAGCTGAATTGGCTGAATGTGAACAGAAAATTTTTTAAAAAATTAAATAAATAACAGGAAAGCCCTAAATCAGAATGCACATTAATTAGGATGATAAATTTTAATTAGGAAATCCTGTCACCCGCTAATGATAGGTCCCAAATGAGAATTAGCTCAGAGAAGAGCAAAGCACAGTGGATATCACAGGCACCAGAAGATTCTTTCAAACCTAGCCAGTGTTTGGGTTTTTCCTGGACTGATCTCTGCAAGGAAAGGCAGAGGAAAGCCAGGATCCCTGGCAGCACAGTCCCCTCCCTGCCTGTGCAATCTGCTTGGTGTGCTCCATCCCTGCCTGACCCAAGGCAAGAGCCTGAACAATTCCTAAGCCGTGCCATGGAGCCTCAGAAATGTCCACTGGAGAGATGCATTTGATTTTATTCTCCAGGAAATGACCACAACTCCTCTTCACTTTGTGGGGCTCTGAGCTGAGGCAGCTGAGCCAGACTCTTCACTGGGGCTGTCCCCAAGTTCACTGGCAGAAATATCTGAAGTGTTGACCATTTTTTGTGAGTTATATATGGTCAGTGTGCAGATTGGGAGCTACCTAAGGCTGAGAAGATCGTCCTAGTGGCTTCCCCAGCTTTGGGGTCAGCCAAGCTCACAACTGAAATGCACACAAATATTTGTTACCTACTGCCTCTGCATATAAATCATTGCCTAACCAGGGCTGAAATGCTAATGCCAGTTTTACAGCGATAAGAAATGACACCGAGGATGTTCTCTTACCCCTGCACTGCTTTTCCTTTCAGTTCCATTACTGACTACAACTCTTCTAGATGCACACTGTGAAAGAGAACTGCCTTGCAATACTTTCCAGGCTGGCTTTTACCTACTCAGAAATCCAAATTACATGTGCTGGGCTAGAAAGTGAAGACATCACAGGTGTGGGTTGTACACACACGGCCAAACTCGGTGCCAAAGCCAGTATTGCGAAACCTGTACACACAAATGTAGGGCAGGAGGGGGTTTAAACCCTGGCCATGTACAGGTCAGCCTCTTTCTACATCAGCTTTTAGCAAATAGAAGGGTTTTTGAGATATAAAACATAGTTGTGATTTAGTGATCCCAAATCCTACTGGGACAATGAGGAAGGGGCCAACTGGAAAGGCCAGAGCTGTTCCAGGCCCCCCTGCAGCTCGAGGGAGGGTAAACCACTGCCAAAACATCTCTGAATTGGGTCAGGCTGCAGCGGGGCTGGGAAAAGTTTCACCATCCTTGTGCCAAAAGCCCAAGGCTCAGTGTGGGGTGCTGAGCAGGACCACAAACATCACCCTGGGAGAAAGCACTCCCCGACTCCCGACAGAGGAGTTGGGGCTGCACTGCAATGATGCTTCATATCTTAACCACCATGAGCCAGCTGGGACAGGAGCGGGAGGAAATGGGAATTAACCACACAAAAGAACCTGAGAATATGGTTTGTAGTGCCAGCCAAGGTAAAGGAAACAAATTTGTACCGAATGGGAAAATTTCTGCTGTTACAACACCTATTTTGCAAGGGAAAGACAGAATTAGCAGTGATTTTTGCTTCTTTCCTTTTTGCCATCTGTTTAAACCAAAATATTTTTTATATCACTCCCATAAAGTGTTCTAGTCTTTATTTTGAATTAATCCTGAAATATTTGGTAAATTATGGGCTATTTGAAAGCGGAAAATCCAAAATACATATCTGGGCAAATCTCACAATGATAGCAACTTCCTGAAGAAGAAACATCCAAGCACAAGATGTGCTTCAGAAAATTAATCCACCCAAAATGGTGGTGAAATAATGTTCTGAAGAAGGAAAGAGTTGGTTTCAAGAAAGCATGACCTTATTTGATAATATTCCAATTTTCACTTTTGGAATTGTTCAGAAGGCAAGAAATTGCACTGAGTCCTTTAAAATAAATATTACATCCCTTCCTGTTTGTGTTTATAGAGGGTTAAGCTGCCATCATTTAGTAGGGAAAATACAGATGAGTCTTAGCAGAGATATAAACAATCTTCAAGAAATCCAGTATAATTGTAAAAAGTACCTAAAATGAGATTGTTTCTCGATTCTAACAAATTTTAAAATATCTCTGAAGCTACAAGGAAATTGTAATTTTGAGTTACCTCAGGGGACTGAACTCAGCTGGACAGCAATAGATTTCCATGCATGACCGTTTCAGGCCTTTTTTGAAGTTATTTTTACAAACTGTAGAAAAGGACACTTACCCAAGACAAACAAGCTAATTTCAAAGCAGCTACTTCCCGAGAGAGCGGGTTAGTCATTAACAGCTAAACAAATAACACAATACTGAGCTCGATAAAGTTCAGAAAAAAACTCAACCTGTCAGTTCCACTGCGTGAATCAACAGAGAGCCCAAACAGGTGCTGGTGGTTCATTTGCAAAATTATATCAAATTTTGAGGAAACTTCTGCCACTTCAAAAAGTGAAAAATATCTTGTTGTTCAACGGGAAGTGACAAAGTGAAACATCTCTGTTAAATAATATTTCTGGAGTAGGATGGGAGATGGAAACCTTTCTGCAAGAATAAGGAATAAGATCCATTCTATCTGGAGCTGGCAGAAACTATATATATTGAAAATCCTTGATTTGGGGACAGCCAGAGCTTTACTGAAGTCAGCTTTAATTTCAAGTTCCTTTAGGCCTTATAACTTGCCTCCTGACCTCCCTCCATGCCCCACAATAATAACTCTAATCATTTTATATTGTAGATTATAGTCCAACTGAAACTCTGATTTCTTTTGATGAGCCAGTTAATGAGCAAATGTGAAAATCCCATCTTAATTTCACTAAGCTCCTTAACAAATTAAAAGAAAAGGCTGCCAAAACTCTCCAAAGGGATCGCTAACTTTGGAATCTCATTCAGTTGCACGATTGAGTTCATGCAAAATGACCAAAATGCCCTTTATTTTTATACAGTGAGCTGCTGATTTCACAGAATAGAGTTCACTTTCTGTCAGACTACTTTTGACTGCAAAAAAAATTAAGTACCACACAAAGCTCCCTATTCCCGTGAAGGAAGCGGAAGTCTCGGTGTATAAACACTCCCATCTCCCAGCCCAGTCCTTTTGTGCCCTAAAAACTGTTGGACCATTTTGGTAGCCAGAAAAAAATATGGGGCAAGCAATCATTTGGATATTGCTTCTGAATCCAGGTTCTTGGGACCAACTCAAACAGGAGACGTGGTCACAGGCAAACGTGGCACGACACGTTTTCCTGAGGATTAAATACCAACCGAAGTCATTTACGGGACAGAAACGCACATTTTAACGAGAAATATTGGTAATAACTCCTCTCATAAACAATACAGGGGGACAAACACAGGGAATGTTAAGGAGACCTCTACCAACATCTGCAAAACCTGGTGAGCTCTTCAGGGCGTGACACTCAGCCCACCAGAGAGAAGAATAACCCAAAATGGGACCGGCAAGCAAAGAGGTCGCCTTTCAGCCCAAACATCACCACAGATGCAACAGAGGTTGACAGGTCAGCTGCTTAAATATTACCCCTTCCACTCTTTGCCCCACACCTCCCACCAGGCTTTCCTCGGCGCCCAGCTCTATAACAAAGCTAGTGGAGCTTATTGGAGAGGAAACGAGTACAAATCTCACCGGTGTTATTGGGGAGCACCCGGAGGTTGTCGAATTCCAGCATGGTGTAGGAGGAGTCCAAGGAGTCGACATAATCTGGCATATCCATGTCCATGATGGACTGACAAAGCTTCATTATTGACAAGAGCGAGGGAAGCGGCAGAAACAGCCCTGCTGTCAATCACGGCCAAGGTTTCCTCTGCAAAGAGAGACACCCCGCTCCTTGCAATGACAAATCATTACCCAGCTCTGCCCGCAGTCCCCTCCCCGTGCCAGGACAGCAGGGACGAGGCCAATCCCTCTGCAAAGTCCCCTCCCTTCCCGGGGTGCATCTCGCTCTCTCGCTCCTGATAAGGTGATGTAGATAAGGCCTAGACTCAAACGCCTTGGATTGCATCTTCGGGTCAATATAGCTGGATTTATGGCTGCTCCTGCACAAACATTTTGAGAAGGGCTGAGGAGAGGCCATTGCACACATGTGTCACTCTCCCAGGGCAGAGCAGTGGCCATGTCCAATCACCAGTTGTCACCTTGCTCGCCTACCAGCCCTTGGGGAAAGAGCAAACGGTGTCACTTGAGGCTCATGAGGACAATAAATCCATGTCCCACTGGATGAAGATCATCAAAACAGGTCAGCATTGAGAACCTGAGTCATTTCCAGGAGACACCACAGTGCTAACACTGGGTTGCATCTTGAGTTGCTGCTGGAAGGGGAAAATGAGGCTTCACTCAGCTGCACACAGGGTCTCACCCTGCTCCTTAGGCAGAGGGGAGGTGGAGGAGGTGACTTCCACCCACCACCCACCACCCCTCTCACCTGGCTCTTCCTCCCTACTCCAGGCAGCCCCAGAGCCCCTGCTGGGGAAGAGCTGGGCTGTGGTTGAGAGTTGTCATCGTGGAAGGTTTCAGATGATGGCAAATGATGAGAATGGAAAAGACTGGGAGGAGCTGGGCAGACTCCCCCACACATGTGGGGCGCTGCATTTCACACTGACCCACACCTGGCTTTTCTGGGAAAGGTCTGTACTACAGAAATTCAACTCCAGTTTTTCCCTGCAGGCCTGAGGCATTTGGTCTGGGTTTGCTGTTTTTTTAATTAATTTACTGGATTTTACATGAACGAGCTTTTTTGATTGACACAGAAGTTCTTTCCTTGTTAAGACTCACGAGCTGTGCTTCAAAAGCCTGGAAATAAAACTCAGCCATGCAAAGCCATCCAGCTTGGAGTGATTGGTTTATCCCCACTTTGATCTTCCAGATGCCCTCCTTGACATTTCAGTTCTCTCTCCAGTGACGTTGTTTTGTGTCAGAGGGTCTTTCCTCTCCATGAGCTGTTCTGGGAGATCCAGGTCAACATCCTGTTGAATCTGGAAGAAAAAGAAGAGTCTTGAGAAACAGGGAGAGGTGTTGCCAGAAAAGGAGCCTTGGCCAAAAGGATGGGATTGCCAGACTGCCTGAACTCTCACTGAACCGAGCAGCAGGCCGGCCCTGTGGATCCCAGCAATCTCCAAATAGCAAGAAATATTCCAGAATCTGAGGTTTTAAGTGTCTTCACTATACTAATTTGATTTAATCTCCATTTCTTTTTTTTTTAAATATTTTTTTCATCTCCTGGGGTTTTACAGTGGACATTGCTAGGGGTTAATTCTAGATAGGCTTTTCCTCTATAAAGATTGGGTGTAGGAACTTTTAGCTTTACTTTCTTATCATTTCTGGGGAATAAAATAATTTCATGTGCCATATTTTCCTTTTCCTTCTTTCCCTTTTTAAGAGCATGTTGTAACCAGTGGTGCACAAATGACTCCTTGCTTAGATAAGACATTATGTTTTTATCCTTGGACTGTGCCCCAGGCTCTCAGTAATGCCAGCATCAGCTAAGTTGGGATCTGATTACTCCTTCTTGCCTCTTACTCAATGTCAGCCTTGATTATGCCCATTAATCTGGATTTTTTTTTTCTTTTCTTTAAACTGAGCTGTGGGCACAATCCTGCCTGACTCTCAGAACTCTGCTACTATTACAGCCAAGGGTTTTCACATTTCTACAGTTCCAGGAGAGGTTTTTAATGGATTTCTCACCATTAAAATAGCCATTTTGGTATTTACCAAGCTTTTGGGCAGCTGAGGCTCAGAGATGAGAACTCAGAGCTCCTGCCCTGATCTTGTTGATTTTAGTGGTCTCTCAGCATTTTCCATCCCTCAGTATGATGTGAGGGCTGAGGATAATTTCAAAGGAAAGCTGTGGGATGCGGATGTGCTTGGACAATTTTCATTCTGGGAATGACAAAAGGTTATAGAGCAAATTTCATAGTTCAGGAGCAGATTTCAGCACCACATCCACACTGATAATCAGCACTGACTTGTGGAAGGTGTGGCTGGAGGGACAGTACGTGGCGTTTGTTCCAAACAGATGTCAGTGCCCTGTTCCAAACCGCTCCTGAAGATGAACAAAACCTTGTTGAGGTTTGAACACTTCCTTCTTTTTCCTCTCCCTGCTTTCTTACATCACTTTCTGAGTCACAGCTGCAATTCAGGGACCTGCTCAAGGCTGGGGCTGACTTTTATCAACATCAGGAGACTGGAGGTGGCCTCACATCTCCTGAGCACAGCTCATGTCACAAGGAAGTGACAATGGCCCAGCCAAGAGCCAGGAATCTCGAGCTGATTTCTTATCACCTCACCATGATCCAACCTCCCAGAGCAGTCAGGGAGAGGGGAAGAGAACTCAAATCCTTCCCAGACTGTAACCACAGAAAGGATGGATTTGGGTAGGGATTTGTGAGGCTGACAAACACTTTGTGCTGATCCCAGGGTATCCCTCTTTTCCTGGGGTGCTCAGGCACTCACCTGTGCAGGCAGCTCAGGTGGACAACCAAAGGCAAAGCTGGCTGGTGTAACACACTCCTCCCAGTTTGGAAATGGCTGTCAATCCTCCTCCATATGGACATAATCCTCTTTTCAACGTGTTTTCCATTTAGCCCTGTTTTGCCTCTGAGGCTGGATATAGCTGGAGGGTTCAGGGGAAAGGGGAGAGAAGAGAAAGAACCAGAGTTAAGTTTAATAAAAATAATATGGGCGTTCAAAGTTCAGGCTCTTGGAATGAATCAGTGTGGATTCTCCTGTGTGAGGGCACAGGGCAGGCTCTGAGGAACACATGGTCCCAATAAGACAACACACTTATTCCTAGAAATAAAATTCAGGTGCTTTTGGGAATGCGTGTTTGACAAGATGAAGTGAAACAAAGATAAGGATGTTTTGACTGATTAAGAGAGAACACAAAGTACTGTGGGCAGGGTGTCAGAAATAACATTTCTTTGGAGAGGTAGGTGATGGGGGAAGAGGTTTGCAAGCCATGGAAGCTGCACATCCATCTTTGGAGGCTGATTTTAAAGGAAAGTAATTCAGTGCTGCCTGTGGGGAGAGGTGTCTGAGAGACTAAAACTTAATGAAGGGCTTGTTATGCAAAATGGTGAGGCAGAAGTCATTAACTGTATTTTTGGAACAGAAGTTTTCTGCTTTTATTCATAGAAAGGCATTTAAAATCCCCTACCACTGTTTTGAAATTTTCTCTGACTGAAATGCAGCACTAATTACAGTTTTTTGTGAACTTGCAGGGTTCAGGAAAAGGGTTTTTATGCAGTGAACATAAATCCATCAATGACCAGGTGGTTCTCAGAAGCAGCAGTAGCTATGATATTACCTACCTGGACAGGTGGTGTCTGGATAAAAACAATAATTTAAAGACAGAAGTCAGTAAGGCCCTTTTTCTGGGCAATGTATAATTAGAAACAGTGTGCCTCTGGGATTATAAGCAGTGTGAAATGGTATCATTAACATGCAATTGCCATGGCAGACATTTCAAAGTTATCTAGAACTGATGTTGTTAAATCAGTTCTCCCCTTTCCTGGGGGCAGTTTGATATTTGTGGTACAGAAAACAGCAAAATGTCTCTACATTTTCAGGCATTTCATATTATAGTGAACATTATATTTCCACATGTTGTAACTTCCACTGGGAGGGGCTCCTGGCTCTTCCAGTTGCTATCTCCCCAAAAGATTTTTCCTGTGTAGTGATTATTCACAAAAAAAATAATTTAGGAAATTTCACAAGTCCTGTGATGGACTATGACCTGATGGACGTGGGAGCTCATCACCCATCATACAGGAGGATGGAGAAGAGAAAAGCAAAATATCAGGACCTTCACCTCCTTTCTCTGCAGACAAACTTATTCTGATTTACTGCTGCCAAACACATTCATTTATCATTTACTCATTTTGCTTTAGAACAATGAGGTTTGCTCTTCCATAACAACCCTTTGGAGTAAATAGAAACTTAAACAAGCTCCAATCACTATGCTGGAAAAAATTCCTTTAGGACAATTTAAACAAATAAAAAAAATCTAAACCACAACACTCCCTCCAAAAAAAAAAAAATAAAGCACACAACAACAAAAGATCATACCCAAACCAAATTAAAAAAAAAACCCTTAAAAAACTCTTTCCACCAGGTTGGAATGCTGGATTCTGGTCTTTACAAACTGTCAAGTACAAACCACCCACTGCCAGCAGTAACTCCAGGTTGGCCAATTTGTGAAATTCCCAATTATTTCACTGAAGGTTCAGCACAGATGAAACCTGACTTGGATTTGGGGAATAAATCTAAGATGTTTTACATTTTTCTGATGACCAAAGGTCAGGTTGATGACTTGTTCTTTTTGAGTTCATTTAATTTTTGTTCTTGGCTGCAGAGCACTTGGCCAAGGCCAGACTTTCAGAAGCTCAAAGGGCTCCTTCTGATTTCTAAATGCGAAGCCGCCTGAATTTCAGTTCTGCTGAGAAATGGGAGCTCCTGCTGGGAATAACAACTGGATTTGCACAGATGGAGCCACAGGTCACTGGTGATTTAGAAATAAATCCCCTTTTTTGGACACCTGAGTGAAATCTGATTAAAATCTGATTAAAATCTGANAAATAGCAAATAAATAGCAAATTAATAAAAAAATAACAAACAAATAGCAAATAAAAAAAAATAACAAACAAATAGCAAATAAATAGCAAATATCCCAGCCTGAGCCAGGGCTGGCAGCAGGAGAGGAGAGAGGAGCCAGGGCGAGCGTTACCTCACCCAATGCTGGGGCAGGCAGGGGACTCATCTGGGGCACTCCACTGCCTCTGGGCAAGTGTTTGGCTTTTCCTGCTGCAAACACTGTTTAGACAGGAGCAACCAGCCTTGAAGAGAGTATTTGCTGTGACTCCCATATCCCCTGTGAACAACATTCCTGCCACCTCGGGCTTTTGGGCTGCGGTGTTGACACCTCTTCAGATCTGTCATTAGCTCAGCTGAGGAGAGAACAGAAATGCTATTCAAGCCCCAGCTCCATCGTGGGAGGTTAGGAGTGCAAATCCTTGCCTTGCACTGAAAACATGAGGAGTGTTTTATGTTGGTGTTGTGCTTTCTATTTTAGGGAATGCCTTTGTTATGTTACAAGCCCTTTTCTAGCACATAAAGCACCGATTTTAAGGAATTCTGTCACAGCCATACTCATTTATCTTAAACTGTAATCTCCCACATTGCCAAAAATTAACACCGGAGTTAGATTTTGGCTTGTATCTTACAAATGTCTAGCTCTGAGTTTAAAAGAATTTACCTTGTCCCTTGTTTTTCTTTTGTATTTTAAGATTTCTGTGGTAGAATCCGGATCCAGTTTTATCACAAGGAAGATCCAAATGTCACCAAAAGCCACCTTCTCTGGTTGTAAGAGTTTTTTTGCAAACCATTCTTCTCAGAGTCTTCACACTGTGTTTCTGTTGTGTGAGATAAACCAACAGATTTTACCTCAGAGAATCACCAAGAATGGGTTGATCTTTGACTGTGATCACAGGAATCATCACAGGATTTACAGTAAACTCAACAACGTTCCTTCCAGGGAAATGATGCAGCATTTTGTTGGATAGTTTTGATTTCTGTTTCTGTCCCCCAGGTTTTCTTTCTTTGTCATTCTTCAGACAAATCAGTAATTCAGGACAAAGATGGAATTCCTCCAAAATATTCCTTTCAGTGTTGTCTTCTAAATAAATTAAGTGCAAATATAAAAACTTCAGAGAAGAGACAGGCCACTTAAAAAAACCCCAAAACAAAACTCAAAGGTTAAATCCATTTCATCTGCAACAATCCATTACCTGTTTGCACACCTGACCTTGCAGCTCTTGCACACACACAAATATTTTGTTGGAGTTCAGCATCAAGGGTAAAAGGGAAAAATCTTCAACCAACATGTTAAGTGCTCTGGAGAAAAAACTTTCCATTTCTGCAGGGCACTGGGAAGCTGAAACAGGCACCAACTTAAGTAAGTATTGATTTTTATTTTTAAATGATGGATTATCTGAAAATGTTTATTGTGTTGGAATTGATGGGGTTTTGGAGAAAACATCTATGAGTCATAATAGCATCAAAGGGGTAAAGTCAGGAAGAAAAATGAGAAAATCTGTAGGAAAATATCACAGAATTACAGAATATCCTGAGTTGGATGGGAAGAGAATCATTGAGTTCAGCTCCATCACGTCCAGTAGCTTGTTTTAGAGAACTGAGGCACAGGAGCAATCCCCATTTTATCTCTTTTTAAAAGAGGAGATGAGAAACCCCAGTAATTCTGGGGCTCGCTTCTTGTCTCTGCTCTCCAGCTCTGCACCCAGAAGTCATTAAAAATACCCATTAAAAATACCCCTCTCAGCTGGGCATGGAGAGAGAGAAAATGAGACTCATCAGCAAAGATTTAATCCTGCACTGATGTTCAGCAGTTTATGCTGAGATTCCTTCACCAGCCAAGGCTCTGAGGGACAAGAATGGCACTGCAGTCTCTGGGAAGGAGGCAAAGGAGTGCTGGCATTGGCTGGGTGCAGTTTTGGACCCTCACAGTCTTTAGCACACTCCAGTGTGTGAATCGTCTCTAACAGGTTGTCTGTACTATATCCCGTGGAGACTTTTGCTTTTTTGTTATTTCTAGTAAAGGAGAGCTTTTAAAATGCCTTAGGGACCATGAAAAAACCCCAAAATCATAGATACAACCCAATGATTCAGCAGTGTCCATAAGGGAAGTGCTGGTTGTTCATCAATAAGACAGCTCTTACTGAACCCCTGGAGCTTCAGGTTTATGAGTTCATCTGTTGGAGAGGGCATCTGGAGATAGGACAGAGGTGTGATGCCTTTAAACTGCAAAAATTTAGGTTTAGATGGGATATTGAGAATGAATTGTTCCCTGTGAGGGTGGGCAGGCCCTGGCACAGGGTGCCCAGAGCAGCTGGGGCTGCCCCTGGATCCCTGGCAGTGCCCAAGGCCAGGCTGGACAGGGCTGGGAGCAGCCTGGGATAGGGGGAGGTGTCCCTGCCCACAGCAGGGGTAGGAATGGGATGAGCTTTAAAATCCCTTCCAACCCAAACCATCCTTCACAATCCAAAATGACAAGTTATTTTTAAAGTGTATGGGGCAAGTTCAGACAGATTTTCCTTTCTAAAAGGTTTTCCCCCCTCAAAATAAAAAAAAGCAGCAAGCAGACCTGTGGAAAGATGCTTCTCATGACTTTAAACTGGAGAAATTATTGTAAACATCCAGCTATATTTTCCCCATAATATCCATTTTTGAGCACTTCAGTCTCTTCCAGACTGTCTTACTCATAATTGCTGCTCTCTTAGTGGGTATAGTGAAAGCAAGTGACTGTTTGCCAAGTGACAAACACACAAACCCCTGAGCCTCCCAGATGTTTTCAGGAAGCTGCAACCCCTGATAAATCTTTGCAGACCACTGAGATGAATAATATTTGTGGATGCATTTTTGAGGCTGTCAAACTGGAGAGGTATTTGTGGCTGTGGGCTTTGCCACTCACATGGAAAAGTCTGTTTTCCCTATATCCATCCTATAGGCTATATTTTGCACATCTGCCTTTAATTAGAACCATTTCATATCTTCAAGAATATGTGACATCAAACGAGTCATTCAGAAATTGGAGTTAACCAGCAAATTATGCACTCCCCTGTTTTCTCATTTGGGAATTGCCACTGGAGACATTTCCTCAGGGCAGAGTTTTCAGCAAATCTGGGGAACCCAAATGTATGGCAAATGTCACAGGCTTGGGGACAGAGCACACCTGCATTGTCACACCATACACCTACTCACTTCAGCTATTTCACCCCTGACACATGGAATAACCTAATCTCTGCCCTCCTGGTTTTTGGGGGGAATTTTCCCCCAGATATTTCAGTGAAGGAATGGGAAAACCAGCCTTAAATCCTGAAGGAGCTCTCCAAGCCAAGCTTTGTTTCTGATTTCAGTGATGTTTAGAGCACAACATGAGGTTGTTATTCCGTGGTCCCTTGCTGAAAAAGGTCACTGAAAAAGGTCCCCTCTTAAAAGCTGCCTGCCAATTATATTTTGCTCCAGGCCAGAATTCTGCATAAAAACACCAATGAATTATTAGTAGAGGGAAAAACTCCTTCTTGCTCTTATTTATTCTTCAGCAGCACTTGGGGGATGGAACTTCCAGCCCAGGTGCTGCTCTGAAATGCTGCAAGAAACATCCCTGCTGATCATCCCTGCAGCAGACAAGAGGTGAGGAGGAGAAGGGAAGAGGGAAACCAGAGCAGCTCAGCCCCAGATGCACATATTCCCCCCCAAACCAGGTCACTGCATTGTAAGAATCACCCAAATCTGATCTCACTGCACAGAGAGAGAGTTTAATCAGCAAATTGTTTTAATTGAAAGAGGAGCTGGTCCACAGAACTGATTTCACCATGAAAAAGAAAAAGAATGGGACAATTCCTGAGAATTATTTAGCAATGTCTCATGAGCCAATGTAGTCTCCATGAACTCAGAGTGACCATGAACTCCATCACCAGGGACTGGAATAATTTCATTTTGGCCTGAATTTCACTGATGGGTATACAAGGTATATATAAAACAAATTATCTGTCACTGTGGGACTCTGTTTTCCCAATTTTATTCAACAGCCCATCTCATCTTTCTCCTGGACATCACCAGCCTTGCTACTTTCTTCCAGTTAGGGTTTCTGACTAGCATTGGCCCCCAGGAATAACAGCCAGCCTGGCAGCCACAAGCAATTTACACTCCACACTTGCAATATTCCCTTTATGCTCTTAGGTTTTGGCCCATTTTTTTCTCTAGAAGATTATGCAACACTAATTATATTCAATTTTTTTCCAGGAGAGTTGATAGAAACACATCCAAAGGCATATTTCCCTAGGCAATAGCCTGCTTTAATAAATTCTAGTTGCACTGGAAATAGTAGTATTTTAATCTGTAAAGCAGAGATTAGGCAAAAGTTTCTAATATTGCTTAAGCACTTCAAGCCAAGCAACAATTCCATTGCACTTTAAATTAAACATGTGATTTTTATGCCATTCAAAAGGAGGGTGGATACATTTCTTCACCAAATGTATGTTCCAGTTGTATATTCATGAGTTTAGATCAAGATATGAAGAAAATAACCAACATTTGCTGTGTGCACAGCAGGTGACACACTGATCCATTGCTAAACTCCACACTTCTGATCAAGTGTATTAAATATTTTTATAGAAATTTAATCTAATCCTTGTTTGAAAAAAAAAAAAAAAATCCCAGATAACGGCAATAAGGATAAAGGGCTTCCAGAGGAGGCAATGCTTGCTCAGACAAGGTGGATAAATTAAAGGCAAGTTGGATAAATTAAATAATGAAATCCTTCAAAAATTATTTTTCTATCTATGTTCTGTTAGCAGGCAGATGCCTGGACATTGTGATAATCTATAGACAACCAGATTTAACTTCTGGTTAATTTATCCCAGTAAGAAACAACCACAATTTAGGGGGGAAAACCCATTCTCTTATTCTGTGCATGTCAATCTACAGCAGCAGTATTGAAAGCAGCTCAACTAGAGCAGGGTTATTCTGGATTTATCATCATTTTGAACAGACTCTCTTCCAATTCAATCCACCCAGAGCATGAAGAAATGCTGCTGGTACCATAAAACCCATTTTGCTTCCCTTGCCCTCAGCAGCACAAGGACACCCAGCATGAGCCATGGATGCTCTGGTGAGCACGGGGACCTCTCCTGGTGCAAACAGAGCCTTTCCAACTCTGCACTCCAGATACGAGTTTGGCCTGGCTAACTTAACAAAACCCACTTTAAAAACCCTAATCAAGCAGGAAAAGGTTGATGAGATGCTCAGACTTTCCTTTTACTCAAGATGGCAGCAGAGATACCGAGTCACTGAGCAGAGCTGGCTGCTGGGTTTATTTGGTTTATTTTCTGCACCTCTAAGGGGGCTCTTCCCAGTGCCTGGAAACAGCTTCGTTCTGCAATGGAACGAGGCAGAACCCAACAGAAAATAAAACAGGGGAGTCGGGAGTTCATTCCGGGTGTTCCTTACTGGGTCCTGTTGCTCCTGGCCGTGTCCCCCCTTTCCACACAGGAACACACGATGTTTGCACAAGCTCCTCACAGAAAGGACTCGGCTCCAGGTTGCAGCAGCAGCAGGGACACAACCCGGAGGAGTGTCCTGGAGAAGGAGAGAGGGGTGATGTGAAACAGATGTTTTCCCTTAAGTGCTTCTTGCAGAGGCAGCCCGGTAACCAATCCACCTGCTGTGCTTCCACAGGGATAATGACTCACCCCTGATCCCAGCCAGCTGAATTTATGCTTTCCATGCCTCCTCATAGCCATCTCTGCCCAACAACATGCCCCAAAGTGCTGCACAAGTGCCACTCTTACATGAATACCCATCTCCTTCTTGCCCAGATGAGCTGTGGCTGCCCCTGGATCCATGGAAGTGGCCAAGGCCAGGCTGGACAGGGCTTGGAGCAACCTGGGATAGTGGGAAATGGATTGGAACAAGAGGGTTTTTAAGGTTCCTTCCAACCCAAACCATTCTGACTCTGCAGCTCCAGGTACAGTTGGGAATGCAGGTATTTTCCACATTGCTTAGATATAAAGATTCACATGGCAAGTAGGGTTTTCCAGAGAATCTAGATATTATTATACTATTAAATATACTATTAAAATATACTATTCTAGTATACTATTAGAACATTCTATTAAAAATAATAATATGGCACATGTGAGAGCAGAGCTTACCCATCACAGCAGTAAATAATAAATGTCTGAATGTCCCTGTTTCTTCTAAGGCCACTTTTGGCATAAGAATTTCTCAGAAACCCACAGTGAAGATTTCTGAATATCCAGGTGATGTGAGTACTGATTTTTAATTTGCTCATAAGTTGCTATTCTAAGCCATGTCCATCACAGAGCAATGACTGATGTTTACCCATTATTTTCCCCAAATATTTCAAGACTTGCACTCAATGGCACTGGTCAGTGAGGACCAAAGCCCTTGGCAGTGAGTTCTGATCGTGGTTAACATGTAATTAACAGTTACAAAGAGTTAATTGAGTGAAGGAAAACAGAAGTTTCAAGGGATCTCTGCTTCTCCCCTAGACCTTGGAAGCAGGGGCAGCCCATGCCTCCAGTGCTCCACCAGTGGCACTGGATCCTTCCTCACTGCCAGAGGAATTTGGCTTTGATGGACTGGCTGGTGCACAAGTGATGGGAGGTGAAAAATTGTCTCTGACTGGACTTGATAGGGCTGGAAACAGAACGTGACCTGAGCTCCAAGCATGGTTCTGGTCCTCATTAGCACAGCCTTCATCTTCCCTCTTTTCCAGGGAGCTACTTATTTCTGAGCCTCAGGTGAGAGCCAGCACCAGCTGGAGATAATTTAGTCCTACTTCACTAATGTTGATGTCTCTGGATTTAATATTGGCTCTTCTGGAAGCCTCCTGGTGCTCTCTGGCTCGGTGAGGTGGCTCAGGTAGTTTATCCTGAGCATAATATTTTGTTAACCAAGTGGGTGCAGATCTATTTCAAATACAAAACAGGAATCTGCTCATCCAGGACTAACAAAGCTCCCCAAACTCTCCCACTGCTGGATGCTCAGCAGCCCTCAGCTGTGGGGAACATCTTCAAAAGGCTTAACTAATGCCTGCTGGAGAAACACTCAAAACCAAAATTAAGTCCTCAGAGGGAAAATCCAGCGGCTGGAGAGCTGGAATTGGATGGATGTGCTGGGAATGTAGAAAGGAGTGAGAGTTGAGCTTTGTCAGGGTGGTCACCAAGGGCTTTGCTCAGTGGAGGAGGCACCCAGAAGCAGCCAGTCAGACCCCACTGCTCTACCCATGGCTCCTGGGAATTCCTGATCCAAAGGGCCTAAGCAATGGCCTAGGGAGAAGCTGGGAGAGAGCCCAGATACAGCAAGTTGTGAGAAGGACTGAAAAGCTGAGGCACATCACAACAGCCTTTGTTCATCCCCTTGTGCCTGGGGACAGGCACAAATCCACGAGCTGAAACCCCTGGCAAACCAGAGAGACAGATGGAAATTAAAATATTGCCAGGCTGGCCATGGAATATTTTTCCTGCACTGTTGCTCCTGAGCTCCATCCAGGGGTGCTCCTCCAAGCCTTGTCTTGCCTGCTGTTCCTGTGTGCAGGATGATTTGGTACAGAGGGGCACCAGTGATGGACAGGAGACACCAAATGCATCCTCATCAGAGCTGTAAAAACCATGGGCATTATCCCAGGACCAGAACAAAGGAGGGACACAAAGAGACTGAAGAAACCAGTGAGTTCACAGCAACTTTGGTTTCACAGACTCCCCTCAAATGTGTTCAGCAAAGCCAAATTTAAGATACCTTTTTGTTTTAATTTCAAACAGTTCAGTTTGATGCCTGCCTTGCACATAGGTCTGGTGGGAAATGCTGGAAATATATCAGAGTTTTTCCTTCAAGCCTCTCAAAATCTCATCTGCTTTTTCAGTGCCTGCTCTTACAGTCATTCATACAGGTAACTGCAGTCCCCTCCTTTGCCAGTGGCAGGGAAAAGCCCTGGAATTAACCCAGCAGTTTGGATATCTGCAGTAATTGTACTCTGCCTCTTCTTTCATGAAGAAAAAATTTTCTACAATACTCAAGATAAAACAAATAAATCCAATCTAAAAGCCCATCTAATTGAATTAAATGAAAGTAGCCTCTCAGACTGCCTGTTCTGTGAATCACATTATCTTCATGTTTACTGACTCTTTGACAGGAGTCTAAATGACCCCAAATTTAATCAAAATAAATCAACTAAACAAAAAAATAATCCCTTCTAAAGAGGACAGACATTCTTAAGAGTCATCTGGAACAGATCATCCCTCTCCAAGTAGCATTGTTGATACTGAAAGTGTTGTAACAATATCCTTTTCTAATGTGGCTCTGCTGTGGCTCCATCCATAATAAAACCAGTCAATGCCAAAGAACCCACTTAGCATGACAAGCTTCCCAAAACCTGGATTATTTGTGTAAGATTCTTAAGATTTGACATTCCAAGCTCCACGATCTGATGAAATTTCTTCTAATATTTTTTAAGGAGACCAAGGAATGAGCATCACCTAATCTGGGGAAATGCTTCTGTTGATTCATACACCCTCCAAGTCCTTGTAAATCCTAAATACTACTAAAGAGAGATGGAGGCTGAAAAACAAAGCAACTTTCCCTGTTCCCAGCCTTGTAAAGCCTAAAAGAACTGCACCTTTTCCATTTTCTTGGGTATACATTGTCAGCTGTGTGGTATGGCTGCATTCAAAGCTTGCTGCAGAAAAAGCAGAGTACACATTGATGCCATAAATGATCATAAACATCACTCAAAGAGCACCACCTTTACACCAAGATACTCAGAAAAAAACCAGTAATATTGAGGGCCAAAAGGAGGTAACAGAAACAAAACCACCCAGTAGAAAGAACTGAGCACTCAGCACTTTTTAGCTCAAATACATCAAAGAGTGGCCTGCCAGGATCCCAAATAAAGGCATTTCTACCACATCAATGGTGGTCAATGCTGGGAAGGTGCCTTTAATTCCTAAAAAACATCTCCACTTCTGCCACCTTACAGATATTTGTGTCTCATTGCCCAGCACTTTTCTGTCTCAAGGGATAAAGAAGTGATCAGGGACAGAGAGATGGGGACTGCAATTCCTTAGCAAATTGCATTTAAAATTATAAGAGTTCCATGACTTTCACCCTATTTTTTCCTTCTCCCATTGTTCACTTGCTGGTGCAGGATCTGTTCCTGTCCTACTTACACAACCTCAGTTTCTCTAGATGTACACGGTCACACACAAAAAAAATGGTTATTTTTTATAAAAACTCTTCAGAACTTTGGGAGGAAAAACAAGGAAAGCAACATCATAACAAACCCTGTTAGATGCTGGACATTACCAGTTCCAGCTGTTCTATCAGCCAAACACTTCCAAACAATTTAGCCCAGAGCAGCAAATCTCAATGAAAAGCTGATCAAAAAATAAAAAAAAATTAAAAAAAAAGGAGGGGGGGTGGGATGAGAAGAGTCAGAGCCACTTCAGAACTTCTTTGAAGTCTCAGTGTTCCCCATCAGTGTGCTGTTCCCCGAGGTCACTGTGCTGTGCCTCAGCCCAAATGCCATCCCCTCGCAGAGCATGACAGAGCCCTGGGTGCAGCTCTGCATTGTTGCCTGTCGGCGCTGAGGAGCCGAGCCCGTGAGCCGCGAGAAGCCACAAAACCAGCCAGCAAATGTTGTCCGGGTGGTGGTTGGCAACTGCTGGGACAAAACATGGCTTGGAGTCATAACAGGACCTGGGGTCCCCTCCCTGAGCCCTGCCACCCTCGCTGAGAGCCAGCTGGGAGCCTTTCTTCTTCTTCTCTTTGTTGTCTGTGTTGCCTGATAGCAGAGGTCCTGCCAACCTACAATTAGAAACCAGAGCCGTGCCTTTGTGCTCTGTCTGCCCAGAGATAGGGCAGTAATTTATGTACCAGCATGCCAAGGACTTGCCAACAATGTCAAAACCAAGTTCATAATAAATTACTCTTTTTGGGGCACTTCTTCACTTGCCAATGGAGGAAAAGCAAAGAAAAATGACAAAGAGCCCTGCTCGTTTCCTTCAGACAACTGTGATTGATTACAGGAGAAACAAGGAGGATTCCAAAAACATTACTCCTATAAGGGAAGGTAACTCAATCTCCAGCAAAAACAAACAGCCATGTTTAAATAAACCATCTGAGAAGTGCTACTGCCCTTTTCCCTAGAAATTGGGGGAGCATTTCCTTGCCCTGATATTGTTCCACTGTGTGAGTCGCTGTTCCTCAGACCCAGGGCTCTCCTTTGGTTTGGGTGGCCTGGTAAGTCTTCAAAGGACAGAAGAAGGAGAACAAAGGGAAAAATAAAAGTATTATGAGCTGCAGCTGAAGTGTCTGACAGATGTTGGGTTGCTGCTTGTGGGAACAGCCTTCCAGCTCCAGAGCAGAGGGTTCACCCCACTCACTGCCCATGCTCCTGCTCCTGGGAGGGAAGGGATGGGGTGGGCGAGGTCTTTTGCTGGTACCCCCTCCCAGAGACTGGGCAGTGGTTTGGGGACTCTCCCATGAACTGTGAATGAAATCACAGCAACACTGAGGCCACATCCCCTGTAAGGGTCCTCACGGACTTCAGAGCTTTCAGCAGTGCCAGCAAACTCAACAACAACCTTCCCACAGCTCTGAAGACAGGATCCACTGAGATCCAGTGAGACCCAGTGAGATCCAGTGAGATCCAGTGAGATCCACTGAGATCCACTGAGATCCAGATCCAGCAGGATCCCTCTGCACTGACCTTCTCCAGACCTTCTTCTCTCCCTCGTGGGAAAGGTGGGAAGGTTAAATACCACCTTCATTCCTCCTCTTCTGCTTTGGCACCAGAATGGCAAATTGCTCAACACAACCAATAGAAGTGGGTTCATTAAATTTTGGGAATAGATGCAGATGTTCAAGAGAAATCAGGTCATGGGCATCCAGCCTGGCAAAACTTCTGCAGAAACGACATCTACCTGCCCACTGGTGTTTAGGTCATGCTTTTCCTTCTTATCAAGCACACAGAAGCCCAACCTCTGATCCCATGAGGTGTGGAAAGCCCCAGGAAACTGCCCTTGAACAACCCCCACTGATTTCCTGCCTGGACTGAGTGTGATCCCAAGGCACGCCCTGTGCCTCCCCAGCTACTGGCCTTGCTCTTTGCTTCACTTTCTTATTCCTGACTCCTTCCTTCATTAATATGAGCTATTAGGAAAACTCACTGCAGGAATGTCAATCCCATTCTCTCCACTGAGATAAGACATAATTAATGACACAGGGCAAATTAGTCATGCAGGTACTTGGGTTTGGAGCTCTCTGAGATGCTGTGAACACATCACTCAGGGTAGATTTTTTTCCTTATTAAGCTGATTGTGCTTTATGAAGTTGATCAGCAAGAGAAAGGTAATTACATCAGCCTTTTTTACTACAACTTTAAAACTAGTAAGATAAAGGAGTGGGGAGAAAAACAGCAAGACTTGTCTTTATGGATTTCTGTGATGATGAAAAGGCTGACAGGGATAACTTACTCATGAATTAATGGTGATTTGGTCTGCTGTGGTCAGCTGAGAACCAGAGCTTGCCCGTAGATTCAGGCAAACCAGGCAGCTGGGACACCCTAAGTGCAAAGCAGGCAGTGCTGCCAAGGCTCCTTTTCCAGCCTGTGGACACAGCAAGACACCTTGGCCTGGGCTCCAAAATAGCTGGCATGGGAATCAGGGAGCTGCTGGCCAAGAGAAAATGCCAAGGGAAGAAGCATGCCTTCAGCCCAGCCTTGCAGGGAATCAGGGCCTCCGGGGGCTGGCTCCCAGCCCCTGTGTTATCCATCCACAGCTGGGTAAATGCCCCGAGGTAGAGTCCTGAGGAGAATTTCAGCCCTCACCTGCTCATTCAGTGCTGGAGGAGTCACCTCTGAGGCATGAGACATCTCCCTCATCCCTGGGCCAAGAATTCCACTTGTATCCCATGCCCTGGTGCCAGCCCTTGTCTCTGCTGATGGCCATGCTCTGGCTTGGCTCTCAATCAGCTCTCCAGACTGAGCCTGGTGGCTAAAAATGCCTTGGGAACACCCTGTCCTGGTAGCCAGAGGCCTCTGGAGAAGACAGGCCAAATGAAGGAATGCCCATGGACCAAGGATGGGACTGAAGAGATGGACACCTGTGTGTCTGCCTTTGCCTTCCCTGAGGGCAGTGAGGGTCAGTTTGCCCAGAAATGTCAGCAGAAGGGACATTCTGATGCCTCAGGAGTCTCCTGGTGGGAATGGAGGTGGATTTTCAGGGGCTTTCTAACTGGGCAGCGAGTCAAAGAGGGGGAGAATTAAGGCTCTGTACTTTGGGCTGAGACACGCTGAGCTAAACCACAAATGATCAAGCAACATTTTCTGTTTGTGACATCAGTGCCTTAACTGTCTGCCTGGAAGATCCAGCCCATCCTGCCAAGTGCCCCGTGGGGCAGGAGGTACCCCCTGAAACCCTCTGCAGAGCTCCTGAAGCACACAGCCTGCACAAACAGCCCTGCAGGAAAGCTCCGTTTCAAAGCAGTTTGCGGTGAAAATGAAACTCTTGAGCACAACGAGTTCTTTGAAGTACATTCCTGAAAGCACAGGTGGCTGTGATCTTGTTGTATCAGTTCCCAGATTGATTAGGAATGTACCTATTTTTTTAAAAAATGAGATCTTCAGCGTGGTCAGAAAAAGCCCTCCTGGGTTATACTCTCTGGTTTCTCAGCCTGGGCTCCCTTGCTGTGAATTGTCTCAAACATCCTCACACAGCTTCAAAGGACACACTTGAAAGAACTCAGAAACCACCACCATAAACTGACTGAGAGAGTATTTTAAGAAGTATTTTAAGCTAACAACTCAAATACCTTTCAGAGACAGATACAACACTGAACTGCAGGGTTTGGTTGTCTGGTTTTTTTCCATGGGATACTTAGTTTTATTCTCCCCAAAACTGACTGCTCACACTTTTGATCCCTGTTCTTTCTGGCAGCTTTCACGTTTCCATCATTTGGCAACACAACAAGGATTAGGAGACTTCCTGATGTCCTCCTCCTCCCTGAAAAAGAACACATGGCTGACGTAAATATTTTTGCTTGGAATATTTGGGCACACAACAGGCTGGGATCTCTTACCTGCTTTGGTGTCACTTCTTGTGCTCTGCCTGCTGCACTGATCTGATAAAATGCAGAGCCAAAGCAATAGATTTATAACAGGGAGGATTTAGGCTGGAAAGCAGCATCCTCTCCCCATGGCCATGCCATGCTTCCAACCCTTTCTAAGGCCTTGGGAACACACCATGGAGCTCCTACAGGGAGGGGAAAACAGGGGAAAGAAAACACCCCATCTACCAGGTAACAGGTTATGATTTTGCTGGGTTGGTTAAAACAGGGAGCACATCCAGATTGTTTTGAAGGTTTGGTACCTCCTTAACATCTTTTGTTCAAAAAGTACCACTTAGTCTGGGCCTTTTTGGACAGATCACCACAGAAAATGTGGATGGAAATCCACTGATTAAAGAGTGTGCATTTGCAACACTAAGAGATATCAACCAGCCATAAAAGGGTGTAAATCATTATTTCATATCTGGTCACACCAGCAGCCATAATCAATTTGTGATACTCTCACGTGCCTGATCCTTGACACCTTTTATGACTTTATTTGCAGATTTCCTCAGACCTGGAAGTGTCCAAGGCCAGGCTGGATGGGGGTTGGAGCGACCTGGGATAATGGGAGGTGTCCCTGCCATGGCAGGGGTGGAATGGGATGAGCTTTAAGGTCCCTTCCAACCCAAACCAGTCTGTGATTCCATGACATTCCCAGAATCTGAACACTAAGGGTATTTTTTTCTCTGTAACCTCAGCATCTGAAGCTGCTGAATAAACCTGTGGGTCCCTCCAGGCAGGCTGCACACTGTGACAAAAGGACCCACCATGGCAAAGGCAGAGACGTGGGATTTGTATCTGTTTCAATAAATGCTTCATACACGAGTAAAGGCTCACATGGGGTCATCTCCCAAATTACCTCACCTCTCTTTTCTCACCTCCTCTAGGCCACTCTTCAGGCCTGCTCCAAGATGGTCTACAGGTGATAAAGCCTTCTCTTGTGATCCCATTGCTAAGTTTAAAACTTCCATCTCCTCCTCACTGCCACATTTTAAGTAAATTTAAGACCCCAGGCAAAGGTAGTTTTTAGCTGCTTAAGAACATTTACTAATGGAAATTTAGATTTCCCTGGCAGTTGAGTATGGGGTTGGAAGCTGTAAAATTTAATTAAACCACTTGAGGAGGGATAAAACAGGACTAATTGTTGTTCCCCAGCTAAAAGTAACTTGGATGACATCACCTGGGCAGCAAACAGAAAACCAGGGAGCTCCACACATCTCCCACACTCGGCCAGAGGCTTTGGTGCAAGGAAAGACAAACTCCCCACTGACCTGGATGAGTCTGTGCCCTCCCCACATCAGGAACAAGGACATTAAAGTCTCTCAGACCTGTCTGACCCTGAGGATGATCTTTCCTGTTTAATTTGACTGCCCTAAAACTTGGGAGTAGAACTGCAATTTCGAACTGGTAATTACTTGGCAAGCAAATAAACTACAGCAGCGCTGGACCCTGAAAAGTTAAACTACCATGTGAGCTTTCATTAAGTACTTTATTCATATTTGTTTTCTAGAGAAAGCCCTCAAATTTGAATTAAAACAGAATAGTCAGCAGGAGGAGAAAGTGTAAGCGAAGGGCAAGATTTTTTTTTGCTTTCAGTAGCTGCATTAAGGACAAGAAGCCAAGAGCAAAATATTAAATAAACATTGGAAATACTAAGGTTTTGGTGTTTCATGGCAATTGTTTTCAGATGGATAGACATAAAATAATCCCACATCAGACTAACTGTGTCTGACATGCCTGCCACCAGGTATGGCCCAAGCGAGGCAGATATGGAGGAAGTGGTGAAAGGGAGGAGAAATCATTTAGCCAAAACCCACTCCCAGTTCCTCCAGTCCATTCCAGTGAGGGTTGTTAACACCCACACCTCACCATTCAGGGGTGTTTGTCAGGATTTTCTTCAAGCAACATTTCTGGAAGGTCACTACTGACAGAAGCACCCTGTTGTAAACCTGCCATCAAACACTGTGGAACAAACTGGTTTCCCAGAGAGGTCAGAAGCTGGACTGGGCAGGGAGATGCCACACATGGGACCTACTGTGCTGGAGGGAGGACCTGAATTAAGAATTGCTGTTGCTCTTTGATGCCACCAACAGGGTCTGACACTGCCATGGCTCCTCATGTTGAAGGAAAATCAGATAAGATTATTCTCACAGATCCCATCGGGTCTTTGGCCACAGTGCATGGAGAGGTTTTGACAGCTCATGGAGATGCCCCCTCTGAAGTTATTCCTTCTCTGGAAGGGGGTGTTTGGACCAGCACTTGGAAATGGCAGCATCAAGCTAAACCTGTTCAAAATTAAAAATGGACCTGGAGGAACTAATTCAGAAAGGAGTGTGAATTCCAGTAAATAACATGGAAGAGCAGTATTCCTGTCCCTCACAGCTGCAGGAGGGAAAAGCCAAGTTCTGTCTGTTCCAGGTCATCTGTTTCAAGACATCCAGGAAACAAGCTACCCATAAAGTCAGGACACTCAGACACTGGATTCCATCCTGGAGAACAAACAATAAGGAGAAGGAATTTCTTGCCTTGCCTTTCCTGAAATCTGAACTGCTGCTAACCAGCCCTGCTGAACAACAAACCAGCCATCCCATCACACACAATCCACATCTCTGGGTTCAGCAGGAGGAAACCTGTGATTTGGGATTTCTGTCTCCAGAGATGCCCCCTTCTGACATTCCCAGCCACAGGACACACCACAACTCATGTCCTCTACCACAACCCTTTGAGGAGAAAAGGAAGATGTTTCTTCAAGACTTCTGCCTTCCAGGAATGAAAACATAAACCCAGATTTACTCACAAGTTTCTTCTAGGGATGGCAAAGAGAAGGAGAGTTGGAAAGGAGGGAGCATTCCCAGTAGGTGAGATCCCTTCTGAAAGGTCCACATAACCATGCCAGTATTACCACAGCTTGGATTGAATATTTCCTTTTACCAATGAAATTTAAGGCTGAAATCAGAGCTCTTGGGACCCTGGTAGCTTGAGTGCCACAACAAAAACTTAGCTCTGTTCTTTATTTATTCCTATATGAAATAAGAGATATGAAATATGAAATATTTGGGCAACATGGAGGTTGAAGCTAAATGACCTTTAAGGTCCCTTTCAACCCAAATTGTTCAGGGTTATGAAAATTTGTACTTGCAACCAAAATCCTGCCTGTGTTCTGTAGGCAGCCTTCCTCTTACAGGTATGGGAAAAGTTTTCATGAAAACCTTCCCTTTCCGTTGCCCTCCTTGTGCTCCCATCTAGCAGACCACCTCTATTCCTTTATTCTGGAATTTTCTTTGGAAGCTTAAGGAGCTTTTTGGAGCAGGGAGTGGCTCTTTTTGCTGTGCTATGGGCAAAACGAGGCCCATGCCTCAGCAATCTCCTATCACTGCAGGACATCCTCGTTACTCCTCCTCCTCCATGGAATGGCAGGAGACAGGACCAAGAGAACCCCAGTGGGTGTGCAGGAAGAGCGAGGTGACCTCCAGCTCTGCTAAAAGATGGGTGTTTATTGCTTTCCCAAGACCATAAAGCTGAGTTCAGTCCCTTTCGTGCCAGCGCTACTGAACCATTCCTATTTCCTGTATGTGGAGGTGGAAATGTCATGCTTCAGCCCTGATTTGCTTTTTTTTCTTATTCTGTGGTTTCCATGTGCTAAAAGTGACTGGGAGATGTGTCTCTGTGATGGTGAGAGGCAGCTGCTTCCATGTGAGCTCACAGCCCGTTCAGCAGTGCCAGCAGTGAAGGTGTTACTGGAGGAAACATCGTTTTTGCCAGGATTTTTTCTGTCTCTGGGGTTGAGGCACCACAGCAGATTGTTAACACTGCTCAGAGCAGCAGCAAAAACCTCCTCAGAGCCCTTTTGAAATGGCTTGGTGCACACTTAAGGTCTGCATGGGATTTTATCACAGCACACAAGTCTTGGGTTTCTGCCTCGGTGCAGAGGATTCGAACCCAGACATGAATCTCTTTCTGTCCACTGAGTCTTTCAGGAGCCAACACTGGCACAAACAACTCTCTTCCAGTTCTTTCCTGACCAGATCACCAATTTAACCCCTTAAAAAAAAAAAAAAAACAACAAACCAGGCTTCAGTTTCCATTACACTGAGGGCTGATTAACCTGGCCCCTCTGCTCTTCCCAGGGGCACGAGGCCAGCAGGGACACCCAGCAGCAACAGGAGTCACTAAGGAAGGTCCATGCAGAAACCAAGTGCCCAAGATAAGTTCTAAAATCCCAGTTATTCCCCTGGAACCCGTGGGAATAGTTTAATGAATCTGAGAAATTCTGTTTAAGGGACAGCTGGAGGGTGAAGGCTGGAGCCAGCACAAGAATTTGAGCAGGGGGAGAATTATAATGACATTAATATCTATTATAATTACCTCAGTAATTGTACTCAGGGAGATGGTTTCTGTTTCTTTTGTATTAGAGGCAAAGTTGATCTGCTTTTGGTTACAAACATCTCTAAAATGACAAAACCTCCAAGGGAACAATAGATATCCTATCTGCAGATAATTTGCCAAGAGAATGATCCACGTTTGTTCCTTCAAAAAAAGCAGTTGAGGAGTATCTGGCCAACCAAATCTCATCTCACCTCTGACCAGCACACCTTTCCTCTTGGTGAATCCCCTACAAACCCAATTTGGTGCCATGGAAACAAAGAATTGGCCCAAATCATTTCACTCTTTCTAAACTCAGGCCAAGTTTAACAAAACTATTGTCACAAAGACTTCAAGTATCCTAAAGCTGAAGCAAATCACTGAGCCACTGGGATGAGAACAGATCCAGTGGAACAAAGGTGACTCTGGCAGTGGGGACAGTGAAAACAGGAAAAAAGTCTCCCAAGAGCTGCCCAGTGCAGCCCCTGCTACCTTGATAAAATGTGAAATCATCTGATGGAGCCAAAAAATCTGAGGCTGAAGTCCTTTCTTGCAAACTTTCGGCCTAAATAGAGAAGCTACAGGGAGAGCAGACAGCTCTTCTTGACAGCAAACCCAGGAACTACAAAAGTCCCAGCAGAAATTACTGCACTTTCAAAGTCATTGTGTGATTTAAAACATCTGTTTGGATATGGAGTAGGGGAAAATCTTCCATAAGAAATAGATCAGGAACTTCCTCTCTTTCTCTGCTTCTTAGAACTTTACAGTGAAGGGAATTTCTTTTATTTCTTAATTTTAAAATATGGTATCCTCTCAAAAGCTAGAGTATTATATCTAGAATCTTGATTTGCTACAAATAACTATTACCAAAAAGTAATAAATGAGAATTGTACCTAATTTCTGGCTCCTTTATGTCCTTCCCTGGGATGATCTTGAAGAGTGGTTTACAAGTCCCTCAGCATCTTCTCCTAGAAATAAAATAAATAAATAGATGAATAGATGAATAGATAAATAAATAAATAGATAAATAGATAAATAAATAGATAAATAAATAAAATTAAGTAAATAAATAAATACATAAATGCAAATAAATAAATGCTCTGCCTTTCAGGATGTTTCTTTTTAAAACAAAACCTGAAATAACTCTGCTTTGCCCTCCTCTTTTGCCAAAGCACTTCAGAAACATAAAGCTTCCCACAAACTGAGGTGAGGTGCTGAGGGCAGAAATAAATAGGAGGGTGTTTATTGCAGCATAAACATCAATCAAATAACAGCTCAGGGGCTGCCAAGGTGTCACTGGTGATGGGCAAATGTCGTGACACACCAGCAGCAGCCATCAGCTGAGGTGTAAAGCCATGGGATGTTCCCTGGAGGATCCAGGAGCACTTTGGGGGACACCCAGGACACTCCAAAATGTCTCAGTGCCATGGATGCATCCCCCAGCACTCCTCCAGCTGGGCCCTCTGCCAGCACATAGCTGAAGTCTAACCAGTTAAACCACAAGGAATTTCTCCTGGTCCAGTCAGGAAGATTTAAATATTCCCCTTTTTTTGTGGTTTTGTTTTTCTTTATGGCTGGAATTGCTCAATAAAAGCTTTGCAATGACAGAATGTCTATGGGGAAAAAAAATCATTGTGCCTGTCCCTGGCAGGATTGAGGGACACTGAGCAGCCACCACGGTTGGGAGGGTTCCTGCACCTTCTCCCTGTCCCACGTGTCTGTACATCCCATTTGGGTCCCCTCCTGCTGCAGAGCCCAGGTAACTCCTTTACCTCAGGCTGGAAATGCTATTGGCAACAGCCCAGCACCTTCCAGGTTTTGGGGTGTACAGCTGGAATCCTTCCAGGAGCCCAAGATCAGTGGTAAAAACTCTAAACTCATTTCTAATCAAAGACATTTTAAATGAAAGCCTAATTTTTGCAATAAAATGAGTTGGTTCTTAGGCAAAGGGAGAGGGCCTCGCTCTGGCCCCATTTGGAAGCCAGGCTAGAGACACTGGTTGTTTGTTGAGGCACATCCTCTTCCCATGCTACCCTGTTCTCCCTAAAATAACTCAGCCAAGCAGTAATTCATGGTTATTGACTAAGCTATAGAAAATCTCAGGGGGATCGAGGAGATAAATGGCCTCTGGTTTGCCATAAATAGGAGTGATGGAAACAGAGCCTTTATGTTGCCTCAGGCACTGCCAGGAGGGTTTGCAGCTTCTCTGAAAATCTGTAGGATTATATTACTCTGTGCCTAAAAACATATTTACAGTGGGAACAACAGGCTGGATGGAAATGACACTTTTTTATCCTGACAAACCACAGGAAAATGAAGTCCTTGATAGACTTTTGCACCACACTGAAAACCAGAATTTCAGAAAACAGAAAGACACTTGAATTGACATTAATAATGGTGGAAATCTCTGGCTTTTTTGGCAATGTCTTCCAAAAGCAGCTCCTAATTGTCTCCACTCTCCTGCAGCTTCAGTCTCCTCCATTTTCTCCCTGTGGAACTCTGGTGCTGAAAGGACAGATATTGGACATGACCCACCTCTTCCCTGGTCATTTCTATTTTTCTAGGCAATCTCAGACTCTTCCAGCTGGGGAGGCTGCTGAAGCAAGGTCAATTCTGCTGCTCCAGGAGTTGGTGAGAAGGTGGGATTGCTGCTGCAGGAGAAACCCTTCATGCTCTCTGCTACAACCTTATCATTCCCTTTAAATCCCCTGGATTAGAGGCATAAATGGTGCTGGCTTTCCTGGAACTGCAATGTGATTCCCTGTGCAGGGTTTGGGGTATGACCAGTGTCAGCAGCACATCACAGTGGCCGTGCTCACCCTGCCTTTGGTGCTCAGGATGTGCCACAGCCCCACCACAGCAGGTGAGCAGAGGCTGCCTCAGCCTGGGCGCTGAGCTCAGGTGGCATCTGCCACACCTTCGGGTGGTGACACAATGGGAGGGCCCTGAGAGCCCTGAGAGGCTGGGAGAGCCTCTTCCAGCTGGGGAGGCTGCTGAAGCAAGGTCAATTCTGCCAAACACAGCTGCTCCAGGAGCTGGTGAGAAGGTGGGATTGCTGCTGCAGGAGAAACCCTTCATGCTCTCTGCTACAACCTTATCATTCCCTTTAAATCCCCTGGATTAGAGGCATAAATGGTGCTGGTTTTCCTGGAACTGCAGTGTGATTCCCTGTGCAGGGTTTGGGGTATGACCAGCATCAGCACATCACAGTGGCCATGCTCACCCTGGGCTTGGTGCTCAGGATGTGTCACAGCCCCACCCCAGCAGGTGAGCAGAGGCTGCCTCAGCCTGGGCGCTGAGTTCAGGTGGCATCTGCCACACCTTCGGGTGGTGACACCATGGGAGAGCCCTGAGAAGCCCTCTGGTGTCCTCTTTCCCAGCAGCAGTGGCTACAAGAGGAAGAAAACCACGTCCTTCCAGTGCAGAAGCAAAAGCAGGGAGCTCCAGGAGCAGGAGGAGCTGCAGTTTGTTGGTTGTCAGCATTGATTCATGCACACAGCCTGGATGAGCACCAAACCCTCCCCTGGAAAAGCTGCTTTAGTCATTGTTTCCAGAAAAATACAGCTTGCAGCAGACACCACAATGTATCTCTTTTCTCCTGCAGTTACTCATGCAATTATTACTTACAGTCTTTGCTGGCTGATTCGAAAAATTCAAACATGAAATTAATTATGCTGCTCATCAGTTCCTCTGCTCCTGGGCAAAACCTGCATAGACAAAGCAAAGGCTTTGTCTGGTCTGACCTGGCTGAGGGATGAGGGGTCTGTTGCTTCCTTATGGGGTTGCACATCATCCCCCAAGGAAAAAGGGTCAACATTTCCCTAGGAGAGAAAAAAAAAAACTTGGCACGAGGGCAGGAAACACTTTGGGTTTTCTTTTTCTGTCACATCCCTCTCTCTGAGAACATTTCCCATCTTCCCTGGGCAAGGCAGGCAGTGTTTTGCATCCAGATTTCAGCTGTAATTCCTTTCTGAATGAGCTGCTGCAGCCTTTCACCAGGGCTGCTCTTCCTGACACTGCTTGCATTTATTTGTCATGGCTGAGGCAGAGGAGTGAATGGGATCACACACATATTCATTTCTAAGAAAGGCTTTTAAAGCTCTCCAAGATGCTTTTCCTCTAAGTATTCCTATGGATCACCTGCCAGACCACCAGCCATGAGGCACTATCAAGTGTAACAGCTCTCTGTTATTTTATGTATTCCTCCAGTTGGAAATAATCAAATCTTTCTAGAGCTGTGTGGAGAAGGAGGCTTGAAATATTAGTGACACGTTAAGAAAGGACACTGTCATCACATAATAATAGGCAAAATTATCTTTACATCTGCCATTGCTGCCACTTTTCCAGTAACACCACTAAGAATAAATTAAATTTATCTTAGCTGAACTAGATACAAACACCACCATTGCTTTCATTATTGCTGGGCTTCTGTATTGGTTTTTCTGTCAGTGTAGCTAACAGAAACCAATGAAAATGTAAAGATTTTCAAGAATTCTGAAGTTTAGGATCATGTGAGCCCTTGGACCCTGATAAACATGCACAGAGCTACCATTACCATGGCCAGCCCCCATCTCTGCAGGGAAGGAGACACTGAAAGACATTATTTTGGAAATACCTGCCTGTTTCCAGAACTCTTGGTTTGCTTCCACTTGCACACACTTTGCACACAAATTTGACCCTTTTCTCTGCACATCTCAGAGGCTGCAGCCATAACAGCTCTCTGGAGCATCACTTTTGGGTAACAAAGAGTGACAGGCTCAGTGAGATCAGCAGGAAAAGAGGTGAGTCTGTTATGGAGCTCTCATCCCTGACCAGTGCAGGCTGCTGCCAGATCAACACTGCATTTGCATTTTCAGCTCACTCAGGTGCCTTGGAAAAGTTTCTTGGATGAGGGACAAACCACAGGAGTCTCAGCACCCTTTAGCTGGCTCTGGGCAGCTGGGGAGAGACCACTTTTTGCTGCAAAGGAATAATGCCAAGAAAACATCTGGAGGTGATGGACAGCTGAGTGACAGAGGCCTGAGGAACTCCAGATTCTCCTGTCCTTAAACCATCCTCTGCATTAAATTGCAAAATATTAAACTCCAAGTTTTCTCTAAATGTGAACTTACATTGAGCAGACAATTCCCCTCTGCTGCCCTTGTTCTTGGTGATCTAACCCAGATAAAGTCAATGATATCAAAGAGAAACTCAAAATGTAGCTCTTTTCTTCACCCTGAAGAATTTATGCCTTTAACTAGATTAGGGGAAAAAATACAACAAATTGTGTACACACAAACACTGTGAGAACACCACTGGGAAAATCTGTTCATGGTGTTAGGAGAGGATTTGATGGAATGGAGAAGGTACAAGCTACAACAGCTGGCAGGGAGAAGAACTGAAAACATTTCTTCCAGCTGTGGAAAAGGATGTTGGACCATTGCTGGAAAACACAGAAATTAAAACAAAGAACCTTTTGTTTTCATGCTGTGTCAAAAGAACGTTCCCAGGTTTTTACAGCTTTTTGTGGAAAAGGATTTGGCAAATCCCATGAAGAGAGGTGAGAGGATAAAGGAGAGCAGAGGTGCTGGGGTCCAGCAAAGCCATTGCTGAGGGCAGCAGTGAGGAACTGCAGAGGATGACACCAGGAAGAGGCAGGTCAGTAATATTTGTCACCCACAGTCCAGGGGTTTTGTTCCCAAATTTTTTTTCCTTTGGAGTTTAAAATTCATCTTGGTTCCTCTATTTTTGATTTTTAATTTGTGAGTTGTCCCCACAGCAACTTTTGCAGCCACTCCAGAGCCTGCAGAGCAAATAAACCCTTTGGTACCACAGCCTAAAGTCACACATGCAAAGATGCAATATCCCACAGGAAAACAAAAAGCAGAAAGGGAAGGACCAAGCACTTGGTTCTTTGTGACATGGAGAAAAAAAGGTCTAAAATGAAGCTTTTGGGATATCTGGCTGGGCTTTTCTTTGCTGCTCAAAGCCCCATCACCAAAGCAACACGAGGACCACAGGAGACAGCAACTGCTCCTAACTCAGTGATTGTCTGGATGCAAAGCAGTGAGAGGATGCCCAGGCAGTGTCTGGGCTGCTAAGAGAAACAATTTGGAAAGGCCAGGCTTAAAGAAATAAAAAAGAGAAGACAGAGCTCTTTTGGGAGTGGAGGGAGGTGTGAGATAAATCAGGGCTGCCTAAAGAAAATCCGTAAGCTGTTTTTCAGGTCACAAACAGAAATACACTGCACAGAGGAATTTGTTCTTAGCTTTTCTTCATGAACAGGCAGGAAACAGCCAGAAAGAAGTGATTTGAATAGAGAGAAAATCCTTTAACGAGATGTTCTGCCCTTGAGCAGAGGTTCTTCCCTGCACCTCTGAGCCCTCGATCCCCAGGCCAAAGGTGTGGGACTGGACAGGCAGCGGAGGAGCAGCGGCCGCCTCCCTGCACGCCCCAGGTGCCAGCAGGAGCTGCTGAGACAGGCTCTGCTCCTGCCAAACACGGCATCAATCCCTGCTCCTGAAGCAGCTCCCTGAAGAGCAGCTGCTCCTGGCCCTGCCCTCGGGCTGCTGTGGGACAGGGAGCATCCCCACCAGGGGAGCATCCCCACCAGGGGAGCATCCCCACCAGGGAGCATCCCCACCAGGGGAGCATCCCCACCCTGGGCCAGGGGGTTGGCTCCAGGGGTGTTGGGCATTTGGTGCAGCTGCCAGCCCATCTGCAGGGTCCCCCCACTGCTGCTGCCTCCAAGTTTGGAGCACAGGGACAGCTCCCAGGGTAAACTGGGTGTTTGTCCCCACCTGGGATGTTTTGTGCCTCACTGAGGAGGTAAAGTTTGGATGGAATGTAGGCAGTGTCCCTCCAACCACCATCCTGCTGATGGGCCCAGCAGGGATTAATGATCTCAGCAATGTCCCTGTGTCTGCCCTTGCATGAGGGACAGGAGATGGGTCACCCTGCCACCAGGCTGTAACACATCCCTGTGGGATGACCTGCCTGGATCATCCTGGCATCATCCCTTCCTCCTCTGATTCAGCCTCTCCTTTCCTTGTGCTGTGGGTACAGCTCTCAGCCTTGCAACATCCCACACACACACGTGGTCCCCTTTAGGGATTAATGGCCCAAATTTCCCTACTTCATGGCAAGCTGGCAAAAAAAGGCCACATCCTGTGTGAGTCAGGTACGATGGCCTTGTGGTTCCATCACGCTGTGATGTGACATCCTGGCAGATTCCTCCTGCCCTGTGCTCATGAATATGCCAAAGGGTAACCCTGTCCTAGCAGCCTTAGTCAAACCTTTCAGCTCTTGAGGGTTTGGGAAATAAATACAAATATACTTGTGTTTATTCAGAGTTAAATATGAATAAACACACTGTTTTGCTTATTGCTGCTGGCTTTGACAGGTGTAAGGCTTTGGGGTGGTACAAGGTTGGTGATGGGACCCATCAGAGGCAGAGCATCAGCCAGGACATTTCAGCAAAATCTGTGCTCATCTCCAAGCCACAGCATTTATTCCAAGCCCAGTGTAAGGATATTTTTCTTTCCAACAGCTCATGATTTGTGCTAAGTTGTTGTTGGCTACTCTGCTTTTGTAGATATTTTCACATCTGTAAGCCTGTAAAAGGTGATACTGATCTCTCTCTGTTTCTGTGGGTGAGATTATTTTGGAAAAGGCACCTTGTAGGTGTCAGACATTAAATCCTGCCCTTAAATCATGTCCAAACTCAGGTGGTCAAAACAAAATATATACCTACAAAAAAGAAAGACCTGGGTTCAATTTTGGAATTTCTAGGGATACCAGCCCCTATTTCTTACCATCTATCTGTAAAGTCAAAGCTCTTTGGGCCATTTTCACCAAATGATGACCAAAAGCAGTTAAAAAATTACAAGAGCAAATGCATTTTGACTGCATTATGGCTTAATTTCAACCAGTAGGAGTTTCAGGAGGGGAAAAAAATAAAGGGAAAGAACTTGTTGACATGAAGCATGTGGAGTCACTCATCCAGCATTGTGTAAGGGCTGTAAATCTGCCTGGAAATGAGGCATGAAATACATCATAAAAAGTATATCATCAAAACTATAAGATCAGCTTAAAATTTATGGTAGGTAACCTGGGGAGAGCATTGCATGTCTGAGCTTTAAATCAAATGCTCTTCATCTGTATATTCCTGCAAGCTTTTGCATGGAACTCCTTTCTCTTATTTCCCTCTCCTTGCACCAATTCTCAGCAGTATAAACCCCACACATTTATTTTCTGTAAACTCAGCAGTGAAATCTCTGTCTGAAAGTCAGTGCAAAGCCTGCCACAGCAAGTGAGTTACAGCAGAAGCATCCCTGGTTTAAACTTTGGGGGGGAAATTGAGCTCAGTAGTGAAACAGAGAATTTATCCTCTCCTGCAAAGGTTTTGTTGACTCACCTAATGCAGCTCCCCATCCTCTTTATTACATTAAGATGTTCTTCTGACCTCCATAACCCCCCTGTAATTATCTTGTTGGTGTCAGTGTCTCTTTCTCCCTCTCCCAAAAGACTATTATTGTTTTTCTGTGACCAAATGAAAACCAGATGGGGAGGATAAAGGGGAGAAATGAGGATTTGGGTGTCTACCTGATTTTTGCTGAGCCTGGTGAGTGTGGGTAAGCATGATCAAAATTAAATCATTGAATTACTCTCTAAATCCTAATAAAAAATGGTTCTTTTGGTTTTGCTGTTGTGCCAAGGGAGTGGGGGTCGTGATCCTTACAAATTACAAGGGGTCAGGGGTTTATCTCATCTAAATTTCTCTTCACTACAAACCAGCCAACAAATTGCCCAGTGCAAATCTACAGGAGGTCTCTAAATCCCAAATCATTCCTCAAGAAAAGGCAGCAGAGAGCAATGGGGGAAAGATTCTCCTGCCACAGAAGAAACACAAAATAAGGGCAGTTTCTAAACACAAAATAAGGGCAGTTTCTAAACCAAACCAAGGCTCATCTTTTTCCTGACCTCTCCTGCAGCCTCTTGACATTTCTGATAAGCCTTGAAGAGTAAGCAGCGAACCACAGTCCTTACACCTGGACTAATTCATGCTGTATATTTATATTACCAAACTGTTCCATCTGAATTCCAGTTGCAATTTGGGATGCTCTGTGCCTTTTTCCCGTTTTTTGGAGCCCTGGGACCCAGCATTGTGCAATCCCCCAGGCTGCAGCTCTGCCAGTTGTAGTGGAAAAGTTCGAGCAAGAAAAGAAGTTCCTTGGCCAGACACCAAAAACACTCCTCAAAATTAATGTCAGGGTTTTGCTAAGGCTCAGCACTCGTGGCAAGCAAGAGCTGATGTGGCCTAGATTAGCAGCAGGCTGCTGACACCTTCCTCCATCCTTCTGGGGCTCTGCCCAGGGGCTGCTGGGCTGGGGACCCTGTGTTTGCCCCTGTTGCCAGCAGGCTGTGAGTGAAGCCAGGGCTGGCTCGGAGCATTTCCCTCCTCTGGCAGCTGATTTGTAGCTGATTTGCTGCTGTGGGTTTGTGCTCCCTCTGCCACCGTGTCCTGAGCTAACAGAAACCTTCTCTGTCACCTCATTGTCATTGCCAAAGCCAGGCTTACAGGCCAGAGAGCAATACAGAGGCCTTCACCAGACAACATAAAAACTGTGAGTAAACTCATCCTGGGGCCAAAAATAGACACTCCTGTTTGAGTTTAGGCAACCCAAAAGCTGCTAAAGCCTGGCCTGTTATGCACATTTGATGCATGAAATAAATTTTGCTGAGTATCTCCAGGTTAAGCCTGACCCTGCTGCCACTGGGCAGCCCAGGTGACATTTAGTGTTGATGAGAGGTACAATAAGCAGAGCAGAAATTTGGAATTTGTAGGTGGGCAGTAAGTCCTTTGTAACCCCACAGAAAGCAGGGGTAGCTGTGTGACCCTAAAAGTCACAGACTGATGCCTGAGGTCTCTCCTGGGCAAGGGGAAGAGGACCAGATGTTACCTGCACTGATGGACTTCTCATTGTGGATTTAGAGACAAAGACTTCCCAGGCTTCATCCACCTCTGGCCACACATGGGAGAAAAGCAAAGGAGCTCCCCAGTGACTGCTTCCCACAGGGCTGAAAAAACCTGGGTAGAGAAGAGACTAATGGGTCCGTAATGCCTTGCTTAGTGCAAAAGGTGACTCTCAGCAGGCCCTGGAAGGAGGCTGGTATGATCACCCAGAGTGCCAATTCTGCTTGCAAGGCCCAGGAAATCCTGGGACAAAGTGAGGGTGAAACATGGAAGAAAAGACAGGAACACAAACGGAAGGCAGAGGCAAAGACAAAAGGCACCAAATGCCCGAGTGTGAGGTCCATGGATCTCCTTTTCCAGGCTCACTGCACTATCCCCTGCTGCCTGCACCTCACAGCCCAGCACTCACTCCCCAGGATGGATTTCTGCCCCTTGGGGACACAGGGCTTTGACATTTGGACCATCAAGGCAACAAATATTGACCTATGTGGAGCAACTCCTGATTCCAGCACACCCTGTCCTGCACTGCAGTCCAAGTCTCATCTGCTCCATTTTATCACTGAAGTCTTGGCTGTATCTTCTGCTTTTTTCCTTTTTTTTTTCTTTTTTGTACTTGTGCCTATTTCTTTTGGGTTTTTTGTTTTTTGGGTTTTTTTTCAACAAGCTCTTCTCTAGAAATCTGCTGGAATGAACAACCAGCCTGCCCCAGCTGGGATGGAGCTGAACATGGAGCTGAGATTTATGTGAGCTGAGTGCTCAGACAGTTGTTCAGGGTGGAAAGTCTTACCCAGCAGAGCCTGCTGGGTGATTTTAATCAATGTTCTCTATCTTATCTCTAGGAACCTTTGCATGCAAATCTTGTAGATGTGCTCACCAACAGATGCAGCAGCTAGAGAAGAGTTTGGGCTCTAGCCCTTCGCCCCCACTGGCCAAACCCAGTGCCTCAGTTTCCCTACAAGGTCCCTGAATACTCTCAAGGCTGGATTTTGCTGGGTTCAGGGCTGCCCACCACTTCTGTAAATGTTTGACCAGCTCTGGACGAGGCCTAGCTAAGAGGTGAGAGGGATCTCAGCATTTTACACACAGATTTTAAAAAGGTTGAGATCCAAAATAATTTCCAGGCACCCTCATGAGAGCAAAATCTTTTCAGTCCAGCCCTTCCTCACCCTTAACAGCCCTATCAATTCAATAGCTGTGGCACAGGAAACATCCCAGAGCCCTTCATCTGCAACAGGGAACAAAATCCACTGGAGAAAAAGAGGAGCAAGAAGCTCCCCCTGGCACCACTTCTCGTGAGCTTTCCAGGTACTTTGAGACCTCTCCCACATTCTGGGAATAAATCAGTTGCCATTTGCTGTTTTGATTTTGGGGCTTTATTCCTTTGCAAAGGTTCTTTCTCGACTTTAAAATAAAAGTATGAAAGAAGGGAAAAGAACAGATCCCCAGGGAGAAAACACTGTGCAGTCAGAACACAGGAGTTGTTAGATTTTAAAAATGCATTACTTTTTAAACCATTCATTTGGGGGCTGGTGATGCTCTTGTTACTCTTAAAGGTGGAAAGTGAGGCTCGGAAAATTCACAGTAGAGGATTGATGACTTCAGCTCCCTTCTCCCAAAGGGGCATTGCAGAGCTTGGGTCACCTTTTTCCTCCTCCTTTCTCAACCCAAAACTCCTGAGGTCACTTCAGCAGGTCTGAATCATGTTGGATTGCAGGACATTTGCATGGGAACAGCCCTCCCTGCACAGGTAACAGAAGACAAAAATGTAAGTAAATGTTTAAAGTAAGAAATATTTAAGTAAACTTTTAAGTGGGCTTTACTGGACATGAATGAGGCTGCAAAGACGTGTCCCAAGGACTGGGGGGGCTGTCACTTGTGTGCCTCATTCTGTCCCACCACATTCCTTCATCCTCCTGAATGCTCCAGAGCTGGAGGCATCCCAGTTCTGGGTGAGGAATTCCTTGGGAGAGCTCTTTGCAGAGCATTGAGGGAAAGCCCCAGGTTTGTGATTCCCTTTGCATGAAATCAAAGGCATCAAGCCTGACTCTGGCCTGAGCTTGGCTGTTTGCCTGTGGAAAACATAACAGTATGCAATGTTCCTCATGCCAGTGGAGAGCCCAAGAACTATTTTAATTGCTGTTTATGGTAACTGAATCGCAATAGAGGATTCAATAGGACATTTTTGGGTTCTTAACTCACAGTCGATACATTCCTCCTCCCTATCCTGGGGAGGTGCTGCAGCCAGGATTATTCTGGTTTGGAGACACTTAAACCAGTTGTGTTTAAGGGTAGTCATGGCACACTTATCCAGACCCAAGCAAATTCTACCCAAGATTCTCCCAAACATTTCTGGTGGGTTTGAATGGCTGATGGGACCAGGAGCACCTTGCAATTCTGAGCCCACAAAAAGCCACCACAAAGCTCTAACAACCAGGGGAAGATCAGCAGAAAAATTATTTTTGAAGGATCATGGAAAGCAAGACAGCTTTAGAAAAATCAGGTATTTACATGGAACTGTGGTGGTGCTGGTGGAAAGGAGCTGTGAGGGAGAACTTCTGCACTGTCCCCTTCAATCACTGTCAAAGCCTGCACAGACACAGCTGGGATTGGGGGTCAGTGACTGACATGCAGAAAACAGAGGACTCACATTACCACCTCTCTTTTCCTCCCCCTGCATTCACACTTTTTATTGTTGACATCCTCTTCATTTTAATTAATCAGAGCCAGCCAAGTGTCCCCGTTTCCCTCGGACTGAAGTGAAAATCCACTAAAAACCAACACACAGGGACACACTCAAGCTTTCCAGAAATGAAACTAAATCCAAGGAAATACCTTGACATTGCTGTCCCAGGGAATGCTCACTCTCATTTCTGATCATTTCTCCAACAGCTGGTCTGAGTGGCTGGGGAATGGTGCTCCATTCTGTGGATTCAGGAACAGAGTCAGGACACCTGTACCTAAAAGCAGAGCCATCCAAGTCTGGATGGATATGCTGCCTGAGAGATATTATTCTTTTCAGATGAGAAGGAGCTATTCAGCCCTGGCTGTACTGGAAAGGTAATTCTGTATTTCTTACAAGAGCTGGGATATTAATTTTAGGCACAACTCAGAGTCAGGACATTTTTTTTGCTCTCCTGAAATTCCCCCACCCTGAGTTTAGAGTTGGTGCATTAATCTTTATTCCCTCACCAAAAAACATAAACTCAACTCCTGCTGCCTTGCCAGTATCGTCTGTCTGTGCAGCCCCAGGGGGAAGGAATGTGCTGCAGTGCTGAGCCTTGCCAAGCCTGAGGTTGGATTATTCTTACCTCTCCAGACCTTCAAAAATTTTAAATTTCTTCTAAAATTTGAGGTGTACTTTGCCACCTACCCCCCTTTCCCGACAGAGGCAGCTCTGCAGCAGGCAGGAGGCCACCACCCCCTTCAGATGTGCTGTAGGAAGAGGGTGGGTGCTGTCCCACACAGTTGGGGTGGTCTCACTGCTCTCTGGGGGATGATGGATCAGTCTGGGATTTGGCATAGATAAAATAATCTGAATGGTTTTGCTGCCACCGTTCTGGGAGTCGTCCTGGGCTGGTCACTGCAGTCCTGACAGGGGCTCTTGCTGTGGTGCAAAGATTAAAGAAGGGACACTGCAGTGACAGCTCTGGGCACAGAGCATCTGTGATGGGGGAGCTTTGGCCACGGCCCCACAGCAGTGGGATCAGGAGCTGATCCTGCCAGAGCAGTGGATTTTACTGCTGCAACATCATCACAGCATAAATAACCAGGCAAAGAGGAAACAGCTCAATTTATAACAATCCAAAGTGACACTCTAAATCTCCACCTGTCTCCAAATAAATCCCCTTAATGCCATTACTAAGATACACCCTCTGCACCTCAGGCTTTTTGTAATGAGCAGGAGAAGACCCAAATAAATCTGGCTCGTGCCAAGCTCAGGGAGCACAGATTTCCAGCCTGGGGGCTGAACCACCCAGGCCAAAAGGCAAAAATCATCTCAGGTAGATCTTAACGCCTACAGACAGCGAGCAAACAGCTCTGCAGGCACAGGAGATGGAGCTATTTATCATCAGCAGGGGCCAGGAAGAAGTGAGGTGACCTGTGAAGCCAAACACTGCTGCAGCTCCGATAGAAATCTCAGGATATTCCCGTTCCAGGATCCGACACAATGGCTGGGTCTGGCCGGACGTGCCTTCGAGTGATTGAACTCCAGCTCTGTCTGGGCAAGGCATCAAACTCCACAAATCTCCATCCAAGCCTCACACCTGATGGCACTTTGAGCCAGGCCAGACAATCATCCGGAGTTTTTGCTGCACTCCTTCAACCACCTCCATCTGCCAGCCTGCCTGCCTTTGCTCACAGAGGGCTGGGGGATAAATGCCAGCAGATCCTTTCAAAAAGCAAAGGAATCCTGGGGAAAAATCAGGTTTGGGGCAGTCTTAGACTGATGAGAAAGTGTGAGACCATGGGGTTGATAAGACCCTCCAAGCCCCTGTTGCAAAAGTCAGGAGGGACTGTGGGCTGCAGGGAGCCTCTGGTGGGCCCAGCTCCTGCTGAAACAGGGCTAACTTCTAAATTCATGGAATCACAGAGTGGTTTGGGTTGGAAGGAGATCATCTGGATCCAACCCCCTCCCATGGGCAGGGACACCTTCCACGAGAAGGAATTACATCAGGTTACTCACCACCTCATCCAGCCAAGCTTTGAAAATCTCCAAAAAAGGGGATTTCACTGAGTCTCCAAGGCTTTGTTCCAGCATTTGAGCAGTTTTTGAGTGGCTCCTCTCAGTGAGACTCCTTCATGGTCCCAGCAACATCAGTTCCTGCAGATTCTTCCTCCCACTAGAGAGTTACTTACATGGAACATCAGCTCTGGGCACTACTCCTAGGGGGACAGAATTAACTGAAATTTGAAATGAACCCTTTATTGATGGACTCAAAGTATTCAGAAGTCAGGAATATGCTGGTTTTTCTCATGGTGACTCTTCTCATGGTGACTCATTCTCCAATATTGCTGCAGTGTCAGGGTTGCTGTCATCTCAAAAAAAAAACGGAAAGCCTGAAAATCATTTGAACTGTAATTGCATTAGACACAGACCTGGCAATTCAAAAACACAGTCCACAATTTCCCTGGTGTCCCATTGACCTGAGAAATACAATAGAAGGACTGAAGTCACAATTCAGGAAAAAATTATTAAATAAAATCAACACCTAAATTGCTCCTGAGGAACCTGCTCTTGTAGACCCTACTCTGAGCAGAGATTCCATCCAACCTCCAATATCCTGTGTGATTTTGGTGGGACTTTAAATAATTTTTCACATTGCTTTGAAGTTAACTGCATTGAAACTTGCATTTATGTGCATTCCTGAAACGTAGCATTAGTGGGGAACTTGTTGAGAAAACCGTGGAGTAAAACTGAGAAAATTTTCAATTATATTTGATGAAACTCCAATCCTGGCCTGGAAATTACTTTATGTTTTTACAGATTTCTCAGCATGAGCTCCTTAAGTCCTCTATTTAGCAGTGGGGCTGTTATGTTCATACTTGTTTTCTCCCTATCAAAACCACACACCTTCTTTATTTAACTTATTGTACCAATTGCTTAAATTGTGCAGCTCCTGTGGATTCCTTCTAAAGCCTTCAGACAGACGACATCCAACAGGGAAAAAATAAAAGAAAGCCAAAGGAAAAACACCCTTCTCACAGAGGAAGAACCTGAAATCTTATACACCTGGCTTCCAATTTTTGGCAACAGCAAACCCCACATTTGCTTATTCTAATATGCATCATTTTGATAGAAATTTGGAATGAGCATCCTTGGTGTCCCAACTGAGCTCCAGAGGAAAATATTGCCTGTGGTATCCTTAGCAAAGGAAGGCCTTTAAGATGGATGAAATCTTAAGACATTGAGTGCTGGGAAGGGATGGAGGCTGAAGGAAAGGGAGCAGGGACATGGAGAAGGATTTGAAAAGGGAGAGGGACCCAGAGGGGGTGGTTGGGCGGCCTGGGCACCAATGCCCACAGCACTGGTGGTGTTTCTGCACCAAAGGACATCACCTGCCCCATCCTCTGCTCCACCTGTCCCACCCATCCCACATTTCAGTAAATTTAGGCAAAAAACCCCAACTGTCCAGAACACAAACCCTTCTGCAGCTCAGCCTGTGTTGGGGACAGTTTGGTTAAAGAGACAAGAAGGAGATGACTCACAAAGATCTCCTCAATCTTCTGGAAGCTCTTAGAACAACCATGAGGCAACAGCCTGTCCCTGAAGGTAATCCAGTCCTAGAACTAGCCCAAAGAACTGGGAATAACACTGGCAAGAGAACAGACAGGCCCTTCCTGGGGACAAAAGCCAGAACATGCTGATGCATGGCAAGAGGAAGAGGGATTTATTTTCATTATCCAAGCCAATCTGAATCACTGTAGGGGTGAGAGCTCAGAAATAAAGACCAGGCCCGTGTCCTTTCTTGGTTTAATTACAGTCACTCCAAGAGGATTTTGTTTGAACAAGGATGCCTGATGTTATGTCTACTCTGAAAAGAAAAAAAAAAAGTTTCCATTTCAGTTTGGTTAAGCCCCATGAGCTGACCTGGGCTAAAATAGAGGTGAAAAGACTACAGGAACAGGAGAGGGGTGGACTGGGTCAGATCAGAGGTCCTCCTGTGCTCAGGGAGGAACAGCCAAGCATAGGAAGCTGTGACTCCCACAACACATCCAGCCCTCAGAAACCCACAGCTTTAGGAAGGTTTGAAGTCACAGGTCCCAACCTGGACAGGTTTATGAGCCTCCCATGGCCAACCCTTCATGCAACAGCTGAGCCTCCACAATACCCCACAGAAATGAGCTCCTGGGTTGGAGGATGGGACAAATTGCTGCTCCTCAGGTGATTTAAACCTGCTGTGTGGGCACCCCAGCTCCTTCAGGTCAAAGTAAGAGCCCAGAGTGGTTTGGGTTTAGGTTGGGGTTGGACTAAAATTGTTGAGTTTAGTAGGAACCTATGTTGGTTTTCCTTCTCTCTCTTTATCCTTATTTTCATTAGAGTTAATTAATATAAATTGGTTAACTGGCAGTAAAACCATATTTTTCTCTTTATACCTTAAATTAAAACAGAATCAGGATATAAGCATGAACCAAGCCAAGGATCCAAACACACTTCAGGCTTAAGGAAAGCCCACGCTCCAATCTAATTTTTGTGCTTGAAATCAAGGAAAAAAATATTTCAGTTTGGTGAGAAGAGTTTCTTAGTCTATGGAATATTATTCTACCTCATTTTTATTTTATCTGAGCCTACCTGATTGCCATAAGGATGGATGATTGTTTTTCCCAAGGCTCCAATCCCAGTAGTGTACAACCCTTCATTTTTCTTTCTTTTTCCTAAAGATTTTTGGCAAATAATTTCCATCTCTGGCTTCTCACCCCCTATTTTGTATAGGAAGGCTCAGGACATGCCTGGCTGTACAAAGGGGTCACCCTGCAGGTTACTGATTAGGAAATAGTAGGGTTTGTCAACATCTGGCCCTGACAAACTTTTAAAATATAAATACAGATGGTTTTATTTAAAAGGCAAAAGGTCCAAATTCAACTCAAGGGTGAAGCTTGTTTTCTTCCAAAATCTATTTTTTTCCCCTGGATGTTTGGTACGTTGTGTTCCATTGCTATGAAGTGTAATCACATTTATATAATAAAATATAATTGAGAAATGGAAGTATAAATTGGGAGTTCTTTCATTTTGCAACTTAGTCAGGACATTTCTAGCCCAAATTGAGTAGAATTCATATATGACAAGTATTTCTGAGAGTGTATTCCTGTGATAAGAGGGAATACAAGGCCTAGTGAAGCAGAATAAAGAGAATAACCTCTCTAACTGCTCCATCTGTGGACCAGAAAATTAATTCCCTTCATCCAGAGCTTGACTCTGCAGTGCTGCTGCTGAACCCCTGTTTGCATGAGCTCTGATCCTGTTTAATTGTACAGCACCTCAAGTGCAGACCCCATTTTAGCAGCTCTTGCCCAGGTAGAGATTTCTACCCCAGAAAATATAAATCCAAGCCTTTACAGTCCTTCTCCATAACTTCCCCCCATATAAAAGTTCACAGACTGACAACAAGGTGCTGAATTACCCAAGAAAATTGCACAGTAAATTCTTCTTAAGGAGAACAAACTCCCCACCAAATCCTGCAGTTCAGGCCAACGGGATCCATGTGGAGAACCCAACATATGGCTCTCAACAAACCCCGTGGTCAGGCCCCTGGGCTTCCAGAAATCACCATCCTGGATCTCAGGACTGACACTTTCAGTGACCTTTGGCTGCTGCTGCTGCTTTAAAAATCCCATCTCATGCAATCTTCGTGCCCCAGGGCTAACAACCCAATAAAGCCACATCTTGTCATTGCTTCCTGTTTTGCTGAGGTTTCTCATCTCTCTCTCCCCGACAAAAGCAGAGGGATTCACTCTGCCTGTGGAGCCCTGTGTGGAGTAGAGCAAAACCAGGGGTTTGTTGGGAAAAGGAACATAGAGAGAAGCCCAGAATCAGCATTGTGAAGGCAAAAGAGCTGGGCTGAGTACATTGTTTTTACCAAAAGAGGTGAAAAAATATGGCATTCCTTAGCTAAGAGCTCCTAGATAATGCTCCTGGAAGGGCACCTGCATCGAGCCTGGAGCAGAGACAAAGTTTTGGAGGTTTATGTCCTGGGAATCTGACTGTGACTCTGTGTGGTGTCCACACCAGTAAGAGGGGTGAGTGTGGTGGAGACAAAACCCCTTTAAAATGAATCTGGAGCTAATTAAAACATCCTGCTCTGCTTCATCCCTTCAGAGCCAGGTCTTTGGTAGACCCATGAGTCTGCTCTGGGTGGTGTTGGTGCTGAGGACTTGGACAAAGGAGAGAACCTTCAAAAGGCTGAGCCTGTGGTGCAGTAGGAAGGGTTTGCTGGCCAAGATTAAATTCCAAATATTCTTGGAAAACTGCTGAAATGAAAATCATCAAATTGCACAAGGAAGAGCAAAGAAAGAAAGGGAAAACCAAGTGTGAGTGAGGGGCTGGGAACAGGAGCTGGAGGGGATGTGAAGATGGGAAAGGTGATGGGAAGAAACTCAAAGGGAGGCAGAAGAGACCAGCTGGAGAAAAACCAAACAAACCAATTTTGGAAAACACAGTGCATGAACAAGAATTTTTTGTCCAACCTAGAAAAGCAGCAACAGGAGATGGGAAATGTGTGTTCACAGCTAAACACATAAAGATCATTATCTAGGAACAGGCAGCCAGCAGCTCTCCAGGAATGCTCCAAGAAGCACAAGAGGCCTTTGGCTTTATTTGCAACAAATACCTTGAACATGTCTTCAGCTTTAAGCACTCTATGAACTTGTTATTTGTTAGGGTTTCTTTTTCCCTTCTTGGCATAAAACAACCTGAAGGCAGCACTAAATATACATATAAAACAAATACATACACAAATGTATATTAACAACACATCTTAGTCATAGAAACCCTGGGAAAACTTCAATTTGGCTCACAAACATGGTTGATTTTGCCACAAGGACTCTGTTTTCACTGCAGTTTTTGCACTAAGCCCATGAAAACGATGACACCTGAACCCCTGGGACCAGCAGGGGCAGTGAGTCACACTTGGAGTTCTCTGCCATCGATGTGCAAGGCTGCTGTCATGCAGAACATGAGGTCCAAATGCACCAAGCAGCACTAAGCTGCACTTCACAACCTATTTTTTTCAAATATGGGTTTAATTTGCCTTAGGATTTTAAGACAATTAAAAGAAAAGGAGGAGGACTTAGCACCATTTACTTCAACAGATGCCAACTGTCTTTTCCTTCACCTGCTGCCCTGCAGCACATCCTGCTACTGCCCTTGGGGAACCCAGTGGCTTTAGGGTGACCTTTGCACCCTCAGTAGCTGAATGGCAGCAAAATAAATCACTGAGACACAAGCTGAAATTCCCCCAAAGTGACCTCAACAGCCTCCAGTGCATCCTTTGTGCAAGGCACAAATCTCTCCCAAACCCACTCATTTTTGTCTCCTGCTCTGCTTGAGCTTCGTGGAAGCAAAATTCCTGCAGCACCTGCACTCCTGCAGTGCCAGGCAAACCCCAGGGGACATTCCAAGCTCTGCTGTCCTAAATAGGATGCAAATAATCAAGGTTTTACTCTGTGACGTAGAACCACGCTGGGCAATGTTTCCTGGAGCAATCCATCCCCTGATCCAGATGGGAGGTGCTGTAAGAGCTGACAGGGGCTGCAGCTAGAACATTACACTGGAGATTTAGGGAATATTCCTGAAGCTTTTGTCCTCCTTGTGCAGCTGCAGCACGGAAGGCAAAACAGGATGTCGGCTGCACTGGTAGGGGAATGTCCTCTAATTGAAAAGATTTGGTTATTATTGTATGAGGAAATGATAAAATCCAGTGCAGAGCAGGGTTTGGTCAAGAATTGATATGGGAAATAAATTCTACCGGGCTTAAGACAGAGAAACATTTAGGACAATGGGTTTATTCTCATTTCTCACAGCCTGTGATGGATGGATCAGCTCTAACCTCCACGAGAATGATGTTTTGTGTGTGTTTGCTCTGTTCAGCTGCCAAGTGGGAAAAATACTTTCAAGCAAGATTTTAGAAGTCCCTCTGTCAGGCCAGCTCTGCAGCCACACACAGCCCCAGCAGTGCCACCAGAGGCAGCTTTGCATCCAGCACCTCTGCTCTGAGGAGCCCCCAGTGCAATGCCACCAGAAATAGTCCCAGGGACACTGAAAGACCCCCAAAATAAAAGCAAAAAGCTGCTTCAACATAAGACAACTCTCAGGGTCACCTCTGGTGACACAACCTCACAGAACTCTGTTTTTTATGCGAGGGACTGCATTCCAAAAACTGCTGAAGCAGCAGAGCATTGCCAGCTTGGGCTCCAGCCCAAGTGACATTTCATGCTTTGCCACAGGTAACCCAAATATTTTGCAGACATTTCTCCACCAGTGAAAGACAGAAAAAGGACAAAACTTCCACTAAATCGAGCTAATGACGTAAGGCTGATTAATGAAAGAGGTGAGTGCTGCACTGTTGGCCTGCTGGGAGGTCAGAGCCAGAGGGAGTTTGTTGATATACCTTCAAAAATAGGTGGAGTAGCCAGAACAGATGTGCTCCCATAGAAAACAAAGTTATGGAGAGAGGTGGAGCCTTGCTGGGTCAGCCACACACGATGATTCGTCAGCCACAGCCTGAAAAATGGCCATAAAGACACGTAATTACACCCACACTTCTCTAATAAAGGCAGGGCAGCTATTGGAGGGTGAGAAAGAGCAGCAATGTTGACACCTGGAGATATCAAATCCTGCTTTTCAGAGCTCATGACAGGACCTGGAGGGATCTGTGGGATCCCTCCAAACCCTCTCTCTGTCCCTTGGTGCTTCTCACACAGCCAAACCCAACACCACAGCCTCAGGGGTAGCTGCACTCACCACTGGTTTAAACTGGGTTAACCTCCTTTTTCCTCCCATAACACAGAACTTCCTCACCTCAGTTAAGAGCTGACCTCCTTCTCTGGTCTTTCAACCATCAATAGAAGATTTGTGGGGTCCCCAGGGATGTTTGTTGTTCTCCAGGGATGCAGAGGTGGCCCAGATGCTCAGCAAGAACCTCTTGCTTCTCATTAGGTGCTTTAAGGCACCCATGAGCTCATGGATCCCCATGGGGACAACAAAAACAAACCCCAAACCCCAAACCCCAAGGTTTATGTAGAGACACAGGGTTTTCTCAAAGCATCAGCAGATTATATATTTTTTATTTTTACTCCTTCTGAACTGTGGATGTCATGTCCTGGAGAGCACCATGGTTCTTTCTACATGGTCACAGCAGCAGAGGTCTCACACAAACAGCTTCTGTTTTCTAACACCACCAAGAGAACTGCAAAGAGAAAATTATCTGTCTGGGATATTTGAAAGCATTCCCTTTGCTCTGGTTTGCAAAAGACCAGGCCAAATTTCTGCCAGAGAAAAATTCAGCAAATGGGAGGGATTTGAAGGAAATTTGAAACTGGAAGAATAGAGGAAAATAAATTAAAGAGATTTATTTTAGCTTATTATTTCATTTCTTTAATGTTATATTTGAGCATTAACTAACTATAGACAGGTCATTTTTGCTAGAGCATTTAGCTGTTTATCTTTTCTGCTCTCCTTGCCGTGGTATTTCTGGCTAGAAAATGGTTATGTATCAAATTCACAACTTTCTACTCATTTCTTCATAAAAATCAGCTAATTGCATCACCTCTTCTCCCTGCCAAATGGAGATTGTCATTTTATTTGGCCTATTCCAACTTGGTTTTTTGTAGAAATTATGATATTTTGGCTGTTTCTTCCTCATTTGCAAAAGTAAACTTTGCAAAATGGCATCAAACTTCCACAAACCTGAGCTGATTTGGAGCTGAAAAGTGCTGCCTTCAGACCAGGGCATTTCTCCTGAGCCAGTGCAATCATTACTCAGTGTTTGCCTGGGATAAAGCACATGTTAAAATCTTGTCTGAGTCTCTCCAACTTGTGCTACCTCCAGTGCAGGGCTCCAACACTTGGATGAAGGAATTGAGTGATGTAAATGGAAATATTTGCTGGCTCAGTGGGTCTCACCTTGCAATTCCCACATGAACTGGGACAATCACATCCATCCTGTAGAGCAGGACACCCAGACTTGGTTGAAGGCTACTGGGCACAGATGCTGATTCCCCCTCCCTGTGCCCATCCCTTTCTCTCCCAGCCCTCTTGGCTCATGAGCACACCAGGGCCCATCTCATTCTCACCTCTGCAGCAGCAGCCAAGGGGCTGAGCCCTGCTCCCAGGACAGGCTTCCTCCTGCAGAAAGATAAGGAGGAAGAAGAGGAATGAAAACACCACTCAGCATTTCCAGTGATACTGGAAATATCCACTTTTGGGACAAAGCCTTTTCTTTCTAACTCAGACAGAGAGGTTGAAAATGATCTGCTGCTGGGAGTTCAGCCTGGTTTTCTAAGGAAACAACAAATCAAACTCTGCAAAAGCAATGAAGGTTGGCACTGGGGTGGTGTGGGTGTTTGGCTGCTTCTCTGTTCTCCCCTCTGCCTCCCTGCTATTCCAACTTGAGCTGACTCCAACAATGTGACCCAGACTATCTGCCCTGGTAGCTCTTCCAAATTACATCCTTAAATTCAGCTTGCACTGATTGGTGGTGTCCAGAAGCTGATTCTGAGTTGGAGGAGCCCAAGAGCTCTGGAGTTCAGTGTGGTCAGTTCAGCTCCAGGGGCACCTCCAACCTCCCCAGGGTCCCACTCCAGCTCCCACCTTGCAACCTCTTCCTGTTGCATGTTAAGGAGCAGATTTGGCCCAGAATTTTAAAGCAAATCAAAGCAAAACCCTGTGCACATGCCCAGAGTCAGGAAAAGCACAAATGGTTTGCCTTGGCCTGCTGAAATACTGACCATGTTGTTTAATTGTACCTTTGTAAACCAGATTCCAAGAAGGAAGAAAAAAAGCAACTCTGTGCATTTTATTGCTGAGGTCAGGTTCCTGTCTCCCCAGTTCTGTTTCTCATTCTCTAATGAAATCATTCCTTTTAATACAACCAGATCCTAAAAGTCTGCTTGCCATAAAGTGCTTTAACCTTAGAATCTTATTTACTTTGACCTTATTTGAAGGGCTCATTCAGACTTAATCTCTAAAGTGTTTTGTATAATCAGTCAAAAGCTCGAGATCAGCAGCAGGGCCTGGGCCCAGAAATCAGCTCTGCCAAGCCCAGCCACCCTCAAGGTGATCTCAAACACTCTCTGGAAGTCCAGAACGATACAACACACTTAGAGAAAACCAACCCAGCCAGAGCAAGACCAAAAAGCCTCTTAGGAGGATGTAAAGCCAATCTAGAATAAGCTGGGTCTGGGCCACCACTTTTGGACCTTACTTTTCAAACTCTCTCATGGTGAAGTCAAGGAGGATCCCATGTCTGTGCCTGGGAATGGGACCAAGTACCTGTCATACCCTCAGGGATTCTCCAGGGAAAAAGCACAGCCTGGGAAAAAAGATTTTTGAGATCATTCCATACTGTTGGTAGCAACAAAGCAGAAGAACTGAATTGCCATGGCCTGGTGATTTGTTTCCAAGGAATGATTTTAATCCAGACCACTGAGCTGTGTCTGAAGGTGCAACCATTCCCTACACAGCTCAAATGATTGGTTTGTTCTGTAAGAGGATTTTTGCTGAATTTAATAAGGAATAAACTGAGTGAAGTCTCTCCTGCCAGTGACTTTATGGGATTGCTGTGGATTTTGACAGATCCCTTGTAGGTTCTCGTACTCAAAGGTATTCTACTCAGCATTGTGAACAGCCATGTGTTCATAGCCACAGCTTGGATTTCACATGGCTCTAAAAAAAAAAAAAAACAAAAGTAAAACCAACAACAACAAAACAAAACAAAAACCACGTGCCCCAAGCATGTTTTCTGGAAACATTTGGATTTTCAAATTATGTATGGACCCTAAAATGAGAAAAATCCTTGACCAAGAAGAGCTGCTTGTTGAAAGCATTACTTGTTTCTTATTTCAAAGGGAAAATTGAAAACATTTATGAAGGGTGTAGCTATTTACCAGTCCAGAGTGTTCTTACAAACAAAATAATATAAAACATATCCCCTTTGCTGTTTTGTTGTTTAATATCTTCCAGCGCATCACAACATGGAGAGCAGAACAGAGGAGAAAATAGAGTGTGTTTCCAAAAAACCTTGCAAAAGGAAATAAGGATAAAGGACAATGTGTTTCAGCTTTAAATGCACAGAAAACATGAGACAGGTGCAAATTTTCCATCAGAACAGCTGAAGAAATTCTCCCATGCAATTTACCTGCCACTCCAGGTGGGTGCATCAGGAAAAGGGAAGAAATCTGAAGGCCAAGAGAAGAGTTGAGTTCATCCAATGGACAAATGCACCAAGGAAATCCCTGAACTTCTTTGGCAACCTCTCCACAGAAATTCAGCTTGAGAAAACAGATTAACAGCAACAAAGTCAAGTTCATTGTTAAACTGTTCTTATTAAACATTGTCCCTGGTTTTATTGACAACTGTGATGCTCGTCATAATTGCTTTACTCACATTATTTTACCCACAGAGAGCCCTGAGACTGTGAAAAATAATTCCATGTGCAAAGCCTCGAACACATCTCTGGTTTCCAGCTGGGAAAGACGGGGAGGATATTTGTTCTTTCCCCTGGGAGGGGACAGCCTGTGACAGTGCTTAAGAGGCTGAAGAAGTGGAGGAGCTGATTTGTTTTAAAAGAGACAGAACCGAAAGGTTCTCTATCCTTTCACATCTGTAGAACAGCTGGATTTGTCCTGTGCTTCATCCAGGCATTTGATCAGATTTTTGTCCTTTGTAAACCAAGCAAGGGTCTAGAAATAACCCTGCAGTGAGGGAGGAGTGATTTGCTGACTCTGGCCTCTGGATACACCCAATACCTCAGAGGAGCAAATGGGCACGTCAAAGAAATGCCATGGGAAGTTTATTTCTGTTTCCAGGCCCATGTGATTCCCTGGGAGAGGGCAGCTCTGCCTGAATCCATGCAGTATTTCCAACTGGAACAGGAAACCCCCTCAGCAATGTCATAATCCACAGCTGAGACCTGCAAGCCCCTCCAAGAGCTGTTCTGAAGCTTGGTCAGTGGTGGGGTTGTCTCCAGTCCAGCTGCCCCTGAATTTGGGAATGGGTTGAGCATGTTTGACTTTCCCCATCTCACTCTGTTGGGATCCCCAGAGTGGGGCTTTGGAGGCTGCAGCCAAGGCCTGAAGCAGGTCCAGCAGCAGCAGTGAGGTTGTGCCAATCTACACCCCCTCAGGTATTGTTGAGGAGGGTTTACTGTGCCTGAAGGACTGAGAGTCCCATTCACACCCTGAAAAAGCCATTTACAGTTTCAGCCTCACAGACAACCCAGCCTGAAGGCTGCTCCCAGGTTACAAACCTAGCACAGAAGAGCAGTTTCCTCTCATTAGGGAAAAAGAAATTTCTGGGATGAAACTTTCCTCGAGTTTCTCATTCATAAGGCCCAAAAGTTGGATTACAAATTGCATTTCCCAGATACCTGGGACCAGAGTCTCTGAGACACCAAAAGAGATTAAAAGATTTACCACAAGGCAGAGAAGCTGTGTATGTAAGGACATTCTTCTAAAATCAGGAGTACCCCAATATTCAGAGCACAATGCAAGGCCTCTCTCTCCTGCTGCCCAAATCCAGACCACATAACATCAAAACTCAGGATGACACATCTACAGGGCAGGGTGGAGGGGTTTTCTGTAAAGCAACAGAGCAACACAGAGTAACTGGCCACTTCCCCCAGCACAGAAAAAGGGTTTCAAGCAGTATGTGACTTTATTTAGTATTTAGATTGGCTATGCTCTCATTTTCCCACGAGAGAACTAAAACTTTCCAGAGGAAAAGTCAACTCCCAACTTGAAATGCCACAAAATTCAGATGTCAGAAGTTCAACTTTCCCACCAAAAAAAAAGAGGTTTGATCAGAAAACGGCCACACCTCAGAGCAATATAGCTAAAGCAGGCACCAAAACCCTTCAAATGTCCTGGGCATCCCTGTTCCATGCTACCCAAAGAAATACTACAGGCTCTGCTGCCCATGGACAAAAACCCAGTTACTTTCTCAGGGAGAATAAAGGCAAGAACAGAATTATGTTTATCTGCTCCATCATCAAAAGAGTGTCCTGAGCTTTTAGGAGAGGTTCCAGACAGTCTCATGTTCATTCCAAAAATAAACCTCAGATTGATGCTCGTGCATATGGAGGCAAAGAGGACAAGAGAGTACAGTAAAGCAGAGCACAAGAGCAGCAAAGTGAAAAGTGGGACTGTTTGTTGTTTGCATCCTTTGATGACTACAGATGGGAAATTTTAGCTGGAAGTCGTCCACACACGGAACTTCAGAGTCCAGCATGGCCCTTTGGGTGAAGTGAAAGCAGTTGGATTTCTGAGCGGGCAGCACTGACTTCTCTCTTTCCCAAAGCCATGAGTCAGGCTGTGCACAGGGATCCAACACGAGCAAAAGCCCCATGAAGGAAAATCCAGCAAGCTTCAACACGTGGCTGCCTTTCCTGTGGCTCAGGACGTGGCTCCAGTTCCTTTCTTTGGCTCAAAAAGCTCCTGGTTAAGGTTGGTTCCTCTGGGTGGACAAGGATGTGAGCAGCTCCTGCTTTGATTTGGCTGAGGAACAAGGCCTGGAAATCTCAACTCAGCCAAATGGGGCTGCACACAATGCAATGACATCCCTGACGTTATTGGAAAGATGTTCCACATCTGCCTTCCCTCTGCTGGAAAGGAGCAGTTGGCCTTATTAATAAGGAGATGAGCAAACTTTCTTCTTCCCAGCCCTCCTGTCCAGAAACCATAACTCACTGACCTGGAGCGATGCTGTCCTGCTGACAGGCATTTCTTGGTGGCTGATTTCATCTCCTGGCACACCATGAAGACCTTCACATCTGCTCTAGACACAGTCAAGAACTGCAGTACCTCTGTTTTGTTCCCTTGAGCCTTTCTTGCTTTTCTGATATATATTTTATGAAAATGTGGTCTCTCTTCATGAAAGTTCATTTTATTCCCTCCTGTCTTGTTACCAGATACTCAGCACTGAGGAAACTACTTCCATGTCCTTAAAGCACTAATTCTAAGCCCTGTCACAATGACAACCCTGTGCACAACAGCTCCAGCTGGTGTGGGCAGAAGAGTGGCTAAAAATCTAAGGGGATGCATCCCATCAGGCCATCACTGGCATATCCTGTTCCCCAAAGTCAAGACTTAAATGTCCTTCCTGCTTTTGCTGTGCATCACAGGCCTCATCTCACAATGCCTTGGTTCTGGATTTGGAATGGGAGCCGCCTTTTCTGCCCCCTAAATCCTGCTGCTGCCATAAAACAGCCTCAGACACCAGAAGCTCGTGTTACACGGTGGCATGAGGCTGCAGCAGAAGGTGTGATGCCATCCCATCAGCGCTGACTCAGCTGGCACTAATGGGGCTTAACGAGGGTGGTTATGTTGGGAAGAGGTGCTGCCGTGCCTGGAGGGCATCGTCTGGCACAGACACCGCCCGGATATTGCTCCACATCCGCCCACCAACACTCCGCAGCTATTTCAACAACGAGCCTGAAGCAGAGCTCAATAAAATCAGGGAGGAAAAGAGCAGGGGACAGTTTCAGATCAGCCAGTGTCTGTGACCAAGCGGTGCATCACGATTCGAATCCACAGCGCAGTTTGCAGAGGAAGAATTACTCTGGCTGTGGTGCCAGCCTTTGGGCTTCCTGTGACACATCTGCCTGTTTCCTAATTTCTGTGCAATATCCTTTAACAGATCGTGAGGACCACTCATCACCTTTAATTATTAATCGGTGAGCCAGGGTTACACCCCACTGCCCAGAGCCCCATGGGTTCCCACAGCTTTGCTGCACCTTTTTCTTAGTGCCAGAGGGGACAGCACAGCTGGCAGCAACCAGAGGTATGGTCTGATGCCATCTCCCGTCCTCTTCTGCCATGGTGGAAATCATTCATCTGTAAAGACATCCTCTCAAATGTGTCACCACTCCAGAAAATCCACATTTTCCTGCGTGGCTGGTTTGGAGCCTCTGATTTGTGCAGAACTGGGGTTCCCGTGCAAACTATGAGCAGAGCTGCAGTGACCAGCTCAGGGTCCTGTTGATGGTTCCATAAATGAGATCCTGATAGGGTTTTTGAGCCTTTCTTTTCAAAGGAGATCTGTATCCTTGCACCCTTTGCAAAACTCTCTTCCTGACCAGTCAAAACAGATGTTGAAATCCAGAGGAATTCTCAGTACGTTCATTAAAACCCAGTCTGTGGTTCATTTTTGCTTCCTCTTCCAATAATTTTCTTCTCTCCCTCCTCTCCCAGGAAAAACCTTCCCCACCATCAGCGTGAGGGGGTTCCCTGAGCTCAGTCTGTGCCCACAACCCCTGCCACCACTGTCCCCTGAGCCCAGCACAGCCCTGCCTCTGCCACCTGGGAAGGAAGGAGAAAACTTCCCTGGTGGGGTGGTGTGCAAGTCCCAGGGGTCTCAGGTCTGCCTTTAATTAAAGACAGAGATCACAGAAGATAATAAGAAGGTACAGAAGAGCTCAGCTTACAGTGTGGCTTTGATGAGAAACTCCCATCTGCCAAAATCTTGGTGCCCAGAGGGCTGGCAGCTCAGAGGTGTTGGTGGGAACAGGATTTCCCTCTGCTTTGCATGCCCCCAGCTCTGGGAAGTGCTCCTTTACCCATCCACCAAACCAGAGATGCTCCCACAGACAGGATGCAGATTATCCAGCCCCAAAATCTCACTGCACCCAGCAAGGCTCCCCTCAGCACAGGGCTGTTCAAGCTGGCTCTACAAATGGAGCAGCTGCAAGGGACCCTTCTGCTCGTCAGCGACCCAGCACAAACCCGACGGTGCCCATCGCTGCTGGAACGACAGGAGGTGGGCTTTTATCCAGGCTTGGCATCCTTGGCAGTTTTCCAGGCTGCCTGTGCTGTTTGACCAGCTGAGTGAGCTGTTCCATTAATTTTCCCCAAGGAAAGTCCTCTGAGAAGCCGTTGATATGAGGAGGTAGAAACGATGGCTGTGCTGTCTGCCACTGAGCTGGGATGGTGCCCATAATTTCCAGAAAACCCAAATGTTAGCTCAGGAAAAGCGAGGCTGCTCGTGGCTGTCTTTTCCTAGTGAGAAAATTTCCTTTACATTGCACTGAGCTGGAAGAATGACCCCTTCTAGAATCCCACAGAAGATTGTTCTCCTGGAAGAGGCAGAGTCAATATTCAAACTCTTCCAGGTGCTTGCAGGGAAAGGGAAAAATGTGTGCTCAGCATTTCTGGACGATTTCAGCACCCTGTGAGAATCTGTCTGGAGCAGATTGCAGGCCATGGACTTATGTCCTACAACCCTGAGAGCCTCAGGCTAAGAGGGAAGGAAACCTGGCTCCATGTGCCTTGTTGGCATCTCTGTGGCAGCACAGCTCAATAGGGAGCTTTGTCCCTACAGCCACAGTGCCCCTTTTTCCATTGGGTCAACTTCAGGGTCAAAAAGCAAAATGTGGAGAGGAGTCTCCATTCCCCATTCCTGGAAAAGGACCTCCACCTGCATGGTCACGTGGGACCAAAAAGCTTTGTGCTAATGTGTGTGTTAATTAATGAATCAGAGCTAAAACCTCTCACAGAGTCCTTCTAAAGCCAGGGTTTGGCTGAAAGGAGCTGAGGAACTGGAAGCAAGAAGTAATTTGGGACCACCTAAGTGGCAGCAGGCCTGGCAGGAAGGGCTGCAGAGCCAGGACAAGGCATTGTGGAATTACTGGTGATGATACTGAGCCTTTCATAACTGCCAGAATAAAACACTTTTCTTTTGGGGAAGAAAAGGAAAATAAGTTTGAGGGGCTTCAAAGCACCAGGATCACTTCACAGTCTGTCTTCCACTCACCCCTCTGGATTTTTGGGACTGTCTTTCATTCAAAGTGCACAGCAGAACTTCCCTCAGATTTCACAAAAAGAAGGTGTTAAACTCCAGGCTGAGTCCTCGTTGTGGCTCTTTGCTCTTCGCTCCTCCTTTAGCTCCATTCTTCAAGAAAAGCCTTTCTCCTTTGCAGTTCTGCCTGGAACTTTTAATGTTTTATTCAGTTAACACTCCTTTTCAATTTCAACAGAAAAGATTGCTCCTCTCTTCACCCAGACAGCATCTCAGTCTCTACATGAGCCAGAAAATGCCAGTGAAACACCACGGGAAAATTTAAAAAAAAACAAACAAAAAAATTAATTAAAATTTTTCATGAATGCTTTGCAGCACCAACAAGCTTTTAAGAAGCCACACTTTCAAACATGAAAGGAAATTACTGAAATAACTGCAATTTCACTTTTTAAAACTCGGCATATTTTTAAATTATTTTTTTAATATATTTTGATCAAAACCACTTTTTAGTTTAAACTGTCTCACAACAAAAATGAGGATTGGCTTTCACTCCATTTTGATCCTTAATGAAACAAAAGTGCCTTGGGGGTTTGGGTAGTTGCATAAATTTTAAATAATGTGGTTGGTTTGGGGTCTTTTTTTTTTCTTTCTAAAGATCAGTCAATTAAAAAAACCCCTCATTTATCTGTAATTTGCAATTACAGAGTCAGCCCCTCCAATTCCCCAGGAATGCCCCACTACTGACCCTCAGATGAGGAGCACTGCTCAACGCCCTCCCTGCTTGAGTCCCTTCCAGGGAAGTTGCTCCCCTCGTGGGACTGAGACTCCAACCCCTTTCACTGACCCAAGGCCTCGGAGCAGCTCCAAGTTGGGTCTCAAATTGGAAAGGTTGGCACACAAAAAAACAGAAGAAAAAAAGTAGAGGAACACTTACCTAATTCTGTGCTATTGCTCATTAAAAAGACCTGCTTGACAGGTCCTGCTGATATTTCTGTTCCCAATGTATGAATTATTAATATTTAGCACCTGTGAGTCACTAATATTTACTTTAGGAGGTATTTTTATAAAGTTTGGCTGTTTTCTCGAGGTAGGAGCTAACGGAGGCTCCTGTTGTTAATGGCCAGGGAGCCCTCCCTGAACAAACTTTTCTGGTCACTCTTTAAACTGGGCTGCTGGGCTCTTTTGAGGCCCTGACCCTGTGATGCTGAGCACTGAGGCTGGCAGGGATGGCCCTGCTGGGACACAGCTAATTTTAAATCTGGATCCCATGGCAAAGGAAAACCCTCCATTTTACTGGCAAAACTGTCACAGTTGAACGTTGTGTTCAGATTACGGGAAGAGGCTGCGAGAGAGCACACGCACAATCCCTTTTTTGGGGACTTGGCATTAACTTTATCTGAAGTCATGGATTATATAAGAGAAGAGCAGAGACCTCACACAGCTTCCTCCTGCGTCAGTGCAGGACACCCGGGGCGGGAGGGACCCTCCCCTCCAAGCCCCCCTGTGGTGCCACTCCGTGCCCACGGCCAAGGGGACAGGGCTTGACCACTTTTCCAGTAACTCCCCTTAAAAGTGGATCACAAGCATTTTCTGGAACTGCATCCAGAGCTGTCCACAACATCAGCTAGAGTTGGCTCCTAAAGTCCTTTTCTCAGTCTAGACTCAAAACTTTGGAGCTCATGAAAACTTGGGTGTTTTTATAATTTTATAGCTCTCATTAAAAAGGTCGGTGTCCAAACAAATCCCCATTTAGTGCTTTGGGTTTGCAGAGATCAATGTTTGCTGATAATGAGGCTGTTCCCAAGGAAGGCATTGTCCAGCACTGGGCTACTGAGCTCCCTGCATCTGTTTTGCTGTAAGGCTTTGGGACAGCTTGACTTGCCTCGTGTCTTTGGAAAGGCACACACGGCCTGCTGAGCTGGCCAGCTGCCCTCAGACGCCTGAGATGGTTTCTTGACTCTGCAGATGAGAAAATTTCCATGGTCTCCCTTCTCCCCACCCAAAGCCTGTCCTCAGATGGTGGCTGCATGCCTGGCACTGGGAGGAGAAGACTTCTCTGTCTGTGCTGCTCTGCAGCAGCCAGCACTCAGTCTGGGTTCCTCTGCTCAGTGACCCCCAGGGGATGCCCTAAATCACCCCTTGCCAGCATTTCAGAGCAGCATTTTTGGAGGGTTGTCCCCCATATTTTACCTCAGACATGATGGCCACAGGTCAAACGCACCTCAAAAATAATTTGTCTTTCAAAAGACCTAAAAAAACCCCCAAACCCAAGTGAAAAACCTGAACAATGAAGAATTAAGAGAAAATTGAGTATTTTTTTATCATCTCAGTCCATGCTGCCATGAGACTGCACACCTTAGGCCACTTCCACCAAGTCATCTCTGTCTGTGTCACCCACAGAAAAATGACAGTCCCTGCTTGTGCACCATCCTGCTCCAAAGAGAGGATAGCCCTTCCCATGTGATGGAATGTTTCCTTTACCCTTGAAAATTATAGCAAAAAAACACCTGGGAGGACCATCCAGACATTTTTTTAGTCCATCCTCCACTCAAAGCAGGATCTCATTCTAGGAGCTGCCATCCAGAATATTCTTAAAACCCACACGGCTTGAAAAGACCACACAGATAATCTGCTCCAGTCAGTCTTTATCAATGGTCTCAGTGTTTCCCACCACCTTTTAATACCATCCCTTCCCAGTGGAGCCCCTTTGAGAATGAAGAACAAATGTCCTCTCTCCCTTTACTGTACCTTTACACCCTTCAGGCATCCTCTTCCTCACCTTTTTCATCCTCAGAGATCTCTCCTGCTTTCTCAGGAATTATTTCAGCTCTCAGGTCTCTCTTTGCTTCCTCCTGAATTTCCCAGAGCCAGTTGAGTATTTTCCAGGCAGTAACACTACAAACCCAGACATTGTCATGCTGCCCCAAAGACCTGAACAGAGGAACCAAAGCTGAAAGTTTTCTCACCTGCTTTGCTGATCGTGCCCCTCCTTTCACACCTGATATGGCTCCTTGCCCATAATGGGATGCTTTTGATTCTAATTTATCTTGGTTGGGTTGACCTATTCCCTACTGGTTGGTCTCCATCCTTTATTATTCCTCGTACTCTTCCAAGTGTCATCTGATTTTTGCAGACTGTTTCTTCTAGCACAGGTACTGATGCAGTTTTGGAGCTCCCTGCATTGATATAAAACATATTTTCATTACAAGCACATCAAATGAGATGGTGTGAATACCCGTCCTAAAGTCCATCTGTACTGGATTTTACTCTCTTTTTTCAAACTTACAAAGCCTGCTGAGCTGGTGAACAGGGAAATTAGGCTGCTCTTGAGATTTCTGACAAACTTCTCATAGGGCTTAGTTCATAGGTGGTGTTTTCACAGCTTCCACTTGTGCAAAGGAGAGATGTTCAGAAACAAGCCTCAAAGCAGCTACTGAAATGAAAACTTCAGGATATCAGCCAGAACTTCTCAGGACAGTTGTATGTATTGGCAGGTCCCCCCCTGGGGTCATGGTCACCCACATTCCCTAAACCACAGGAGCCCAAACCTGACAGAAGCAGCCCTTGTAAGACACCCTGAAGCTCTGAATTTATTTTGCTCCCTTCTGCTTTCAGCTCTCATATTCCACCTGAGCCTCCTGACTTTTCGACCACTATAAATATCCTTGTATTCCTTTTGACATTTAATCTCCCTGCCATGTGCTGGTTGTGCAGTGGCTGAGGGACACTGGACAGCCCTCCCTGCTGCCATGGCACAGAGGGTGAGGAGCAGAGGGAGCTGCATAAGGCAGACCTTGTCTGTTGACTTAACTCCCTAACCCAATTTTAACCACTGTCAACAAGATAGAAGGGTGGTTTCTGTTTACACTGAGGCTTCTTTACGCTGCTCTCTCCACACCCTAAAGTGGCATAAATGCCTCCTAAGTGCCTTAAAGTAGGTCCTTAGTATAAATGAGAGCTAACCCCATCATCTGCAAAATGGCTTTGAAAATATGGCCGGGGCACATCCTATAAATGACAGTGGGTTTTTGGAAGGACACCCACCCCAAGGTATGCCCGTGCTATACATAGGCTCTGATGAGCTCAGCATGGGCCAGCAGAAGGCAAAACAACCAGCAACAAGATATTTATCCTTGAAGCAGCAAGCAGGGAGAGCCTGGCTGCTTGTTGATCCCTAAGGGCTCCCAGCAATGTGGGAATTCAGGGCTATCAGATCAGCCCCCCTCACTCAGCTCCACGTGGGTTTCTCTTTCCCTTCCCCTCTACTTTCCTTCAGCCTTCCAGTTTTTATTCCTTCTCAGCTAAAGCAGAGTCTGAACCCCACCCCAGCTAGGAAAATTGAATAAATATTTCTTCTGTCTCTGTGTTTTGCCCTAAGCCTTCACTTACCTGGTTTTCATACCTGTTGTACAGGAAGAAGGCACAGCTTTGTTTGCCTCATTCTCTCACACAGCACTGGTGATAACTCCAATTTCTGGTGGATGAGCAGAGGACAAAGCACATGGCTCGAGCAGGAGGAGATAAAACCAGAGACAGTGTCAAAGGGTGAGAAGTTGACCTAAAGGATGAGTTGGTTTCAGACCTAAATTTTGAGTGTTATGCTATTTTGCTCTCTAGGCCAACCAGGACCTGAATTTTACCACAGAATTCACAGACTCACAGAATGGATTTGGTTGGAGGGGACCTCAAAGATCACCCAGCTCCAAATCACAGAGTGGGACATTTTGTAGCACCACAAAACAGGATATCAAACAACTGCTGTCATTAATAGGATGCTCTAATCAGCCTCACAGTAACCATTAGCCTGAATTCCCCTCTCTGCTTACCTTTAAGCTCCACTTATGAAAATCTTCCCAAATACTTTCAGTGAAGGAGACATTTCTGCAGCAGTAAGAATGGGGGAATGAAAGCACAAAGTCAATTCAAACAGGCAGTTTGGATTGCAGAGCATGCAGGAGCCATGAAAATTCCCTTCTAGAGAAACCACTGACAGTGCAGTGATGGTGTTAACTCATCACTCCTGGGCTGGGATTTACAGGGAAATATTGTTTCATCATAACTGCATCAGCCCAACCCTGGAGCAATGCAAACACCTCTGGATTTAATGTTGATCTTGTTGTATAGGTAATGGAAAACACAAAATTTCATGGCCTTGTCAATCAGGACCCCATCCCATGGCCCAGCCCCCATTTTGGGTCAAAACCCACCTGGTGCTCATTGCCTGGAGGCTGAGTTAGGGGCCTCCCTGTGTTGTTCCTACAACCAAATGGGATTGGATTGCCAGGAAAGAACTTAGTTTGATTTGTGGTGCTGTCAGCACGGATGAGCCTGGAGAAAATTTCAAGGGGAATTACAAAATCTGAATACTTTTCAAAAAATAAGGGTACAATTCCCACGAGCCTGTTCAGGTGGGGAGGAGATAATCTCACTTGTAGTTTGCAGCACTAATCCATTAAACACCATTTCCAACCCATTAATCTACTCCATCCCTTGTGTTGCAGGGATTTAAAGACAGACTTTAAATTTTCTCTTACTCTCAGTGAGTTTCACTGAGGATACATCTTATTTTCATGGGGTAAAGATTGACTTTTAATGCCTGGGTGCTGGGCAGTTTATTTATTTGTGGAACATGCTTTGTACATCCCAATCTCATTTGGGGTCTCCAGGGGATGGTCTAGTTCCCAGAAGTAATCCCAAATAGCTTTTCTAAACACAAACCCAGCTCTGGCTGAGCATTAAGGACAAGGGAGGCATTCATTTTGGGAAGGTTTTATTTCACAAATAATTCAGAAATTAAAAGAAAATGGAGGGGTAGGGAGGAAAGATATTTTACAATTTGGTATCTAGGACAAAAAAAATCTAGTTTATAAACAACCACGGCCCCTTGATAAACATGCAAAGGCACACAAAAATTTACAAGTAACTTTTATACAGAGGAAGTAAAATACATCATTTTTCATAGAAAAAAAAAAAAAAAGCAATTCTATGAACTGGCCCTAAATATTTAGACTGCACAAGTGACCAACTGGAGCCTCCTCAACCAGCTGTTGGCTGAAGGTCTTTAAAAGAAGGAATGAGTGGAGCCAAGGCCCCCAGCACAGCAGTGGCAGCGCTGCACTCTGGATTTCAGCCTGCTTGTGTTTCCTGGAGATTTGGCTGAGCCAGATGTTCTGCAATGACAATGTCATCGCTTCCAAATGCCAAATGATTGGAAAAGAACCAGCAGGCAGCAGCAGCAGCTTTGCCAAGGGTTCAAGCAAGCTACACCTGGGTGCTCCAGGTGCCTACAAATGTGCTGAGCTGGGGCTGAGGAGGGCCTGGGGAGATACAGATGTGATGCATCACTAAGCTGCACTGAAGTATAGCAGGATGAGAAGTGTTTTGGTATCAGAAATAAAATCTGTCAATATTTGGCTAAGAACTGGTACTGTCCCACCTATTTATGAATAGCTAGCACACGTGATTGCAAGTCATTGATAGGTCATGACTGCCTTGGAGGACCCGATCACCCCTAATTCTGGTGGAGGTATGTTTAAATTAATAGCACCCAGGACCTTGAATAATATTTGTGTAGTAAAGTCACAATTTCTCTTTTGTACAACAAATATAAAAATAAACAGATACAGACTTAAATTAACATCGGTTTCTAGAAATCCAAACCAGTTGGCTGAAGACAAAAATACGCAATTGTAACTTGAATTAAGCATTTTAGGATATTTCTGTTGGAATAATAACCCTTCCCTTGTCTCCTTTCCATCACCTAGGTACATCCCCAGCTGTTTGGATTTTTATGTGCTCACAGTAAACCCCTGGGTTTTACTCCAAGAGCCCTCACATTTCTTCCCATCACCTTCCACATGCAATTTTCATGGATTCTACGTTAACATCGAGGTGTTTTATGTGCTCTTGCAGTCCCCATGAACCTGACTGCACCTCTCACTCTCTCCTGTTCAATTCATAGCCCATTTAGCCCAGGATGTGCCTGATTCTTGCTGCAGTGTTGGATGGGCTTGAACCAGACCATGCACATGCCAATAATTCACAGTGGGCAGAAACAGGGAAGTCTTTCCTCACTGCCAACATCTCAAACACTCCCAACCAGCAGCTTTTCTAGGACATGTTCCAGCTGTTTTTAACATCAATTTACTTAGTAAGAAAAAGAAACAGATTGGTTTTCCTATCTAAAGTCAATACTGTACACCTTGGAAGATGATACTACACAAACAAAGACGACACAAAGAGTCACTTCTCCTTATCCAACCCAAAAGTAGGTTTTCTGTGCAGTATTTTTGGAGACAATGCAAAGCAGCTCCAATTTCAGGTTTTACGAAAGGTCTCTTTTCAAATTCAGATTTTATGGAGAAATAATCCCCAGTGGTGAGACAAACTGAGTGATAGATGTCATTTAAATGCCATTTCCTTGCTGATTTCATGGTGTTTACAGAATTAAAGACGTGTGTGTAATCATATAAATGCTTTTGGTCTCTGTTTTGAAAGAGCTTGATGAGATGGCTCTTATATTTGCCTAGATTAAACCAAACATGTTCTGGGCATAGGAGCAGCTGTGAGACATCTGCCAGATAGAGGGAAATATTCCCCCAACTTGTTATCCAATATTACAGTTCAGTTATTGAGCAGAAGGACTGTGCATTTACAAGAACTGAAGAACTACTCTTGACCTTGTCTTCTCATGACTGATGAAGTTACTGGAAGTGTGTGTAACAAAATCCCACCAGATTTGTGTTTAGACCAAACCTAAAAATTCATTTCCAATGTGAAGCAGAGAATATTCTACTGCCTTTACAAAGCAGGCCATGCTAGGCCCTTCACTCTGAAATGCATTTGGGTGCATGTCATGACAAAAAGATCAAAATATGGAATAACAACATTACAGCACCTATGAATTTTGCAAACCCCACCATCCTGGAGAGCAAATGCTCAAGGGTACAGCATTTGCACTGAAAGTGGGGATCTGTTGGCTTCACGAAATGGACAGGAAAAATTAATCTACCCCAATTTATGTCATATCTTTAAAGTCTCAGAACTGCACACACCACAAGGAGCTGCACAAAGGAGAAGTGAACCTGCTTCCTACAGATGCAACCATTCCTAGCAGAAATAAGATTAATTTTATCACTACTTAACTACTATAAAACAACCAGCACTGCTGTATAAACCAATACACTGCATTTAACTGAAGTTATGGCGTGGAGTATAGGATGAGATGTGCCAGCACAGGAGCCCCGATTCTCTGACTTCTCAGAGGTTGCCAGACTTGCAAAATACCTGGGAGTGTTTGACCAGCAAACACTAAACCTGCTCTTTGGATTATCTGGTGGCCTCATTTTCTGCAGTGAGGATCTCTGCCACCATTTCACACCCTGCTCCAGGCCCACAAAACCTCGATTGTGGCTGCCAAGAACAACCCCAACCACCCTGTTCGAGGTGCCATGGTGCCCCAGCAGCCTCACACAGCGGTGCTACCACATTGTATCCTCTTTTGCACAAAAACCATCCAACATCCCTAAACCCACTCTATCCAAGCCCATCCTCTCCCCAAACGATGCAACTTCTCCATGAGTTTCTCGTTTCAAAGCGTCCAGCTCCTGGACAGCCACTCCCTCCCAAGGTCTGCTCGGCCATGCTCATCCTCACACCCACCCCAGGAGAAGTTTCACCCCCTAAAAACACCATCCAGGGCCAGGCTGAGATCCTTGCATCTGCTGCACATGGAGCCACCGCCGTTCTGTGTAGCAACACCTCTGGTAAAATGAAACCTAGCACAGTTTATGGTCGCTGAATGCCCCTAGAGAAACAAAAACACGAGACAAAAAGATACAACGCTGCACAGGTGCCATGAGATGCCAACAGCTGAGTCAGAACCTGGGGTCTTTTTTGGGTTTGGTTTTTTTTTTTTTTTTTGTCCCCTTTTCTTTTGGAATTCCCTGAAGGAGATTGGCAAGGAGGGTACGGGCAGAGCTGATGCCGTTCGGAGGAGCTTTGGCGTCTCTGGAGATCAACAGAGAGCTCTCCCAAAGAAACCTGCACCTTCCCTGGGGGTTTACTGCTTCACAGCAAAGACTCGGAAAGCATTCCCATCTGAAGGATTCTTCAAGCTGGAGACAAAGAAAAGGAAAAGAAAACAAACATGGAATGAACCAAAGGAAGACACCACAGGACCCAAACAGGCAACTCTGAATTTCTCTTATCTCTTTTCTACCAGGAGCAGGAGAAAGATAATGGATGGAATAGAAGTGGCATCAATCCATGGTTTCATCTTTTTTTTTATGTTTTCAATCCAAATCTCTAGTGCTAATGCCAGCAAAAGGAGCTGGAAGACAACAGACCCTCTTACAGCCCTAGCTTTTATCCAAGGAACACTGTGCTTCCTTGTGCAGAGATTCAGGCTTAAAGAGGAACACGTTTTCCTTAAAAAACTGTTGTCAAAAAGGGTGGCAGGTCACCAGGACCTGCCTGGCTTGGCTGTTAGTGCTGGCAGTGGGAACAGCCAGATCAGCTCACATTAAATGACAATAAATATGGATATTCATTTTCAGATCCCAGAAGTGTCCCCAGATGCTCTAACTCCGAGCTGCTGGGGATGGCTGTGTGCATGGGGAGAGCAGGTATTTCTATTCCCAGGTCCTACTGCCCTGAAAAAACCCAGAAAAAATACAAAATTTCATATTCCCACAAAATAAACATTGCAACAAGGGTAAGGACTCAGTAAATCCTAAAGGCAATCGTTTCCCATCCCTGTCTGGGTGTGTATCTTTACCCAAGGTTATTTCCAGTGTCCTAAAGGGTAAGGGTTCACCTTAATCTTGGAAAAGCTATTTCACTGTCTGGTGGATCTCACAGCATGAAGTTGTTCCTTATTGCTGAGTGTAAATAGCACTTTCCCAATCTTCATCCCTGCTGTGAGGATGTCTCTGGTTTCCCTCACCTCCCAGATCAGCACTGGCTGCTCATGTTGCACATCCCTGAGAGTGGTGGGATTTATTCTTAGCTAGGGCAAAGTTTGCCATCCCAGTAAAAAGTTGCCTTTTAGTATAAAAGATAAGTGAAAGCAAGACTGAGATAGAAAAAAATTTCAAAGGAACAGGAGGTTTTTCACCTAAATCCAATTTATCAAATTGGAAAATGCTGACCATGATAATCTATACTAAACCTGCCATATTTACCACCTATAGCTTTCCTGTCTGAGCCTGGTTTTATTTCCTGAGATGCTCTAAAGCATTCTGGAATTTCTGTTATTAGAACAAAACTGGCAAACTTGATAGAACTTTTGATCTTCATAAAAGAAGAGCTACACAGAGCAGACAAAGTTGGTAGTGACCGAACCCCCCCTAACTGTGGGAGATTCTAAATTTGAAAAGATAGCTCTGAGAAATCAGTGCCATCACACCAATATCTGAGAAAAATACCTAACAGATTGAAAGCAAAGTTTCAGATTAGAAAGGATTGAATGAGCTGTGGCTGCATTGTTGTGATCCTGAGGAGGTACAGGATTTCAGAAGCACAGATTTGCAACTGGCCACTGAAACTCGCAAGGTTTGCCCAAGAGAAACTACAAAAAACCTACAAGGGTGGCAAATTCATCTTCAAAAAGTGTTTGAACATGTCTCAAGAGATTAATTTACTCATGCTTCTTTCAAAGAGAATAGGGGACATGAACCAACAAATACCAATTAATCCCACACCCCAGGATTTTTTTTAATGGAAATCCAAATTATAAACCCCAAATCATGACCCAGGCTGAAAACTGAAAATACCTGTGCTCATCTCCTGATGTGTCAGACACAGCACAATGGATTAATATGGACTTGTGCTGTCCCCAAATCAAGCAGGGTTTAACCATATCTCCCACCTTTCACAGGAACCTGCAGGCAGCCCCTGGCTGGGGGAGGTGGGAGCAGGACAGCACGCTCTGTTTGCTGGGGTGTCACAATCCCCAGTGACACTGGGAGCCTGGCCAAGCCACCAGCCTGTCGAGCTGAGATCTGCTGACTGCACAGGCAGCTGAGCCCGCTGTGGAAAAGAAAAGGAAAGCACAAAGCAAAAAAAGAAGTCCCACCTCTCTGACTGGACACCGTTCCTCAAGGAGCCAACGTAATTTCTCTTCTTTTCTACAGGCATCACATCCACAAAGCCACCTCTCTCATCCGAAATGACCCCTGCATGCACTGCAGTTTTGCAGATACTGGAGCTCTGAAACACATTCAGTATTTGGACTTACACACTGTCTGTGTTTTATAGACAAAGATTTGTCAATTCCATAAACACCAAGAAAAGCAGGGAATAGAAAAAGAAATGGTTGTGAAACAGTTTTATCCCAGTTTTGGACATACTAGGGACTAGATTTTGCAGATATGTCGTGATGCCTGGGTGAAAGAAAATCCCCAACAGCCACAGAGGACAAACAAACAGCATTTCCATCATTCTGAGGTGGAGCTGCACCTGTGAGGTCATCATAGAATCATGGAATGGTTTGGGTCAGAAAGGACCTTAAAGCTCATCCAGTTCCACCCCTACCCTACCGTACCCTACCGTACCCTACCCTACCCTACCCTACCCTACCCTACCCTACCCTACCCTACCCTACCCTACCCTTAAAGCCCATCCAGTTCCACCCCTACCCTGAGCAGGGACACCTCCCACCATCCCAGGTTGCTCCAAGCCCTGTCCAGCCTGGCCTTGGGCACTTCCAGGGATCCAGGGGCAGCCACAGCTGCTCTGGGCACCCTGTGCCAGGTTCTCCCCACCCTTGTAGGGAAGGATTTCTTCCCAATATCCACTCTAAACCCACACTCCTCCATCTTATCCAGGGCCAGACTGAATTAAGGACAACGTTCCAGCCAGTGCCTCTTGGGACTGCACCAGAGAAACCTCTGAGGTGAAACTCTGTGCTAGTGACCTCAGCAAAGGTTAGTCACACAGCTGCTTGGAAAGAAAATGCTCCTCCTGAATTAAGGTAAATGACCAGTAATTATCTGAAAGAGTTCACATCCTTCTTTCTAGGAAAGACAGAAGGGCTGCACCCACTGAGTTTGCACCATTGGAGTTTTTGGACGTGCATTACCCCAGCAAGTGTGGAGGGAGATTAATGCTCCTGGAAAGACTAAAGTTTCTCTCTTGCACCTACCAGAAGAGCTCCAGTAGAGCTGGAGGAACACAAAACAGTAGCAACTGATGACTAAACCCCCAAAGCATCCAGGAAAAGGGAGCAAAAGCAGAGAAGGCTGAGGGACAGAGTAAACTTGGCCATCAGCTCTCTGCAGGGTTTACATACAGCAAGCTGGGAGAACAGAAAGAACAAACCAGCTTTGCAGAGGGAGCTGCTGCAGGTGAAAATCCCAACCCCAGAAATGCCCTGACTGCTAAAAATCCAAGTACCACAAAACCAGTTCCAAGTGCAACTGTTCCCTTTGCATATGTACAACATTGCCCATGCTGCTTCCTTCTCACAGCCATATATGGCAGCTCTGCCTTGTCCCCTATATATTTATCACTTTGGAAGGCCTATCTCTTGGCAGCTCTCTGAGTTTTGAGTGCCAGTTTGGTATTTTGCTTCTATATATGGTCAAGGGAGCAAGGGAATGCTGTGTTTGGAACATATGCAGTGAATTCGCCCAAATATGCGGTGGGAAATCTGTAAATCTAAAACTGCCTCATAAAATTAAACTGTCCTGGATCAATTTGCAACACTCTCCACTGGGAGACATCCTAAACAATGTTCTTTTCAAAGCATTCCTGTTGTGTTTTTTTCCAGCACTTGTTGTTCTGCCGCTTACTCAAAGCTTTGACCAACAGAATTTTTATTGCCTTACTCCAAACCTCCTCTTATCTCTCTGTTGGATTACAGCCCTCTCATGTCCCAGGCCGGGCTGTGCTTTGATGAATTGATTGCAGAGCTTTTAGAAGGTGAGATATTACAAGAATAAGGCCTTCCCTCCCAAGTTCAGGGGTACAGCACTCTGGACAATACAAGAGCTCTCCATGGTGAAGCTCCTGCAGTGAGAGCTCGTGGGGGTGCTCTGAGACCAATTCCTGATTAAAAGAGCTCCAGGACACACACTGTAAGATGACAACACACTTGAGAGTAGGTCATTAACAATATTCTCTGACTGTGAGCTTGATCACCCAGAATTTCCTCATTAGTGTGACTGGTTTAATCATTAAGTTCCTATTTCCTGAGAGCTGACTCCCAGTTCACTTTGCTCTGGTGACAAACTCCTGCCTCCATACAGGCCATCCATCCATCCATCCTCCTCCAAGCAATCAATGCACAGCTGTGGATAAAAACCTTCTCTCAAAATTGGGGAAGTTGTTCTCTTTCCTGGCTCCTGAGCAGGGTTGGGGATGGGATTCCCTTGCAGGATTATGTCACACCAGGAGCCAGGCAGAGTGAAAAATGACAGTGTCTCATGAAACTCAAAAGCTCTTTCACAACCTTCTTAAAGATCCTTGGGTGTTTCTGCAGCTCCAGCATCAAGGCCAAGTTGGACAGGGCTTGGAGCAACCTGGTCTGTGGGAGGTGTCCCTGCCCATGGCAGGGGGTGGAACTGGATGAGCTTTGAAGTCTCTTCCAACCCAAACAATTCCATGGTTCTGTGACCACCCCAGAACCAGGCCTGTCCACTTTTACCATTTCATATTTCTTGCATTTTATCCATTTACCCCAAAATTCAAGTCTCCTCTATGCCCCTGTTCCACAGTCTTACCAATTTCCTCACGAACAATTCCCTGAACTGCTTTTTAATGCAAAGTGCAGACTGGAAATGGGGCTAAATGCCTCCTTTTCTTTCAGATAACCCCACAGTTGGAGCAGAAGTCCTCCCCATGACTTCCCAAAGCCTTCCCACAAGACCAGGACTTGTCTCACCCAGCTCATTGCCTGCTTTAATTATTCCTCAGCAGTAGGCTTGGGTTAATTCCCAGCACAGCTCTTGCTCCCTGGGAAAAACCTTCCCTAGATTCTCCCTGCATGGTGTGGTTGTTTCTCTTCTTGACCTCCCATCCTGAGCATTCCAGCCTCCCCTCCTCTCCCTTTGCAGCTCCACTCGGAGTCACCACAACCTCTCTGTCCCAGCAGCTTTCACCTGCTCTGCCACCCACCCCAACCTCAACGCTTTCCTAGCACCTCCACATCACCCTGTCAGCACAGCAGTCCAAACAAAGGTTAACCAAACCCCCTAGGAAGTGGCCAAGTACTTTTTTATCGTTATTACTTTTTGGTTTTTTCCCAAGCCACCGTCCATGCCCTCGTTTATGAAACAATACCCAGGAGGGATGGTAGGAAATGTGTTCATTAAAGGACATTAATCCTTTTGCGTCAGTGCAAGGCCAGCCTGGGGTGCTGCTCCTCACCTAATGCCCTTGTAATTGCAGGCCCTCTTCGGGGGTGAGCTGAGGGAGGTTTGTCCTCTGTAGGAAAGAGAAAACTATTTCCCATTTCCTGCAGGTGGGAGCATGCAGGAGGCAGGGACTGAGGGGAGGCAGCTGCTCCTTGGATTTGCCTGTGAGCTAGTCCAGGATAACCTGTTTGTGCAGCTCTACCTTCAAAAAAACTGGTCCTCAGCAAAAGAAAAAAGTGTTGTTTTGGGTTTTTTTAAATTGCTTTCAAAATAGCTTCCCCAAATTACTGTATGATTCCTGCAGGATGGATTTTCTCAGCAGTCTGCACAGCTCCAGTGGGACCCAAGGCTGGGGGTCCACAATCTGCTGACTGCTTCCCCTGGGCTTTCAAAAGCCATGATCCTACAGGCTCCAGGGCAGCCAGGGAGCTGGCATTTCTGAACACAGACCCTGATGGAAAAAAGAAAATGGGAAAAAAACCCAAAATAACCAGGCATCTGCAAATGGAAAAACATTGAGACCCAGTTTTTTAGAGGCCTAATATTAAGAGATTTCAAGAAAATTACTCTGCCCAGTTTTAGCATCAAGTCTCTGCTCATCCCCATGAGCAGAGTTCAGGAAAACAAACCCATAAAACCAGCTCACACACTTTCTTTCCACTTCTCTGAGCTCTGTCCTGGCTGCTGAGAAACTCTGTTCATCTCCTAGAAACTGGAGAGTGGAGGGAGGCCTCTTTTTGCCAACTCTACAGTGTGACAGTATGGAATAACAGCCCTTTGGTGCTCACCTGTAAATCCTAAAATGCTTTACAAAAGTAAACCAGTGCAACCATGATTTCACAGCATCCACAAGGCTTGAGGAGGTTAAGGGACATGCCCAAATCCCTAGGAATGAGTCAGTGCTGGAGACTAGAAGGGCTCCCCAAACAAATACTGACCATAAATCAAGCAGTTGTAACATTACATGTCCAAGTCCTTCAGAATAAATCAGAGCTGCAGAGCAGAAGGGCTCCCCAAGCCCCATCTCTTACCCCCATTTGCCCATTCCCACATGGAATCACCACGAGGGAGTTTGAATTTGTCCCCTGAACCCCAGTGTGACCCCAGCTCTGGGACAGGAGTGTCACGAGAGGCAGGGACCCGTCCGTACTCACATCCGAGTAGACGTTGGTGCCAAACACGGGTGCCCAGTACGACGGCTCGTCCTTACAGTGGGCTGGGCAATAAATCCTAGAAAACAATGCATTCAGATTTATTCCCCACATCAGGGCTGGACAGGAAGGAGAGCTGCATTCCTGGGAGATTTCAAGTGCCTGCATCTGGTCTGCAGGTGGCAACAGTGAATTTGATTATTCGCTCCCCTCAGATGACATTTGGTGGTTGCTGCAGGACTGCAAAAAGAGGCATTTGGACCAGTAGGAGAGGGATTGGTCTCTATCACTCTTTTGAGGTGGAGTACCTCTATTTTTGCTCAGTTCTGTGCACATAAATCTCTGCATATGTTTGTGCCCCCCATGCCCTGTCGCTTATTTCTGCACAGTTTCCAGAACAAACTTCTTCAATTTTTTTAAGGTGGAAAGGAAAATCACATCCAAAACCAGAAGCAAAAAGACAAAGAGTGTGCAGTTGCACACTCACACATGAGGGTGTGCTGGGACAGGATTGTGTAGCCTGGCTGATACATAACTGAAGCCATCCAAAAACATAACGTGCATTTTCTACTGTGATACCAAGAAAAATATGGTGGCAGGAGGAAAGACACCATTCCCAACACCCTCCTCCAGTTCAACCAGTAAGATCAGCTCTTCTCCCACCAACCCTTAAATTCAGGGCCCTCAGCCCCTCTGTTAAGCTGCCCCTCCTTAGGACAGAGGGTTTAAACCAAGCAGGTTTGCCTTACCTTGGGCAGTGGCTCGCTGGCTTTTTGAAGTGGCACAGCTCAGCTACTGTGGTGTAACAGTCCAGAGTCTGTGCTGCCAAGATAAAAGTGGAAAGGCAAATTATTAGACCCAAAAGCTCAAGCTGCTGCAGAAAACACAAGTCAGACCCACCCAATGCATTTGGTGAGATAAATGTCCAACTGGGAGCACCAGGAGCCAAGCTGCTCCAGCAGCAGGATCCCAGGACAGGGTTGGCCAGCCCTCCAGCAGGAATCCCACAACCTGCCCTTAAAAAGGTCACAGCACTCAAAAGAGAGAAGCAGCTGAGCCCCAACACGTGGTTTTGTTACAGCTCCAGATGTGGAGCCCAAGTATCCTGACACCTCCAGCTCCCCCTGAAAGGGGCTCAAGTAGATCTAGTCAAAGGGATGATTCTGCGTAGGGGGAAATCTTCAAAGATATTTAGAAAGTGGGAATTGTTTAAAAAGTAGAACAGTGTTTATTTATATCCTCATCAGAAGTGTGTGACTCACTGTTAAAAACTAATTTGACATATATTGTGTTTTTCATTACATTACTGCATTGGGGTATTAGCCACTATCTTTTTTTTTCAGTTTTTGTAGGTACTGACACTTGACTGAGGCTTTCATACATGGATGGCTCAATTTCCATCCCCTTACTCTCAGCAGCTGAAGTCTGGACCCCACCATGATCCATGAGCAGGAGATGCTGCTGGAATTGGCTCATTATCACCTATTTCTCTATTTTCCTCTTAGACTCCCACAGGAAAACGAGGTGGGTGGTGGTGGAATTGCCCATGGCAGGTGGGCAGTCACTCTGAGGTTCTAGACCACCCTACACCACCACACCAGGGTTTGGTTGTGGTACAGAACCATTTGACACAACCTCTTAATATGAAAAAGAGCCCTGAAATGATGCTTTCAATGACCCCATAAAACTCCAGCAACAATATTTTCTCCCCTCAACTTTTAAAACTTACTTGTGACTTTGGAAACCATGAAGGCATTTGAAGGTTTGCTTTTCCTGTAAAACAAGCAAAAAAAAAATATTAAAAAAATAAGCAGAACAGAATTACTTGGATCACTGTGTGTACATAAGGGCAACAAAGATGACTGAACATCTGCTTGTATTTAAAGCAAATACAATCAGTTTTTGGTGAAGGCAGTACCTGAACGACTCCACACCGTTCCTGGTGGACTTCACAAAAGCAGGTGTCCTTCCTTTCCTCGTGATATCCACCAGCCCCCCTTTATTGTCCAGGATCCCATAATGGATTGCAGCCCGACATATGCTGGAGGACTGACAAGAGATCAGTAAGTGGGGGGTGAAAATAAATCAAATAAATCTCCTTCATGGAGCGACGCTGCCCAACTGCTACAGGAAAAATGGAGAGGAAATGAAACCACCACCAAAGCACCACGTGGAAAACAAGCTGAGTACACTCCTGTGGAATCTGGTTGTTAAATCTTCCTCTCCTAACACGGCCTGATTCTTTTATTACTATTATTTTAAGCTCTGCCTGGTTGAACAGCGAGATTTTTTTTAAATAACAAAACCATACATTTAAATACAATTTAGAGGAAAAGCAGCATTGGAAGTGAGCCACCAGTCTGAAATATTTCCAGTTCCTGACAAAATATTCAAACCCAAAATATTTCTGCTGTCACCACTTGGAGGGGGAATGGTGCCTGCAATCACAGAAGTTGCAGGGCAAAGACACATCCTGTGTGATGCAGTCACGCACCAACAGCTGGAATAGGGAAACAAAACCCGATTTTACCCAAAGAAACCCTTTTATCTTCAAACTTCCTTCACCCCAAAAGTAGTTTTGATGGGAAAACAGTGCCACGCTTTCTTTATCAATTATCTTACTAATTTAATAGCAAGCAAATCAGCCCAAAATGGTATTTTATTACAACATTTAACAGTGTTTTTTATATAAAGTTTCTGTTCAGAAAACAGCTGCCCACATGAACAAAGAGATCTCTGTAGGAGCTGCCATCCCTCACTTTCCATGGGTGTCCACATTAAGGACAATTCCTGACAAAATCACGTCTGGAAGCACTTTGCCTTCCCAGAGTCCTTCCCTTTTGTCAACACCAAGACAAGGAAAATACAGATAATCTTTATTAGCAGAGTTTTACAGCACCACAACTGGAGAATATGAAAAGCCAAATTACACCAGAATGGCTGGCATTGCCCATTTCTGGCATCACCACTGACTCCCACAAATTACATCCACGAGCTATTAAAAGGTACTTACACTTTCATAATAAAATGTTCCAAAGATCTTTCCCTTACTGTACAAGCAGCCAGCTGGGCACAAATACCTGGTGAAGATATGTATCTTTGAGGGTGGCGAAAAACAATTCAAGAAAAACAGACTTTGACTCTATTTCATGCAATAGTCATGCCATTCATTTCATGTAACTCTCCCATTTTAAAAACAAGATTGCAAAACAGCTACTTTTTAAAACAGTTGCTCCACCCTCCTTAAGAGTCCGACCAATATTTAGATTCCTTGGATTTGGTTTTTCTCCAAGTGATAAACTGTCCTGTTCTTTGCAGAAACCTTAACCAGAAGTTCTTGACTGGCTGGGAGGGGACAAGCCATGAGTTATTGGTCTGGCTTGGACAGCACTGGAATGCATGAAAAAGGTTCAAAAAATGACTCTGCCAAAATTCATTAAATTATTTTGGATACCTGAAACTGTGGGTCATCATGGCTGAATAAAATCAACCAAATCACCTTATTGCCAGGCTTGGCTGAAGGCTTGGAATTTCAGGGGATTTTTTTATTGGGTTTTGGGGGTTTTCTTAAAGAGATCTACCTAGACAGTCTCAAAAAATACACAGTACAGCCTGTTCTGAGTTTGCAAGAACTGGGTAATATTTAGATTACTTTTTCCCTCAGCACTCCAAAAAGTATCAACAAAACCCTACCTGTTGCATGTTGAGCCTCTGCACTTGTCTCTCATCTTGGTTTCACAGGTAATTACTTGTGCTGGAGAGAAAAAAAAAATCAAATAAACACATTTTTTAAAAAGGAAATTGCTCAGCCTGCTCCCAAGCTACAGAGATGAGCAACCTCCACACATCTTTCCTGGTACAGCAAGATAAAATCTGATTTTATCCAGCCTGGAGCAGTCGGTGCCTCTTTAGCCCTTCACCTGAGACAGGTGTCTTTGGAATATTAGCAAGGAAGATGCAGTTGACAGCTGAAGGCTTTGATTTACAGCCTGAGGTCTGCAGTCAGAGCTCTCATTCTCTTTTTAATTACAGACTCTCCTGATGCTGGCAGATAAACTTGAAAAGGACCCACTGGCTTGCCCCACCTTGTTTTCTCAATAAGAGTCTTTTAATTAACAGTGGTTGGAAAACGACGAAGGAAGTACCAGCAGCTCCACAAATAACTCCAGAAATATTCCCAAGCAAGAAAGAGGAAAGAAACTATAAACCCCAGAAAAGTTGTGAAGGGGGTGAAGTGCTGAGTGTAGAGTGTTTTAAATGGGAAATAAAACCAGTGTTTCCTAATTTTATTACTGATTGAGGGGACCTTTGGTACATTGATATTTTACTGAGATAAGGAGGGCACGGACTGGCAGAGTCAGACATCAGAGGATGGCACAGAGAGGCTCTGAGGGCTGGAGCCCCTCTGGAGCCAGGCTGGGAGAGCTGGGGGTGCTCACCTGGAGAGGAGAGGGATCCAGGGAGAGCTCAGAGCCCCTGGCAGGGCCTGAAGGGGCTCCAGGAGAGCTGGAGAGGGACTGGGGACAAGGGATGGAGGGACAGGACACAGGGAATGGCTTCCCAGTGCCAGAGGGCAGGGCTGGATGGGATATTGGGCAGGAATTGTTGCCTGTGAGGGTGGGCAGGGGCTGGCACAGGGTGCCCAGAGCAGCTGTGGCTACTCCTGGATCCCTGGCAGTGCCCAAGGCCAGGCTGGATGGGGTTTGGAGCAGCCTGGGACAGTGGGAGGTGTCCCTGCCCATGGCAGGGGTGGGATGGGACGATCTTTAATGTCCCTTCCAAACCAAACCATTCTGCGATTCTATGAAATTACTTTAACAAACAAATAACTGTTGCAGGTTGCTGTGCAGAAGGCACGAGTGGCTTTTGAGAGATTTTCTCACCACTTCTGGCAGCTTTCTGCTCAATTAGCAGTGAATTTTCACACAGATCACCTCCCCCTCTACTCAGTTATATTTCCCCAGAGCCTCCTCTTCTTTTTCCACCCCTTTGTCCATAAAGGTGCGTCAAAACTCATAGGAGCTGAAGAAGAGAAAGGCTGTGTCTTACTCATGTAGGATTCTGGGCTGATTTTCTTGGGCTTGGTGGGTTTGCTGAGCCTGTTTTCTGGAGGGTGGAACCGCACCGGCTTCTGCTCCGCCCCCTGCGAAATCTCCACCTCGTTGGTCTCGTCTGTCTCAGCAATGATGGGATCTTCATAACGGTGATCTTGGTAAAAGAGGGCATTAAAAATAATTACAGCGTGCTCACACTGATGGGGGAGTCAGACAGGTTCATGTTTTGGGGGAATGATTTAGTTGGTCAGGGATCTGCTTTTCAACAGCTGGAAGTTTAAAAACACCCACTGGATGCAGCACAGGGTTATTGCCAGGGCACTCCTCCCCTGCTCCTCTGCATGGGAAGCAGCCTTTATAGGATCTTACAATGAAGATTTGCAGGAATCCCCACTAATTAGTGAATAAAAGTGCTGATAATCCTTCCTCTGTTTCCCAGTGAGCTCTTCCCTTTGGAGGAAAACACAAATTTGTGGAAGGGCCCATATTCCATCAGGGCATCATCCCCTTCCCTCTCCCTGCTGCAGCCCTCCTGCACCCTGGGGTCCTCCCTCAAACCCCACAAGATAAAAAATGAGAAATGCAGCACTGCAGCAAAATAAGCCTCTGCTTTGGGCAAGTCTCCAGGGAATCTCCTTGTTTTCCAAGATCCCATTTCTCTGGGGAGCAAAACACTTGGGAGGAGAGAAATGGCCCCAGGAGATCCCAAATGCTGGGGGGAGCATTGCTGCACTGGAGGGCTCACCTTAATAACACATTTTACTCTATTGACCTCTCTTCCACAAAAACTTCACAGGTCAGGAAAAACCCTTCAGCATCCCCCTCCTCCCCTCCAAGGGACACGGATCCCTACATTCATTTTGCAGCCATGCAAACCAAGGTGGGAAAGGAGGCAAAGGCTCCATTCCCAGCCCCTGAAGAAGCAGGGCAGGCAGCCAAACTCTGCCCACCCACGATGCCTCTGGAAAGCCCTGGAGAACATTCCCTTCCCAGACAAACCCTGTAAGGATGGGATCACTCCTGCCCGCAGCCTGCCAGTGCCCAAAACCCCCTGGAGTTCCTGTGCCAAACCCATGGAAGCTCAGAGCTGCTTCTCCCCATCCAAGCCCTCTGTTTGCAGCAGGAAAACGTGCTGAATCCGAGCTCCAGCCCTCCTGCAGCTCAGGGATTCTTGCTTTCACTGACTGACGATCTCCCAATGTCGGAATATTGAGGATGGCTAAACAAAAGGGGCATAAAGCTGTGGCTGGTTCTAATTAGAAGCTTCCACACGTTTTCTCCAGCCTTGTCCCCCACCCCAGAGGTGCCCCAAGCCCCCACCAGGTACCTTTGTAGCAGAGGTTGTTCTGGCAGCTGCCCCCATAGCTCGGGGGGCACTCGGAGCAGGGGCGGCCGGTCTTGTACGGAGCTTCCCCGATCCAGTTGCCCCTGGGAGCACGGGAGGAACAAGCACCCATCAGACACCCAAAGACCCAACTGAGCCCCCAAACCCAGAGACATCATCCTGGCCCAGAGCAACCAAATAAAGACTAAACCACCAGCCTTGCAGGAAAGATGTTCTTCCTTGTTTCACCTCTAAAATGACATTTGAAGAAATTGCATGCTGTGTCACTTTTATCTTAAATTCCAATATAAACACTGTGATCTTATGTAAACAGAAATAAATCAATGGATTGCTGCATTTTGCTGAAGAAATTCCCCAGAAACAAAAGTCCATTTTGGCACTTTGTCCTGCAAATTTTAGGGGATGAGGAGGTTGAAGGAGCTGGAGTTAAGCTGTGGCTATAAACTCCTGGGTTATGCTCCTTCAGCTGTCTCCACCTATAAGGCCACATGAGGACAATGTGCACCGATGCCAGAGAGAAAAGATTAACCAAGAACTGCACAAATAGAGTATTTTTCCATTCAGCAGCCCTGAATGGATGACGTGCAAGTTGCTCAGCCTGCTGTGGGGGCTCTGATGGTGTTATCCCTCATGAGGAGCTGGCTGTTAAATCCCACCAAACCATGAGCAAAATGTCCTCAGCTGATGTGGGGAGAGGGGGCTTGGAGAACCCACCCAGGGAGCTCTGCCTGGCACATGGCAGCTCCAGCCCCACACTTCTTTTCCCTTTGCATTATTCTGCACTATGATCCCCCAAAGTCAGATGCTCCTCAAGCCACTCCTTTTGCATTGAGAGATTTCCCTATTTCATTTTGTTTTGAAGTTTTAACCTGCCAAGGGCTTGGAGTGAGAATGTTTCTCCTATTAGCCATTAAACCAGCAAAAATTAACTGCCACTGCCAGGTAGTAAACTTCTCCTGGATGTAGCAGGCAAGAAATATGATTTTCATTTTGAAATTTAATCAAGCCGTGGAGCTAGTGAAATCTTGACTGCTGCAGCTATTTCAGGGTTTTTTTGGCATTCACCACCACCCTTCCCACCCTCTGACAGCAGAGAGCAAGCCTTGCTCAGCAGCACACGCCAGCTCCATCCTGGCCATCTCCTGCTCCTCCTTTGCCTTCCCGTGGCAGGAACATCAAAGCTCCAGTCTGGCCCCAGCCTCTCATTCAGTTTTCCAGGCAACACTCAGTAGTTTTGAACCAGCCCTGTGCTGCTGTCTAAAGAAAAAAAATTTAAAGCCACAACCACCAGTCTAGACTGCCTGAAATCTCTTCCCCAGATCCTGAGCTAGTTAAGCAAGCTGCCAGTTTTGGGAGAGCTGGAGAGAGCCCCGCTGCTCTGCCTTACTTGGGGGAGTAGTTGCAGACCAGGTAGACAGCATTCTCCCAGATCTCTCCCCACACATTCATCTGCTTGCAGACATTCACAGCACAGCCAATCTTGTTGGTCGTGGCCCAGACTATCTGTAAGGGAAATGCAGATATTGAAAATAAGCAAATTACCCGTCTAGACGTGGGGGGATGTGGGGAGTGTGGGTACAAAGCCCTTTACCTGGGTGTAGTGTGTGCACATGGCACCTGAGCACCTGTCTGGGCACCAGGGGTTGCACTCGTGAGGATATGGGAATGTGTAATCCTTCACTTCATCATACCAAGACTGGACGTGGAAGGCTGGAGATCGATACCTGGGGGAGGAAAGGCAGCTGGAATCAGGATGTTCTGGTAGAAGTTGTCAAATTTAAAAAAAATAAAAATAAAAACAAGGTTTTTTAAAATGTTAAAGATGAAGGGTTAAGATTAGATATTGAGAAGGAATTGTTCCCTGTGAGGGTGGGCAGGCCCTGGCACAGGGTGCCCAGAGCAGCTGTGGCTGCCCCTGGATCCCTGGAAGTGTCCAAGGCCAGGCTGGACAGGGCTTGGAGCAGCCTGGGACAGTGGGAGGTGTCCCTGTCCATGGCAGGATAGTTGGAGCTGGATGAGTTTTGAGGTCCCATCCAACCCAAACTGTTGTGTGTTTCTATGATTTTTTCCCTCAGATTTGCAGCCTGACTCTATTATTTATAGGTTTTACACGATCCTCAAGTGCTGCTGACCTGAAATGCCCTCTCACTTTTCCACACAACTACAAAATAACTTCTAGTTTGGCAGAAAGCTGTGTTTTGAAAGTAAACAGAAGTTAGGCTTTGCCAAACATCTTAAACCAAAAGCCATCGTGTACCTATTTTACCACAGGGCAATTTGCTAAATCTGGAAGTTCACTCACAGCCAACACTGGAAGACCTTTAAAAGTGAGCGGGCTTTTCCTCACTCACATCCCACCAGGAGCTGGTGATGAGTAGTTGGTGCCCTGCACTCCTACTCTGGCTCTTTTTGGGCAGCAATTTCCCCCTATGCCAACCCCCCATGCCCTGTGTGCAACCTCTGCCTCAGGTACCACGGTCTGGGGTAGTGCTGGTGCTGTTTGTGCCGTGTTTGAGGAGCACAAACGGTGTCAAAACCACCTGTAGAAACTCATACACATTTTACACACTTTGTACACCGTGAGCAAACAGAATGATCTGCAAACTGCACCAAACCCACCACTTTTGATTGCTTTCAACAGCTCACACGAAGAGAGCTGCCAGAAATCCAAATGATATCATTACCAACTGGAGCTGATCCTTTCAGCCAACTTTTCATTAAAAACCATTCATTAGAAGCATTTTAAAAACATCCATCTCATGATGTCATGACGTGAATATTTTCCGAATCTTATTTTACAGGACAGGAAATTGAGGCAATCAAGTTATGGCCTGTTCCTGAAAAAGCTGAGATAAATCTGATTTTTCTTTCCTCTCAGGGACTGCAAAGGGAGCAAGACTGGATCTTCCTCCATCAAGAACCCATGGCCATCCCGAGCACTGGTAGGACAGCCAAGAACAGCATGATCTTTTGACTTTGTTTCCAAGGAATTGACCACTCTACTTTCCAATCATTAGCTAATTCTGCCAACAAAAATGGGCCCAAGTTTTATATCAGGCTAATTTCACACCAGCAAATTTCCTTTGCTTTCCCCCAAGTTCTGTCTGATTTCCCCCAAGTTCTGTCTGATTTCCCCCAAGTTCTGTCTGATTTACAACTGCACTTCCACCCAGAAAATGGGGGGAAAATACTCAGGGCTCCTGAGCAAGTACAAAATGTTTGCTGTGCAAAGCAGGTTTAACCTATAACAAGCTTAAAAACAGGGCTTAACAATAAACAAATTTCCCTTTGAGATGGAGAGGAAAACCCATTCGGAAGCCTTAATGTCAGCTTTCCTAACTGGGTTAATGATTCTAGTCTAAAACTTGTCCCAGGTATTTGAAAAAAAAATAAAAAAGAAAACTTGCAAAGAGTTTTCAGTAAAGAATAATCAGGAGCCAGATAAATATTTATGGAAAACACAGCAAGAGATAATTAAGTTCTGAACTGAATCCAGACACAAATTCTGAGCTGAATCTAGGCATTGCTCCTGAGAAACTTCAGCCTTCAGCTGGTTCTCTGCATGAGGCCAGAACCCCCCTTGAAACAGATTTAGGAGCAAGGTCTCTGTGCCTGTTCTCCTCAAGGAGGAGGGACCTCCAGCACATTACAGAGGTGTTACCCCCAGGTCCAGACGGATGGAGGAGCCCAAATCAAAGGTGGTTTCCTGGGAAATGTCAGGGGAAGGTGGCTCCAGGCGTTACCACCATCACCATCCCACTGAAGCCATCACAATTAACAACCCCCAGCTTTTCTCCCCTCTCCCCAGTGCTCCTCCAAGCATCAGAGCAAACCTTTCCAGCTGTCTCTAAAGGAGGACCCATAAACTGCCCTTTGCAATGATCCTGTAGCACCCCAAGCCTTACCTGCCCCAGTGAACCGCCAGGTTCTGCCCGATGGACCTGATGAGGTCGCTGGGCCCGTGGTCCCAGATGCACTGCTGGGCCCAGGCGTGTGCTGACCGTTCCAGCTCCTCATCCCAGCTCTTCAGGGTGTGGGGAGAGAAAAGAACAGGTCAGGTTTTCATCTCAAACTTACTAGATCAAGAGATTAAACCAACAGCAGTTAGTGGAGAAAGACTAAGGTACAGATGTCCCACCTGTCCTGGTGAAGCCAGGACATTTCTGCACTAAAAGCACATTTTTCAGCAAGTTCCCTGCCATGAAAGTCCAGGGCACTAAAGGATCTATGATTTTCCTGGTGAAGCCAGGACATTTCTGCACTAAAAGCACATTTTTCAACAAGTTCCCTGCCATGAAAGTCCAGGGCACTACAGGATCTATGGTTTTCCCCAGCTGATGCCATGCTTCTGAGGAGATGCTTCACTCAGGTCATCAGAAAACACACAAACCCACGTGGGAAGACCTCAAAAACACACCTAGACCAACCACCCTAAACCATGAGATATTCTTGGCTGTTGTTTTTCTAATATGTTTTTAAAAATTAAAAATTAAAACTCGAGGTCGGAGATGCCCTGATCTCCAACATGACACATATTTCTGAGCCCTGCAGGCGTTCTGGCATACAGTCAGTGCTTTGATGTATTTCAGGATGATTTTTCATCCATTGTCCTTCCTGCTGGGAAATCTCCAGGCTTTCCCATCAAGGGAAACTCCAACAGTGGAGAGTTGTTGGAGTGGAGAGCTCCACTACCCCCACCACCACACAGCTGGAGATCTTTGGTCCAGCCTTTTAATCAAGGAGTGTGGGTCTGAGTCTCCCAGTCTCATCTCCTCTTTTCAGAATAACTGAGAGTCCACCAGTCAAATACATCAGAGGTGGCAAAGTCCCAGGGTTTTTAAGCTTTTTCCACTCTCACTGAAGCAGGCATCACGTTAGAAGTGACAAATCCCATTTCTGTTCCCACTGAGGGCAGGATGCTGGGGTGAGATCACTCCTCATCGAATATCACCCAGTTGTGAGCCAAAGGAGAGCTCCAACATGACACAAAGGCAAACAGGAAAGCAGCTCTGCTGGCTCTGCTGCCCAGGAGAGCATTTGTTCTAAAGGCCAGACTTGCTGGGCCCAGCAGCCAGTGCCCTGAATTCATTGTGTAATTACTGACAGCTGCTCTATTCAGAGCAGCCCTTAGAGGATAATTCACTGGATAATGAAAAATATTACCACACATTCCTACAAATAAAAGCAAAGAGAAGAGAGGTCTTGTAATGTGCATCCAGCCCATCCACGTGCCAGCACGAGACTGTCCTCTTTGGACATTTACCATCACAACCAGCTGCTCTTTCCAAGTCCTGTCCTCTCCAGAAGAAAAGCAATTTCTGCTCTCAAACATTTCAAAGGACCTGTCAGAGCCTGGAGGGCTGCAGGACTCTCAAATACATTTAAAAACCATTCTGAGTGAGTATCTGGACACAGTGTCAGGCAGTTATAGCTGAGATGAGGAAGGACTCTGCATCCCTAGATAAAACAGGAAAATGCAGTGTCTCCTGGAACTTGGTGTGTGTCCACTATCTCAGCGAGGCAAACATGACCTCATCCCACTGAGCTCACAGCCCAGGCCTCCCAGAACAGCTTATCATGAAGCACTCTCAGCAACCCAGATTCCAGCAGCATCCCAGAGCTGCCCCGAGCTCGCCAGCCCAGCTTTGGGCTGAGCAGTGACCAAGCAAATTCACATCAGTCTGCAAAACCCCGCGGACACTGCTCTGACACAGGGAACAAAACCATTTTCCTTCTCATTGAAAGTGATGGGATCAGACCTGCCACGCATTCCCAACCCTCTGCTCAGGGAGGCTCTTGCAGCCGTGCCAAGACCCAGCTTTTTGGGGTGTCCCACTTTGGGCAGTGTCCGGCCACAGCCCGCCCTCCCATGCAGCACAAAAGCCACAGAAACTCTCCCAAGACGTTCTGCACTCCGAGCTCCTCAGATTTTCTACCCAGCTTTATTCCCTGCAGCCCCGGAGGCCGAGATGTTCCAAATCTCCCAATTTAATGCAGAGACATCCTGAGCAAAAGGCCATTAAATGGGAATTAATGCGAGCGTACGCGTTACAACTCCCTTTGTTGCCTGCGGATAAAATGAATGAACTCGGACAAAAGACACTCAGCAGGTAATTGGGAAGGAGCTCCATCTCTGCACCGCTTTCTGCTGCAGGAGGAGAGCAGCTCCTTCTGCAGGCATCGGATTACAAAACCATCCCGTCTAAATTAGAGCAGTTATTTGCCTCTTGTTGCTCAGATGCAAATGCAGTCAGAGAGCTGGAATTAATTCAGAGCAATAAATATAGGGGGGGGGAAAAAGAGATTTCAGACTTTCCCAGCTCTATTTGCAAGAATTCCTTATGCCAATATCCAAAGCAGTGTGTAGGAAAACTACTGAAGCCAGAGGGGCAACGAGCCTGTGCTCAGCTTCCTTCAGAAGCAGAGGTCGAGGATCCTTCGGAGGGGTGTCATTCCAAGTGATTTAGCACATGGGGGGGTGTGATTCCAAGTGATTTAGCACATGGACTCTGGTTTTTTACTCCTGCAAGTTTATAGCAGCCTTTCAAAGTGGAGTGTACAGTGCATATGTAAAATAAATGCATATATATATACTGTACCACAACTTGTAGGGTCAGATTTAATGATGCTTCCCACAAGGAGTCTGCTCACTCAGCCTAACGAGTTTGCAAACCTAAAGCCAGACACCTGAATTGCAGTGATCAGGTTACTGGCTCATTTTCCTCCCCAGCTCAGACTTTCTGCAGTACTTGTCAGCTTCCTTTTAACAGTGGCATCAAACTCCAGGACTGACATGTCCTGGCAGGGGCTTGGAGCTGCTTTTTGCTAACCCCCACAGAAACACTATCCCATCCTGACAGGGAGAGCCACCACCCCACCGTTGAGAGGAAGGATGCATACCTTACCCATGAAACCAAACTGTTTTCCTTCCAGCAATCTGCACTGAGAACAATTTTGCTTTATCCAGCTGTCTCTGAGGCCGCCACAAGAGGAAAGATTTCTGCCTTTCATCACTGCTGAAAGCATCTGACTAAGCCATCTTAAAAGGTCACCATGCCTTAGGATCTATTATGTCCGTTTTCCTCTGGGTCCGTTATGTCCTTTTTGCTCTGGGACTATTAACAAGGAGTTTGTTTTGGCCTTGGCACCCATCCACCTCTTAAACAGTCCAAATGCACGTTGGATGTGTCGTTCATGGAGCTGGTGGAGGGGCTAAGGTAATTTTGAACTGGCCCAGTTTTGTCAGGAAGTTGTGGCCTGCTCACTCATTTTCCATAAGCACTGAATACCTGTGCCAGCTTTCAATTAATTACACAAACCCAGCAGCTAAACTGTTTCCTTCTTCATTTTTCAGTCCACTCTGCCTTTATCCCAGATGTATGTAATAATTCTTTTGATCTCCAGATAAGTCACAGGACTCACTGTGTTCTTGCTTTCTTATTAACAGCGTCCAACAACTGAAATTCATCCAGTAGCAGTTAAATATGTCCCTTCACTGGAATATATCACCCCCCATTTCCATTTCAGACCACTTAAATACGTCAAATATGGAGCTGAGAGAGAGGATTTTCACAAGGGAGTGTTTGGAGGTCGATGGGCAAGAACAAACTCTACCTACTCATCCACAAATTATCCCAGCACATCTCCAGTGACGCTCTGCTCCAGCACCAAAGGAAAAGAGGAAAGTTTATCTATGGTTCTAAAGACAGACCATCCTCTTAAACGAGTCCAAATGAGAAATGTCCTCTGAAGGACAAAGGATTAAAGAGAAATTCCTGTTCAGCATATACTTGGCATTTCCAAGTCATACTGGGTAAACAGCAGCACATGAAAGGCTGATTATAGCCCTTCCAAGCAGCACCATCTCATACTCAGCTCCTTTCTGCAGAGCACATAAGGCCCTTTCAGTTGCCCTCAATCACCCATGAAAACCACTAGAAAAGCTCCCTGAGCAAAGGCAAACACAGAAGGGCGAGCGCAAACGGCGGCCGGGGACACTCGGCAGCGGCGGCTCTGCCAGCCCCACGCCAACCCAAACACCTCGGCCTCGCTCATGCTTTGTGTTTACCCTCTGGAAATCAAACAAGTTGCCTCTTCTGGCAGCACTTCCCTGCAGGATAACGTGAGAGCCGCTGAGAAAGGGATACAATTCCTGGTTCTTAGAAAGGCACAGGATTTCTGGCAAAGGAGGGACCAAAATCCAGCTGGTGGGGACGGACTGAGGGACAGCTGTCCTTCCTCATCACTCCCTGCCCTCCCTTCACTTTCCCTTCTCCCTGCAGTCACAAAAGGCAGGACTTTCCATTTGCAGCCCTCACTTCAGCACAGCTGGCAGACAACTTTATATTACATTTAAGTGTACTTTTCTTTTACCCTTTTAAACACACTCTTAGCAAATCATCCATCATTTGATCCATCAGCAGGGCTGCACAGTTGAAGTCAGACTAGTTTTGGTCAGAACTATATTTGCACACTGGGAAAAGGCACACAAAAAGTAATTATTTGCCTACATCATTTTGTGGCCCTGTAAAATTTTAATTGCATAGCAAAAATAACTCAAATTTGGGTCTCTGGCATCAGGTGGGAAAAAAACCAACAACTATTCATGTGAATTTTTGATGGCAAAGGCACATTTCTTACTTGAACTTTTAAGTTCTCCCTCTGAAGTGGGAGAATACATTGACCAAACTTTTACTTTGGTTTCCTGAACTACAAAATCCAACAGCACTGACCCATCCACCCAGGAACTCCCAAAGCCTTTCCAGCTATTTCCAGTGATTGAAATGCTTTGCAGATGGAGCCACATTCCTCGGGTTCCCATCTCCCTGTGGTCCTGGGCAGATTCCCAGTAGCATTGTGGAGAGCTGGCTCACATTGCTAAGCTCAGGTGACCAGTGTGTGACCAAGGGCAGGTGCCACCTCCAGCGCTGGGTGGCAGCTGGTGCCAACCCAAAACCCACCAGAAGATTCCCTGAGCTGCCAGCGGTGTCCCCACAACAGCTTGAAAGCTTTCCAGGGAGAGCAGGGGTTAAACACCAGGGAAAATTTGCTGCTTTTTTGCCATGAAGGTAATGGAAGAACCTGCTGAGGCAGGCTGGGGAGCTGCCATCATCCAGGGCTGGGCCAGACGCTCCTCTGTGAATAATGGAACCAGTCCTGAAGCTATGCAGAGGATGGACTCGATGACCCATCAGCAGCCCTTTCCAACCAAAACAGGCCACTGATCTAAAGCATCCTTCACCCTGGAATGAAAGGCTTCAGGAAACCTCTTGAGAAAAACTTATTTCAGAGGAAACTCGCTACACCTCTCACAAGGAAAACTAAAATACAGTTAGGGGAAAAAAAGAAGCAATAAAGTGATGTATCAGGCTCTAGACTCACCATGTGCTCCATGTTAGAGGCCACTGGATACACCTGACCTCTCAATTTATTGTGGAGCATCAGTATCTCCTGTCTGTCTGAGAACAAAATGGCTCTCTTGGATCTGGAGTGAGCTTCCCCATCCTGGTATTTACTCAGGATGCTCTCCAGGTGACTCGAGTTGGGCAAGATAAAGCTCTCAGCTGTCTTTGTCAGCAGCAGCAGCAGCACACATCCAAGAGGGGTGATCCAAGGCAGGGCAGGATTCATGGTGCCTCCTCGACAGCCAGCAGAAGCAGAGATGAAGGTGATGGTGGGTTTTCTTGCAGGGACTCCTGTGGCTCAGTGAAGGTCTGGAATTTGGGGAGAACAGGCAGTCAGAGCTGTGCCAGAGGCCCTCTCAGTGCATTTGTCCCCCAACAACGAGGTCACACAGCCCAGATTTGTGCTTGGAAAAGACTGGTGCTTACAATTATTGCTCTCCCCAATGACAGGAAGACCTGAACAACACCACGAGCGATGGGGACTCAGGTTATTACACCTGGGAATTCCACTGATGCTGGGTTGGGGGTGAACACTTCCCAGGCATGCAGGAGGATGTTTTCTGCACCCCTGGCACCCCTGGTGGAGCTGCCACCCTGCAGTGCCCAGCAGCTGCGAGTAACCCCAGGGGGACACTTGAAGTTATCCCCGCAAAGAGCAGCCCTTAAAGCTGCGAACGGTTATGAATAAAAGGGAAAGCAAAATCCCCGGCGAGCGGCATGAGGAGGTCAGGCAGCAGCAAGAGCTGTTCCCGAGGCTGCAGCAGAGCAGCTGCCGGGCTCTGTGAGAGTTCTGTTGATGGGAAATGTCACGGCAGGGCCGAGCAGCGCCGGTCCCCGCTGGCAGTGACGCACCGGGGCTCTCGCTGACGCTCCCCGGGAGCGGCGCCAGGGCTGCGAGTTACGGAGCAGCAGGAGCAGCCGCCCTCCCCCGGCCAGATTAGGTGTTCCCAGACACTCGGATGCCGTCAGCACCCAGAGAGGGGCTCGGTTTGGTCGTGGAACAGCTTCGTTTAATCCCTGTCCCTCGCTCCATGGTGCTCCTGCTCCACCTGTCATTCCCAAGCACTTCCACCCACCGTGCTCCAGTGTATCCATCTGGCGAGCCTTGTGCTGGTTTTGTTTGGATCGGGAGCTATTCACAGGAGGTAAGATGTGCTGCTGCAGGGCTGTGCAGCACACACAGACCCCTCAGTGGGATCCAAGAGCCACTGGAGCAGCATCGATCCATCGGGGCAAGAAGCATCTGTACAGACAGTGCAAGCACAGGATCCCCCTCCTTAGGGCTAATTTTTGGAAGAAAGTTTTCCCATCCCCGTCTCCAACACGAGGTGAGGATCTGTTTTTGACAGCACTGTTGAAAGCCACGCTGAAAGCATTCCTACGCAGCGGCAGGAAACAAACCCCAGATTAGCAGGAATTATTCGAGAAATTTCATCCAATGACACGGGATTTGGACACTCTGAGACCAAATGATTGGAAGCCACCCAAAGCAGAGAAGAGCCATCTAAATCCCAGCTGGAAAAGCAATGCTTGAGCAGGAAGCCCCACACCCCTGCTCCCCCAACCCAGCACAGCAGCATCTGTGGAGAACAGCGGCAAGCACGAGGTGCTTTGCACAGGCAGGGACCCCAAAAATCTCTGAGAACACTGAACCACCGAAAACTTGTTGGCTGACTGCACAAAAGACACAGAGTGCCTGTTTGAGGCTTCTTTCTCAGACTGAACCTTCAGGCAGATGAAAACCAGCTGCCCTCAGCCTCTCTCCAGGCAGCACATTAAGCCTTTGCCTGGGTATAACAATGCAGGATGTAATTTGCTCAGTTTAGGTAACAGCTTCTCATCATTTCCTGCTCGGCAGAGCAAGTTGAACACACACGCCTTGTCCCCAGCTCCAGGCACACCTGGAAGACAGGACGTTCAGTGGCATGGGGACAAACACTCCTTTAACCTCATCCTCTTCTCAGCCCTGCTTGCGGCATTCACTTTTCCCCAGGCGGGAGCCCGACTTTCAACCCGGCTACCGAGGGGTAGGGGAGGCAAAAGGAGCAGTTGCTTTTGTAGCCTGCCTGACCCAAATTCGGGGGACAATTCCTACTTTGAGGCACTTCCCTGAGAGTTTAAAAATAGCTGCACTGCCACGGCATTCACAATGTGGCCATTTAGCCCCGGCGGCTCTCCCTGCAGGAACAGCCGGCGCTCAGAGGCGGCCGCTGCACCCCTCGTTTGGCCGGGTGCCCTTTGCTAAACAGGAGCCCAAATCCACCACCCATCTAAGGCAAACACTGAACTTTCAGAAAGGGCAGATTGAAAAAATCAGCTGTAGCATCTGAGAGCCAGAGGAGCTGCCCCGCTCACGGCTCTGCAGCGAAGCCAGCGCGTCTGGCTTGGTGAGCCTGCCAAAACCTCGCAACAGATGGTGCATTATTCCTTGGGATGCGCTTCCCTGGGTCCCATTTGCCAGCACAAGGATACCAGCACCTCTCTAAAATTAGGTCACTTTGGCTTTATCTTCTGTTTCACTCGAGGTGTGCAAGTCCCTTCGTCTGCTTCGGCTTGGGGTGAGGAGCGCTGAGCATCCCAAGGAAGAATGAAGGGATCAGAGAGTTCCCTGGCCAGATTCATTGAAAGCAGCTGAAAGACGCTCACGTTTCAGAAAGCTCTCACGGATTTCAGATGTCCATCCATCTGCCTCCCAATAGCCTCATGCCCAAGTGCAAAGAAGCACTGGGGCATGGGTGTTCCAGCCCAGACAGTTCCAGGGCCCTGCAGGGTTGGGGCGATGCTTCGGGGCTGCAGCGGGAGCTCCTCATGCAGGGAGGCTGAAATCACGTTGCCTTTGAGCTGGGGTTGGACATTATTCACAGAAAATTATCAGCTGACAGTCAGCTGAGGAAGCCTCTGCTGTTGATTTCAAGGGTTCAAGAGGAGCACAACCTCCCTTTAAACACATCAGGCCCTTGCCACTGGTGCCAGGTGAACATCTGGGAGCCATCAGAAATGACTGAGTCAGCAGAAAAGGACTCCTGAATATGCCATAAAGCCTGTCCAAAGTGGGGAGAAATGGGAGGCCTTCTTCTGGGGTCTGAGGGAGTTAAAGAGCAGCACTGGACTTCGGGAAAGGTTATTTTTAGAAAGCTATTTCCCCAGCTAATGGATGGTGTCTGCTTTGCACGGAAAGCAGGAGAGCTGCTCACATCTGAAGCCTGGCAGAGATGCTGCTAAAGCCACATGCAGGCTGATCCTGCATTCATGTCCTCATGTCACCTTATTCCTTAGTGACATTGAGCTTTGACTGCCTCCCTGCTAAAGCACACGAGTGGGTGCCTGCTCCTGGGTTAGGGGTGGCATTTGCAGCTAAAACATCCCAGTGTCTGTGGAGCTACACATGGCACTGGCTGACATGGAAGGAAAATGCAAAGTTAGCTCAGGATGTCAGGACAGCATCTAAAACTGCAAAGCAGAGGGGAGTTAGCCTGGGATCAGCTTCTAAACTGAGCCTGGGATCTGGGATGAGTTAGCCTGGGATCAGCTTTTAGCCTGGGTTAGCCTGGGATCAGCTTTTAGCCTGGGTTAGCCTGGGATCAGCTTTTAGCCTGGGTTAGCCTGGGATCAGCTTTTAGCCTGGGTTAGCCTGGGATCAACTTTAACCTGGAAAAGAATTCCAGGGATAAAGTCACAATGCACTGAACTCCAGGTCCTCTCTCCCTGGGATGCACACACTCCAAGCTTTGCAGAATTACGGCGGCTGCCAAAGACAAGCAGGATGACAAGTTCCTTGACACAGGAAAACAGTGACACATTGCACTGAACCTCCCATAGATTCAGCATCTTCAGTGCCATGGGCCAAAGCCATCTGGATCTTCCATTTCAATCCACTCCCACAGAACCCAAGTGGGTGAGTTTCCATGGAAAACCACATGGAAAACCCACTGGTAACAGACACCACGTGTGGTGACGCTGGAATTCCTTTCCTACAGGACTCGAGAGCAGAGCTGCACAAACACCAGCAGCGTGGAGCACACAAATGTGCTCCTTGAGACTGCAACAGCATCCCCTGGATATTTTCTATTTGCATAGAAATCCACTCCAGTACTTGCAAACTCCTCCCATTCATTCAAGATTAATGCTTGTTAATCTTGCATTACACTCTGCAGAGCACACACGAGGGAAGCTCAAACTTGTGTTATTTTATATCATCCAGGCAACTTTTTGGAGAAGTTACTAAAACTTAAAAGAGTCTTCTTAAAAGAGCCATTTCTTGCACTCACATCACCCCCAAAACCACATTTCAGAAGCTGGGACCGAACTTTACTCTTACCTTGCTGAGCACTCCCAAGTGTCCAGGTAATTGCAGCTCCTCCAAGCCTGCTTGTGGAAAATAAATTAATATATCTGAAATATTTAAGCGAGGTGGAGGCGGGAAGGATGGAAGGATAAGCCTTAGGAGGTGCGAGATGTGCAAGGTCTCGGCTCAGCGACTCGGACCAACTGCAGTCTCACAGAGCTCCCCAGTGGTATTTATGCTCTCCAGGCAAAGAGGAGAACCCTGGATCATCCCAGTGACAACGGGCGTGGAGCGGGAACGAAAAGAAGAGGGAGGGGAAAAGGAGGGGGGGGAAAGCCACGAGGAGAGGGGGAGTTGGTTGGGATCGCAGCACTTCAAGGGCAGTCATTGGGGCTCAGAGCAGCAGGACCACCCTCCCTAAGGCGGTGACACCGGCAGGGAGGAGGAGGAGGAGGAGGAAGGGGGGCAGTCCCTGCTCTTATAAGAAGTGTTCGCTGTGCTCTCCCCAGCAGTCGGCTCTGGGAGTCGCAGCCGGGCGGGATTCCAGGGGCACGGGGAATCCTCCCTGCAGAGGGGCTCCGGTGACAGGGGAGGGACAATTCCAGAAGGGAATTTTCTCTGTAAGGGACGAAAGCCAGCTGTCTGCCCGCTCAGCCACTCCTGCTCCTCCTGTTCCCAGTTCCAGCCCCCCAAGTAAACCCCATGGCATCCTCTTTTTTTCCCAGAGCGGGACTTCAGCTGGGAAAAAGGAGATTAATCCCGTTCTGCTTTGCTCCAAAGCTCTCCCAGCGCTCACATTCCTCAAGCTCAGCAGCTGCTCCGGTGCAACAGCGGGAGCTACAGGCAATGAGGAATGCAGAAAGCTGGTGAGACGCAGGCAGGGCTCACCACTCCTGCCGATGTCCCAACAGCTCCAGCTTTGGCATCGAGCTCCGTGGTTTTACTCACCGTGAAAGGAAACGATTGAGCAAAAGACAAGCTAAAAGTTCCTTCCTTTTTCCTGAAGTAAACAAACAGGAAAACCCCAAACCACTATCGTGAGTAACAGCGTGAGTGTGTCACAGCACCTCTGCTGCAGGATGCTGGAGAGGACGGCTCCAGGCATCAGCATCCACGGCATTCCCGTGCGATCCCCGTCCCGCAGGGTCAGCACATCCCCCGGGATGGCCCCCTGAGGAGGGGCACCAGCCACACCCAGCACGGAGCCAGGGGAGCACCCATCTCCTGGGAGCCGGCCCATCCAAGAAAAGCAGCTCTGATTTTTCCAAATCCACTGCCTAGTCCTCTTTCCAAAGTTCCTGGGGAAAGAAAGGCCTTCCATTCTTCTAACCAGTCAGTATTTATTTCTTCAGGCAAAACACCAACCCACTTTTATTTACTGTTTACTGGGAGGGAGTTTACAAGATATTCCCAGAGGTTTGTTTAAACCCAGCGGCGCTCGGAAAGCAGAAGGGCATTTATCAAACTCGTTCAACAGAGGAGCAGAGGAGCAAATATTGGCAGCTGGGAGAGCATCACTGCTCCGAGCAAAGAAAGAAACCCTCAGAAGTCAGCACCAAGGCACCACTGCTGATCCCATCTCTTACACACAATTTTTCAAGAAGGAACAGATTGTCACCACTGGGGCTGTGTCTCCCACCCCATTTCAGACTGAGATGGGCAGCCAGTCCTCACCAGTCAGCCCCAGTCCCGCAGCCTGGTACCGCCACAGCAGCCCCTCTGGCTGCTCCTCCCCTGCCCACACTCTCCCAGCTGTATTTACAAAGAGTTTCTATTTACTTCCAAACAAACCGTGGATGTGAACCAACAGCACGTGGTCGTGCTCCAGCAGTGGGACCTGGCACTTGTGCCCTGCCAGGAGCCATTCCCTGCAATTTGGGCAGTTTGCTCCCAAAAAAGCTGAGACTTTGACACCAACACAGGCACCTCAAAGACCACCCAGAACTGGGCTGACAGAAGGTTCTGCACTGCTTTACTGTCCAATCACTGTATCCTTTTTTTTTTCTCTTGCTCTTATGATTCCCTCTGCATCAGTGAGGTTGCCGTAGGCTTATTTAATCAGCTGAAACATGCTGCAGCCTCCCTGACTCCTAATTTCCCCAAAATACAGTGAATTTCACCCCAACACAGTGAACCCTCGTGCCCCCACAGAGGCTGCCACCCCAAAACTCCTCAGACCTGACTCACAGCCCTCAGAAGGTGCTGCTCACTCAATTACCATAAAGCTGAATTAACTCATTTTAAATCTCACATACCGACGTACAAATAATTTCCAGACCTCAGAGGAATTTGGTATTTTGTAATCTCCGCAAATATCCCTATGGGAAATGAATCCCTGTAGGATGGTTTGGGCTGTCTGATTGCTCCATCAACCTGGCTGCTTTACAAAGATTTGATTTTTTAATTTATTTTTTTTATATACAGTGGGATGGTTTCTCTGTATGAGACACACACACAGGGCCTGGTTGTGCTCAGGGATGAGCACAGCCTGGAACAAGAATTTTTACCCGCCTCATTTTGTCTCGAGTCAGCAGTTTGGGGTCATGTTCCACCAAAGCCAAAACAATCAGAAGTTACTTTTAATCATTCCTCGTTATTACTGCCTTGATTATAACGTCTCCATTTCATATGTGGTAAAAGCCACATAAAGCAGGCTGCATATATAAGTATATATTAGGAGAGAGGCTTTTAATGTAATAGCCAATGAACGGGAAGAGACAGAGATTTCCCTATGCCCTCCTAATTGACCAGGCAGACAGCGAGTCTTGATCTCCGCTGGAATTAATGCCCCTTTATTTCCTATTTAAACAAGAGCTCGGCAGGAACGGCCCCAAAGCAGGGCAGGGTGAGGAACACAGTGAGAGGCTCCGAGCTGCAGGGTATTCCCTGGTTTGACTCCTGCTCCGGAGCAGAGGGAGCACAAGGGGATGAACAGGGTGAAGGGAAGCCAGAGGCAGCAGGGAACCTGCACCAACTTGTCTGTGATCACAGGGGGACCAGCAGCCCCTGATGGGCACCGGGCACAGCCATGCTCAGGTCTGGGGGAATCACCCCCGTCTGCTGCCTGCCCACATCCCCTTGTCTGCGATCCCAGGAGAGCACAGGGGGACAAGCAGCCCCTGGGGGAATCACCCCCGTCTGCTGCCTGCCCACATCCCCTTGTCTGCGATCCCAGGAGAGCACAGGGGGACCAGCAGCCCCTGGGGGAATCACCCCTGTCTGCTGCCTGCCCACATCCCCCTGTCTGCGATCCCAGGAGAGCACAGGGGGACCAGCAGCCCCTGATGGGCACCGGGCACAGCCACGCTCAGGTCTGGGGGAATCACCCCCGTCTGCTGCCTGCCCACATCCCCCTCCTGCCTCAGGCAAGAAGTCCTTGCCACACTCACCACTCCAGCAGGGTGGAGATGCCCCCCTCTTGACCATGATGCAATCCAGAGGCTACTCCAGCAGATGAATTAACAGCGTGGGGATCCACATCACAGGAGGGCAAGCCAGGCATTGATAAATTTACTCCCAAACACAATTATTACTTGGCACTGTGAGCCCCTATTTGTTCTTTCTCGCTGCTCTCCTCTTTTGGGGCAGGACTGACCACCCAGGTTCATCTGCAGTTTCTTCTCCACCTTCTCACACTAAAGAACATTCCCCCAAAAGTTTCATCAGTTGATGATGAGCAAGAAAACAGCTCCCCATAAATCTGTGCTGTTTCATCAGTGACCAGGAAAAAGGTGAGGCAAAACAATAAAGAACAGAAGCTGCAGCAATGTGAGAAAATTGGGGGGACACCACTGACTGCACTGAGTACAAGTCAAATGTGAATTAAAATCTACAAAGTTCTCTCTATGAAGGTGGTGAAGCACAGGGTGCCCAGAGAAGCTGTGGCTGCCTCACCCCTGGAGGGGCTTAAGGCAAGGCTGGAGGGGGTTTGGAGCACCCTGGGATAGTGGAAGGTGTCCCTGCCCATGGCAGGGGGTGGAAGAAAAAGAGTTTTAAGGTCCTTTCCAACCCAAATCATTCTGGGACTCCATGAAAAGCCCTCACCTTGTTCCCACAGCTCCCCACATTCCATGGTCACATCTGCAGACTGGAGCAGTTCAGATCTCTAAACCCAGCACCCACCTTTGGAGATTTCATCCCAGACCAGGTGAACAACCACTACATCCGGTTATTTGCCAAAACAAATCCTTACCAAAACTCCATTTGGGTCATTAAAACCTCCTGAAATAAACCCCCAGCTGCACGAATCTCCAACATGTTGGGAACACACCTGGCCCGTCCAAGGCTCACTGTTCATTCCTAGTGAAAAGCAGCAGATTTAGAACACATTTAGAAGGACAAACCCTGTGCTGGCAGCTCGGGATCAATCCTGGCAGCAGCCCTGGAGCTGGACCCCTCCCGGACCTGGCCCAGCCCAGCCCCGCCCTCTGCTGCAGCCCAGCCCCGGGGGGACATCACCTCCAGAGGAAATCGTGGAAAACAGCAGTTTCCTACTTAAAACCCTTCCCCATCCCCGAACACCTCGTGGCTTTAACAATCCTCCTCCTCTGGCTCCTGGAACGAGGTTTTCCCCACAGCCCTTTGGAGTGGCACATCCAGTTTGTCACTCTGAAACCTTCAGGTCTTAACGTGCATTTAAAAAAAAAACCATTTCTCCAAACCCGGTTTAAAGTTCAGTTACCAACCACCGGATTTACGGTGAATTGTCATGGGTGTTGGGGATTTTCTTTTACATAATCACACACAGAGCAAATGATCAAAAGCTGCAAACCCCTCGTTTTGCAACAATGGGAGGAGTTTAATACAGAAAACAGAAATTGTGGCTGTGTGTCCACATCGCTGTTGCCACATACTTTTATTTCTCTTTTAATATACTGCAGAAGGACTTAAGTGACAAATACATTTGTAATATCCTCAGTGAAAAATTAAAAAATTCGCTTTTAAGAGATACTGAGACACTTCCAAGTCATACTGAGAGAATTTCAACACTTGATTTTTAAACTGGCAATGACTCATTGCCATTTCTGTAAAATAGTAACACTTGCAACTTCTATCAAGTATTATTTTAATTACTGATCACCTGCAGTTTTCTCTGGGCTATTCAGGTTAACCTGCACTATCAGAAATGCTCCTCCTCACTGGAGATACAGCTAAATAAATACCCAAAACAGGCACAGGAGTAATTAAAACCAGGATTTCTGCTGCACAGAAAACCACTTCAACCAGGCTCCAGAAACAGGATGTGAATAATAACCAGCACAGAACAGTAAGTTCAACACTTGCTTTCCTTCTTTTTTGGAACAACCTCCCAATCTCCCAAGATTTCAAGTTCTTGCCAGTGGGGCTCTGGGGCAACTCCCACCACAGGGAAGCCCAGGGAGCACCAATCCTTCAGCAGCCCCAGCTCCAGGAGCTGAGGTTTTCCTTGCAAACAGCCAAAATCCAAGTGAGCTTTGGACAGAAAATTGTTTTGAGATTGGTGGAATGTCACCAAAATTACAAGCAGTGTCTCAGTCACCACCTGTAAATCCTGTAAATCAGAAAATACTAATAAAGCATGATCAGCAAAAACTTAACAATACATCTGGACATCCAAAATCACGACAGAGCACCATGAAACCTTCTCAGCAGACCAGGAGCACCCCAAAGAGCCATGGGGCTGGGATGCCCTTCCTACAGCCAGAGCTCTGGGCAGGAAGCTCCCTCCCATGTGGGACAGCACAACAGAGCAGAAGAGTCAGGACAAACCAGGGAGCTTCCACCATTCCATGATGGAATTCGCAGATAACACCACTATCATCAAAGAATTAAATAAATATACAGAGATTTTTAGAGAGAAAGCAATGGGAAGCTGATCAAGAAAGTATTTTTACCCAAAGTTCTCCATGACAATGTCAGTTGGCTGAAGGAGAGACAAACCAACCACCACCTACTTCAGACACAGTGCAGGGCTCTCAGGACACAGAGGGAATTCCCTTCCCTCTCCTGGCTGCTCAGCACTCAGCCCTTGGGCTGCCACAGCCCTTTCCCTCTCCCCTCCAAGTTCAGTTCCACCTCAATGCAAAAGGGGAACATTTCTGAAGTATCAAAAAAAGAAAAATCATCTCCACTTCCTTTGGGGAAGGCTCCCTACACCTTGAGAAGTGCTACACAGAAACCTACAGCGTTTCCAAGAGTAGGATTCACACCTGAGGAAAAACAAAACCCACACACAACACCTTAAACCAACTTTGTGACTTTTATTGATGGGCGACAACTTTATACTTCTAGGTATCACTAAACTGTGTACAATTAGGAACTCAACATTATAGGAGAGCAGACAGCAAAATTAAACAAAGCAGACTTAAAGAAATATCAATCAATTATTTTTGCCCATTTTCTTAATTTCATGTACACAGAAGCATAAATGCAGTTTGAAATTTCTTAATAGCAATAAAGTTACAATCACCCATCTATATAGACTAACATCTTAACTCCAAATATTTGATCTGCAATGTGTACTTAAGCAGTTTCTCATCGCACAATTATTAAAATGTGTCTTCCTATCAGGAACCAGCAACTCTGCAGTTTGTACATGTTTTGAAGCACAAAGGACCATTTCCATCTCATACACATCGGCTCATATTTTACCACTTATCAAAAAACTATTGGGGAAGCAGAGAGAGCTTTTCATTTATATTTTTTTTTTAATTTTTTTCTTTTTTTACTGAAGTAAAGATAAAACATTTTCACAGAAATCTACAAGTTCTGTTGCTGGTGCAGGGTATTCTTCTACTACGCAATTAGAAAGTGGGGATTAAATGCAAATCCCCTTTTTATTATCTTAGGATTCAGCATTAACTCGGATGAACTTTATTTCAATTTACTACTTTTGTGATTCACGAGGCTTCCAACCGAGCGACTTCATTCTGCAAAGTCAAAAGTCAACACAAACTATGTTGTGCACAAACGGCAGCTTCCTTTATCACTCTATCCCATAGTTGCAAGGGGACCAAAAAAAAAAAAAAAAAGAATAAAAAAGGAGGGAGGAGGGAGAAAAAATAAAAGGAAAAAAAAAGATTCACTCAGAAGAGCATTTACAGGAGAAAAAGTTAGTGATGGTTGGCGTTCTCTGGGTGGGTGGGGTCACAGCAGGTCCACCTGGCGGTAGTACAGGAGGTAGGCTGTGCGCTCCAGGGCAGCCTTGACCACCTGGGAGTGGTGGATGACCCTGACGGCCTGGTCATCGATGCGCAGCCACCCGTTGAGGCCGATCTGGAACACGTCCGTCGTGTAGTGCCCGCCCGTGGCGCTGTTGCCGTGGTGGTACACAACTGTGGGACACAGCGGGGTGGGGATGGCACACCGGGGGGGATGGCACCCAGAGCTGCCCATGCTGGCAGCTGCTCTAGCGAGGGACCTCAGGGATTGGGGCTTCCCCGTGTTTGGGATGTGCTGATGGGGGAATGGGACCTAAAAGCTTGGCTTGTTCCATCCCGCGCCTTGGGAGTCCTGTCACTGTGCCAGGGTGCTCCAGGCCTTGGATACCCCCGGCTCTGGCCCAAGGGAGCATGGAGAAGTCCAGAGGTGGGGCAGCCATAGAATCACAGAATGGTTTGGGATCAGGAAGGACCTTAAAGTTCATCCCATCCCACCCCCTGCCATGGGACACCTCCCACTGTCCCAGGCTGCTCCAAGCCCTGTCCAAGCCTGGCCTTGGGCACTTCCAGGGATCCAGGGGCAGCCACAGCTTCTCTGGGCACCCTGTCCCACCCCACCCACCCAGGAAAGAAACCATCCATGTGTCCTAGGAGCCAAATCATCCCAAATATTCCCCTGGTGGTATTTCTGATGGTTACTGGGACTGGTCTGCCCCTGGGGAAGTGGAAAATGGGATCTTCCAGCTGCCTGCAATCAATGCCCTCATCAATCCCAATGGGATGACATCCCGAGGCTTGGGTGGGATGAACATCTTGGATTTGTATGGCTCAAATAATCTTTATATCTGGAAAAAGGAAACTGGGACCTGGGATTTGGCTGTACAATCAAGGAGTTGCTTTAGGTCTCTGTGTCCCACCCAATCCTTATGGCAGGTGGCTCCCCACCCTCAGAGGGAAGGATTTCCTCCAGTTCCCATCTGACCCTGCCCTCTGGCACTTCAAACTCATTCCCCTTGTCCTGGCACTCCCAGCCCTTGCCCAAATCAGTGTTTCCCAAACCCACCAAACCTGCTGATTCTAAACAAACCCCACTAAACACAGGATTCTAACACCCACAAGCTACTTCAGTGCAATTTAAAAGAACACTTAATATAATTCAGTGTTTCTACATCTCCATATGCAGAATTTGCATTTGCAAGACAGGGACCACAGGGATAAAATACCTGCAAAGAGCCGGTAGGTTCTTTGGCCTTTTGAAATTTTACTTTTCACACCAGGAGACAGTAGCTCTGGAGGAGGAAAAAGTCACAAATTAGAAATCCCATATCAACAGGATCAATTATTTTTCATAGAAACCAACATTATCGCAAAAGAGAACATTTAATGAAAATTTCTTCTGCAGCCTTTAAAGAATGGTCATAGCTCTAATAATTGGTTTTCAAAGAAGTGAATTTGCAGGTTTGCTGAACACTGTAATTTATGAAAGGTTTAAAAATATCACCAAAAAATGAAGGGAAAAAAAGACAGAGTGAAAGATCAGACTATTCCCTTTTTCTCCTTTCATTCCTGCTGTCAGACAATGACAAAATCAATTTCAGATTCCAAGCCATGCTTACAATCTTAGAGGAAAATTGAAAAACAAAATGTAAGTTAAACAAAAGGGCACTGCCTGACAAGGTCCTTATCTCAGCTGAGATATGAGTATACATTAACTTTATTCCTATTTGAGCTACTGGCTGGCTAATAGTCAATTTGTCAGCTCAAAACAAAAGGCATTATTTTGGCAAGCTTCAGATGTTGGACAATTTCCCATCTCACACTACTTAAAGTCAGCATCTCCTAGGGTATTTGCTAAATAAAGGAGCCTTGTTTAAGCTCTGCACCGTAGATTGTCTACCTTCAGGTTACATTTTCAACAAAATACCAGTTTCCTTCTATCAACCACTAATTAATTAAATAATGTTAGACAACTCTTAAATAAATTAGTGATAAAAATATCCAATACTGGCAACAGCCTTGTACAGGGACACAGCCCTTAACCAAGAGGATCATTTCCCACATTTGCCCTCAGCAGCCTATATCCTTACTACATAAATGCACAGGAAGCTCTCATTTGGCCAACCCATTGTCTAGGAAGTGCCAAAGGTTTTAAGATCTTTCATCATAAAAAACCCATACAAAACATTCACCCAAATGACCACATTTTCAGACAACGACAAAGACAAGATCTTGTGGAAAAAGAACAAAATTGAAAGGCAGACACCCCCAGGAAATACAACATTATCTTTCCCATGAAGAGGGTGAAATTCTGTTTATAAATCTTGTACCTTTACTGATTTCCAGATCGACAGTGTACTCGATATTCTTGATGAGCTTCTGGCATCCCCCAGTCTTCTCATACACGAAGCGCTTGAGGTGTAAAACGAGAACAGGGGGCAGCTTTTCCAAGGTGAGTCTTCGACTGATCTCCACCTGGCACACACACAGGGAGGAAGAAAACCTGTCATGCTTTGTTAACCTTTTGTTACCTCCTCAAAATTACTCCTTTAAATAAGGAATGAGTATTTCATTGTAAACACGAGCAGCAAAACCCCCAGATTCGTTATTACTGCAGTATTAATTTATGATAAATACTTGTTTATGACTTAAAGCCCACTAAATCTTCAATCCTAATGCTGTCTTCAAGGAGAACTCGGTATTTTCAAAAGAAAAACGTGGGTTATGACCACACTTTTCTCTATTAAATAGTAATTTTTATATAATTATAATCAAACAATCCGCAAAATATCTGCCTGGAAACCTGGAACTAAGCTCAGAATTGTAGAACAAAAATGTTTTGCCTTCCTAGAAACAAAGACATAAAAATATTTCTCAAAATATCTGCTTAAGGTTTTTCTCCCTTTTTTTAACTGAAAAAAATCTTTATGGGTAACCATGGGCATATTATTTTTCAATACATGGCTTGATTGTGCTAGAACCTTTTATGTGTGGAATAGAAACTCTTGGGGAAAAAGTATTCTCTCTTTCCAAGGTTCTACAGACAGTATGTTCAGTGTTCTTACTACAATTTTAATACAAGAACAACTATTTCAACTTGAACTTCTTTTGAATAAGGATCTGGAAGACACTGTGGAGGCTTGTATTTCCATCCAAACTCTGAAGTATCAGGCAGCACCTAATTTGAACACTCATTTCTTCCAACCCAGCACTGGGTTGTCAGTGAAAAACTTTAAACCATTTGCAGGAAAAACCAAAAAAAAAATGAATGGCAAGCAAAACAAGATCTTTGTGGTAAATCATAATGAGCTTGAATTGCAAATGTCTTTTTCACATGGAAAACAACTGGAGAAATAAATGTTCTGAATCTTCAAGGCAAACAAATTTCCACTATTCATCTTTAGCTTTTCAAGGAAAACAAATCATGCTTTATCTAATCTTATTCTCACTTGGAATATTTTGAAAACTTAGACACAGATGTGAATGTCAGAGGGAACATCTACAATTTGAGAGTTATCAGGAGTGCACAGGAAATTCCCACAGGAGCAATCCATGCACACCAGAGATGCCTTTACTACTGCCCCCCCACAGGGAGCAAGGCAAGGCCTTAATGAGGGAAGGTTAATTATTCCCCTCTGTCACAAGTTCTCAAACTGCCAGACTTTTCCTCCTTGCAAGTACTTTTCTATTGCAATTATTACTATAATATATTATTTGTGAATAGAAAATAACAAAATATTTACTCTGAAGAGCTGCTTTACGAACAGCACCTGGCAATCCCCAGGAATCATTACTTATGATATTGAACAGAACATGATGTATCTTTACCACGGCTGAGCCTGTTAATTGGGTATATATTCCAGTAAAATCCTCAATAAATGACCACATCAACTCAAACCCCAGCTATTTACAGGCCTGGCTTTGTTTCAGAGCTGGCATTTCACTGCTGCAGCACACTCTGAAAAGGTTTGTACCTCTTTTGTTCAAATGTGTTCCAACAACTCTTTGTAAAGGCAGAGCTCTATGAAAACCCTTTCAAATGAAGTTTAGCACTTGGCTGTAAATGAGGGGTGAAGAGAACACACCTCTTGCTTGGTTTTTGTGGTGTAGCCCTGGACAGACTCTCTTGCCACCAAACTCTCCAAGGCATCCTGCACGGTGCGGATCTTGTCCGACTGGATGTCCAGCTGCAGGGTGAAGAAAAGCTGCAGCGTGGCAGACTCCTTGGAACTCTGCTGGTAAACAACAGATCTGTGCAGAAAAAAAAGAAACTAAAATGTAATAAAGCATGGTTTTCAACCAGACAGAACCTTCAAGGAAGAATAAGTTACTTAAGTAACTCAATTTATGGTTAATTCAAGACAATAAAATCAAATATAAAGGTTAAACATTAGGTTTTATTAAGTTTTTGTAACAGGAAAGCCCCACTTCACCCCAATTTAAATGGTTTTAGCATCCACTTACAGTATTCTGAATGAGATCGGAACTGAATGATTTTATTTACATAAAGTAATTGAATAAGCACCCAAAGTTTAAAGAGTGAAAATTTTGATAAAGCATTTTAAAAAAATTCACCTCCTGGCTCTGCTAGCTTAGTTTTCCAACAGCTCTTCACAAGTGCCAAGTGCCAGTGCTTATCTGTGTTCTACTGTAAAAATCACAGCTGATTCCAGATTCTCCAACAAATATACTAAATTTTTTAGGCACTTCACTCAGACAAATTTCACTGTGATTTTAAACTCCTTGCTTAAATCTTGCCATAGGAAATATGAATTATGCTCCACTGAGGACTGGCAGTTCCTTTTCTTACCATCATTTTCTGTATCCAGGCCTTGTCCTGTATAATAATTATTATGTTGTTATACATTACAAAGCTTGAAACCAGAATTATAACTGACACAGCTCTGATCCATGTGGCCATGCTGGAATATTTCCAGGTCAGGTAGGAAATGTTAATGTTCAGGTTAATTTTAATGTTCAGGATAATCAAAAGAGCCCCTTTTACTCAGGCAAAGCCCTGAAGCATCAACTGAAAAGCCAGTGCAGCTTTGTATTAGCAAATATATAACCCTTAGAGGAAAGAGAATGCATGAAAAACAGCAGTACCTTTATTAACAAAAATATTATCAGAAATTAATATTGTTAAATTGTAACACCTCTACAGAATATTGTCCTCACAAGATATGCAGAAATTGATTGGATAGCAAAACCTTTGCTGGGCTATGATTTCTCTGTAACAATGTCCCTTGTTAGGATAATTACAAATCTCAACTGGACATGTAAAAATGCATCATTTTCAAAGAAAAATTACTCATCCACTGCAAGAATTCTCAGGAAAACTTTGTACTTTCCCACTTATGCCTCACATTGCTAAGAAAGACTTTACAGGCTGGTGTTTTTTAAGCAATTATGCCTAAATAGACATTTAATAGATTCAAGCCTCTCAAGGACAGCCTAAAAATTCCCAAGTCTGAAGTTTCCCCAGCCAAAAGATGCCAATTCAAATCCTCTTCTCCTCACTGCTTTTCCCACTGGATTTTTCCAGTTTCTGGTGCTTTCATTAAGTGGAATTCTACTGGCAGTTTTATATTCAGTCCTTCCTATCTCCACCCCCAGAGGATGAAGCTTTCCAACATCCCATGGGATGCTGTTTCTGTGGTGAGTTGTGCCCTGGTGTGAAGGATAAATAAAGTGGATGTGGTGCCAGCAGATGTTGGATTGGATTCTGTGGTTCTTCTGCTCAGTGCAAGGTTTTGCCTTTTTCCATTCTGACCTTTGCTTTATTATATCATTTTCTGTGCACTTCTACAGAAAACTGCATCATCTCAGTATTTTTAATACAAAACCTGATGGATTCATGTAGAGATATAAACAAATCTGAAAATTCTGATAAATATACCTGGGCCATTAACATCACCTTGGGCACATGAACTGTCAACACAGGACTCCATCAATACCTACAAACACCTGTCTGCCAAATTCTATGGAAAATATAATTTTATTTACCAGCTGTCTGGCTCAAAACCCAGAAGAATAAATAATTTCAGAGCATTTCCCAGGCAGAAGGCTCTAGCCCACATTATTCACACTTCTAGGCTGAATATCTGGCAACACAGAGAGTCAAACACCAGCAATTAAGTGTCTGTCTCCAATTTAAAAATAATTCAAGCCTAGCAGTTTTGTTTTGCAGTATGTTTTTAGCAAGTGTTTACTTTGCTTTCATTTTAAATTATACATCTCTCCAAACAAGTCAGGAGGCTTCCTTTCCAAAAAGTATTATTTCAGTATCTACTTTCTGCCTTTGTCTGGTATCAGACCTGCATATAAGTAATACCCCACATTCTTTTCATTCCAGTAACATCTTGTAGCAATTTACATTTTTACAGACATTTTTTTTGCCTTTAACATTTATTTACTATTAAACACAGCTTTTTTCTCTGGGAAGCATTGAGTCTGAATAACTTAAAACTCTACATTTTTTTATTTCATTGTCAAGATTTAACTCTGTGTACATCTCATTCTCTCTCAGTATCGTTATTTATAACATGAGACTCCTCAGAGGTCGCAAAAATTAGGTAGCTCTAAAATACTTTGGAATTCTTAGACAGGATTCAAAGCATAATTATTTCAAACTCCTTTCCTATATGCAATTCAGGGCTCAGGACACTAAAACAGGGTGTTCAGTTAAGACATTTAAAAAGATTCAGCCACTGCAAGTCAAGAACTTGTAGGAAGAAGTACTGTACCTTATGTGACCACCAAAAATATCAGTGATTGGAGTCTGCACAAAGTCAGCCTGGCGAGTGACTGAGGACTTGTTGCGAGGTCCCACCTGCTCCCACTCATCCTCACTGCCTTCCCCCTGCTCCTCCTGCTCCTCTTCCTTGGGAATACTCTGAGCCTCGGGGCCGTTGGACACCGCCAGTTCTTCAAGTGACCAAGGGAAAAAACACACTGAGGTTTTTGATAAATCAAACATCAAGACAGAGAAAGGATTTGAAAAGCAAAACACCCAATACAAATTATTTTCTGAGGATAAAATGTTTTCATAGATCATAGATTTGATAAATAAAAAGGAATAAGCATATTCCAGGCTTGCTCCCAGCTGGACACATCCACGTATTAACAGAAGGCAGCTCCCTGATGACTGTATGTAAATAGCAAAGTTTGATATATTTTTAGTAAATTTATGGGGAAGAAAATTAGAAAGTCAAGTGTTATTCTGGAAAGAGAATTATGCCATTATTAAATACAATTTCTTCTCTGCACAGGTACTTTACAGGGAACCCAACACTTAGCAAATATTTTCCCAGCCAGTGCCAGAGTCAGGAGGTTATAAACTGCACACAGCTAAGGAACAAAATATGGAATGACTTTATATCCTAAAAAATTTACCCTACTAAAGAGAAACTGGATAACTAGTGATCTGAATGCCATACTTGAGCAAGACTCACAGTTTCTTGTTTCAGGGGGCTCAAACTAAAGCCACGATAAAATAAAAGAGAATTTTACTCTGCATACAAATTCCAGCAACTCTTTCAAAGTAAATTCTCCTCTATGTTTGTCAGTAAGAATTTTAAAATAATTTTACTATGTTGGTTTATATTAGATATAAATTAGCCATTGTTCCAGAAGTTTCCACTTTAAAAAAAAGACTGGTTTAAAAAAAGCTGGTTTAAAGATCAGTGAAAAAGACACTGATATATTTCTGAACTTCCATGAAGACAGTCAAAAACCACTGACACTGTAGGTGTTATCAATGACAAACACATCTATGATTAAGGGAAGACTGCTCACCTTGAGTTAGCCCCCCCAAGAATGCTCAGCTGGGCTCAGTAAAAATGTGTAATATTGAGTTTTGTTGTTTAGGAGAACCAGGGATATGATTTAGGGTTACTCAGAGTATTGACAGAATGATGATGCCTCTCCAGAAAGCCAATTACTCTTCAGATCAGTCATGAACTGGGCAGAATGGACTCATTTTATCCAGACTTTAAAATAGCATTAGCTAAAGTCTGAGTTCTCTAAAACATGGCATTCTAGCCCTAACTCGACATCTACTCCAAGCATTACTCTGCATTCCAGAATCATCACACAAAACCAGTATTTGAAATGAGTTGTTTGCCATAAAAAAAAAAATCCACTAACTTTCATTATGTGGAGAGAGAAGTTTCTTGAGGGTCAGCATTTCTTCATGCAGTCCATTGAGGATAAATCCCAAGTATTCCTCAGCATCCTCTTGCCTGCCCTGAACAAAATATTTTTTTCAATTAACTTTATGGTATATTCATGGTTTCCTTTTAACTTTCACTGAACATGCCAGCTTTCTCCTATTAATTTAGCAACTACTCAATCAAATGTTATAATGTCAAATAAAGTTTAGATTTTATTATAACAACACCTCATTTTTAGCCAGTTAAAGTCAAACTGCCCTAAGTCTCCTTCCCAATACAAATTCCATTTAACATGTGAGTTGGTATTTTTTCCCTCATTTCTTTTACAACCACTTTTAAAAGTTACAGTCAAGCCAAGGCCAAATCAAAGGATGGTTTGAATTATTATCTTTCCTTTAAATTGAAATTAAACCTGAACAAGTATTTTGAAGTTTCTGGACCTTCAATCAGTCTTAGTTGAATTCCTCATAAAAATGAACAACTGCTCATTTCTTAAATGTAAAGTGATTGGTAACTCCATTATAAAAAGAGAAGTTCCATTCCAACAGTAATTTTTCCATTATTCTGACACATCAAACTGCCAAACCTGTAATTAACATTTTCCTATAATTCAGGTCCCAAGACAGTCAAGCTTCATTACAATGAACTATCAATGAGCTGATTTTAGCAGCATTTGAGCACACAGCCTGAGGTCTGGCTTTGCAGAGTTTTAATGCCTGGCACTGCCCTGCACTGCAATTCCCCAAGTGAAGGATTTGAAGTCCCACCTTCTCTGACAGACTTGACTTTATAACCGTCAAGAGCCTGTAAATGTAGGTTGGTTCAAAGGCAGCTCCTGGTCGGATGTCTCTCACTATTTTATCACCTAAAGCTGCAAGGTGAAAGAGAATTAATGTAAGTAACAATACAGGAAAGCTTTTTTTACATTATACCTTAGCATTCTCTTCACACATCACTAGATTTGGAGTGCAGCACTTTTATCTGTAAATATTGTCTTAAAACATCTCACATCACCCTGCACAGACTCCCAGATGGTCAGAAAAAATTAGCAAACACTCTGAAGATTAACACCGCTATCCAGAGCCATCATAAAAGAACACTTCTAGTGCTTGTTTACATTTTTGCATTTCTTTTGTACTCAAAGAACATGTCCTTAAACATTTTGTGTATTTGCAATTCTAACAGATCACTTTTGCTCACTGCAGAATAAAAAACCCCAAGGAACAGCCTGACAGAATGTTCCACCTAATGGCAATACAAGGCCTCAGAACTACACTTGAAAACTACACAATAAAATGACCTACAAGTAAAATAAGTTGCATAAGCCAGGAAGATTTGTTTTACAGAAAGAAACCACAGAAATGTCTGAAGTATTTGGAAATCACTGGAACAACCAGCTCCTTGTGATATTTCCTTATCATGTTACATAAAGAATAGCTTCAGGAATGTGCTTGTTTCTACAAGCTTGCAATACAACAGACTCTGCTTAAAATTAATACTAAACAACTGAAACCTCTAAGATAATTTATTTGCATCAAAAAACAGGCCATTCCTCACTCTGTAATCATCACTGAGCCTAAATAAGTACTTGCAGAAAATCAGACACTTTCTAAAGTTTTTCCACTGGAATCAGAAGACAGGAGAATATTCCTGGAGGCAATCTCCAAATGCTTAAGGGACCTGCTATGGCCCCATTTTGTTCTAAATCAAGGTTAAGTGTTCAGGATTTAAGGAGCAGAATTGAGCAATCTGATAAACAAACAGCTGGAAATATGTAGGGAAGTGGAGGAAAATCAAATGATTTTCTTAGAAAGGGCATGTTCTTAGAAGAAATCTTCACAATAATGGGAACTTTCAACAAAAACTGTTCTTTTGGTACTTGTACATTTGGTCCACCAAACAGAAGAAAAAAATCTAAAGTGCAACACCTTCCCCAATGCAGATCTTTACCCTAAAGGCTTCTCCCCATCATTTTATGCTTTGTACTCCTGTTCCCACTCACCTTGCTTTGCTTTAGGAGGTACAGGCATATTAGTGAACTCATTCATTAAACGAACACTGAAACAGAAGGGAAGCAACAACTGGACATGAGCAGCAATTCAAGACTTAGAAAGACAAATAATAAAATTAGTTCATTGTCATTCTGACTGCCAAAAGACAATAAAATCAAAGAATATCACCACAAAATCTGGTTAAAGATGAGACATAAAAATCAACCTGATCATTGCAGTGAAACCCAGGTCTGGGCTGGGCTTGCACCTCTCACAGTTCCTTTTCACATATTAAACACTACATAAAACTGGTACTCCCAAGGTAACAAGAATTATCTTCCTTGACAAGCCAGGCAGTTGTAAATCACCAAGTTCATTACAAAAGTGTCACCCAAAAGCACACAAAAAACTTCTGGATACGTATGAACCTTTAATAACAGTCATTGTTAGGTATTTCTGAACGAGTTTAGTCAGATCCCAGACTTTCATTCCTTTCTCCCAAGCTACTTACAAACTGTCTAGCATTGGTGTGGAGGTGCACGGCCTCTGTGATTTGGAATACATTGGAATGGACTTCATTAAATGATACATTGGAGGGCAAGCAACCAAGGCTTGCAGGGTCTATGCAGTGGCATTAAGGAAATATGCACAAAATGGCACCTGTGTATTAACCAAATACTCAATTATATGCAAAATGACATGCAAAACACATCTGTATTTTTATTATGTAGATCAATCCAAGAATTAAACTGGAAAAGAAGATGAAGCTCTATCACAACATTAACCAGCAATGCACAGAAGTTAATACTAAAAGAACCCCAGCATCTTGTAACAAGCAGTGATTTCACCAACATTTTAATCACAGCAAAAACTTTAATTAATGTGTAAGGAGACATTTCATCCAGGAGCAGGAGAGGAAAACACTTTATAAAATTAACCATTTGAAAACTGGCAGGAGAGAACCTGGAACACATTTTCTGAGAAGAACGGAAGAAACCATCTGAAACTTAAAGGCTTAAAGGTGCTGAGTCACTTCTGCAACCAAAGCAAAACTGACTGAGATGTGAGACATTCTGCACTGCAAAGAGTTGGGAGCGACCTGGAAAACTCCAGAGTGTGCTGGAAGAATAATACTCTAAAAAGATCAAAATCTGTGCTCATTGGTGAGAGCAGTGAACAGAGGAAATGCATCAAAAACTGGAGGGAAAGGGAAATGACAAAATAAGGTATCGACCTCAACAGCTGAAGAGTGAGATTAAGTCGATTCCTACAGCGTGCAAAAACTGAGTAATAAATTCCCACGTAAAATTTCAAGATGTAAAAAATAGGAGCTAAGATGTGTGTAACCAAATGAGTGCAGAACTGGATATGTAAGATAAAAAGCTTTAGTGTGAAGCACAGTCATTGGTCTGGAAATGGTTTATTAGGGTCTGCCATGATCAGTCTTTAAATTGGTGTATAATATTTTTCACTAGCACTACCAGCACTAGAAGTATCCCAAGTGCCACCTGCACTCAGCCTTGCTGACATGGGAGAAAATTTTTTAAATTATTATTTATTTATTATAAAAACATTAAATTTAAAAGTATTTAAATTCTTTTTATTAATATCATCATATAGCACTGAGGGAGGGTGCTTTCTGCTTCCCAGGGTAAGTTATTTTTGCAGGAGAATACAACTCCAACTCATTAAGAGCAAGCTCATCTTCCATATGTAAGGCTGCAGAAGGATTAATTTAACTGCTGCTTTACACAGGTGATAAGACAAGGACAACCTGCTCACCACAAACCCAAATGATCCACTTACACAGCAAAACAAAGCCCAAGAGTAAGAGTTACTTCAAGTGCAAAAGAGAAACGATCACTTAAATGGATGCACAGAGTCATGGGGGAACACTGCTAGGAATTACAAGGCTTTCAGTCAGGAGAAGTTGCAGTTCTGAAATATTCTGACAGAGGTAACAAACTGCAGGGGAACCCTGCACTCCAGGTCCAGTGATCCAAAATCCTCCTGGATTTCTGGCTGCTACACTTCAACATTTTAACCACAGGAGCAGGATCTGGGAAGACAAACACTTCTATAAAATACTTACCAGAGTAATCCAGAAAAACTCTGACAGATATATTATACAAATATTAACTTAAGAGCATTATTTTTTTCCCAGGGAAGGATACAGCATTGATGTAGCACCAGTTTCCTTTGTTGATCAGCCCTCGGGGTTGCAAAGACACTGGTTTATGTATTAGTCTTACATTTTCCAGTATTTCTGCAGAATGAGAAACAGTAAATTGAGCATCAACAAAACTCTCGTGGGCATCAAGTAAATACCTGCTGCAGCATTACACAGTAATTCAAACCAATGAACAAAATTCCCAGAAACTCCAGCAAATGATTTTCACTCCATTTAAGCACTGCTCACATTCCAAATCAGACGTTATTTCTTCCACTGAAGACATCCTGGCATTCGGATCAGGAGATGCTGCCACAAACCTGATCACTGTCATTCCAAAAGAAGACCTATTGATTTGAATGTTTGTTTACCTAAATCCAGATATTTTATTTATATTGCTACATAGAGACATACACAGATATAAAATGCCATTAGATGAAATCATTTGTCACCAGTTTCAGGAAGCATTTCCCACATTTCTGCTTTGAAGGGAGAAGCCAACACAGCAGTCTCAGTTTAGAAGTTTCACCATCCACTATCTCAGAACATCTCAGTGCAAACACACAGACAGATGTGCTCTGCTCTTCAGAACAGGCTGTTTTATTTAAGACTTCCAAAATCTACGATAACAGCCTTACATAATGTAATTCCTACTCTTTCCTGCTTTCAAAACCTTCAGCAACAGCCCAAATTTAAAACTTAGAAACCGCTGCACATTATTAGTCTGTCCCAGTTATGAAACCAAGAGCAACACAGGCAGCTTTTCCAGGAATCCTGACCTGTTATTTAGGTACCTAAATAAGAACTGCTGAAAGAAAATATGGGAGCTCATATACTTTAAATTTGCAAAATAAGGACGAGATGTATACAAGACAAAATACAAATTGTAAGTAAATGTAGCAATTGTATACCAATGGGGTTGTTTATTTTTGTAAGAAATGGGCGGGGCTCTAAAGCCCTTATGTGCTATAAACTGGAAGAGTTTGAGCTCTTCACTAAAGGACTAAACAGGTAAAATGACATGACATAGGTACAAAAAGAGAGGTACAAAGCTGTAACTAAGCAGAGGAGGTGGCAGAACTGCAAATAAAATCCACGTCTTTCTACTTCCAAGCTATCTCCCTAAGATCATATTTCCTGCAGATAACACCAGTTCTAACCAAATAAAAGCGACAAAAAACAGAGAATTTTAAATTCAGCTGTCTATTACATCAAGAATATGCCATCTGAAAGACCAGATAGCAAAGAAATTTAAAGTGGAAGACGTAGCACACATGCAGAAGAGGATTTTTTTCTATGAGGGCTAAAATATGTTATTAAATTACTGCTGAAGTACTTCAGAATGTATTGTTAGAGCAGCAACATTTGAACTGTGTTCACACATACAATATTAACTCATCACTGTTGAAAATAAGGATAAAAGTAATGTGAAAAGTTTCTATTTTTCATGTCTACCAATAACTTTTTACATTAACTCTTTTCTCCCCCATTTTTGCATCATGCTAAATAAAGATATTGTTAGGACCTTTAGCATCCTCTTGTGGTCACAAAGCTGCTTTGTGAGCAGACTCCAGTGCAATTCCTGGGAGTTTTGCTTCTTTTAACAAAGGCCTGGGTTTGTGTACAGCAATTACATTCAGTAGCACATTTCCAATTTACATCTAACATTTACATGGTGCCAAAAAGAACTTTTACAAGAGTATCAGAAGAAAAATACACTCACAACCATGAGAAAATCTTAAACTTTCAAAACCTGTTGGAAAGCTCTTGTCATTACCCAGAAAATTCATTTCTTTTGGAGGGTGCTGACTTGGGAAATGAGGCAATATTTAGATATTTCTGTTGGTACACAGAAAGTATTTTGCTGAAGTTCATGCACTCGGTTTTGTTATTACAAATATCACTCAATTTTTTTTTTAAAGGTGATTTCCTAATCAAAGCAAGTCCAAAGTTTAATGAGAGAGAAGCCCCGTGGATACGGTGTCCATGCTGAAGAGATAAGAGTGGTTACAAGTCAGGAACTGAACACTTGGCTTAAGGCCCTGATTTAGAGAATACTGTGTCTTGTCACTCAGGTCTTTCCTCAAATCTGGACAGTGATTAAAAAAATCCCAGGACAACACTGCTGGATGACCCTAAACATTTCTGTAAGAATGCAGTTTGAATGTGCAATAGGCTGCATTTCTGAAGTTTATAAAAGCCCCCAGACCCTGTATGCCTCCACAACTCCTTACTCAAAGCATTTACTCACCTTTACAATGAGAAAAAAAATCTACTATATAACATTGAAACATCTTTCTTACATTCTGAACCAATTTCTTTGTATCACTTCTCTTGGCAGAACTGTGAGTTGCCATCTTTTTTATTAATTTGTTTTGTAAATTTAGATTTACATCCATGGTCACTCCAACAATATCACCTGAGACAAATCCAAATTTTCCATATTTGCCCACATGGTGTTTAAATCTTACTTCCACTTTTGCTGCTGCACTATGAAATTTTCCTTCAGAAGGAATGCCCAAAGACTGCCATTGCATCAAGTCCTCAATACCACAATTAGTTTTCGTCCATGTTTTCCATGTAAATTGTTATTAACACACACTGGGGGGAAAAAAACCAATTTTGTCTTCTTCAGCATTAATAAAGACACCCATCAACTCCCTAAAACTTCCAGAGCCTTTTCTCTAATACTTCTACAATTAGTTCTTCACACTGTACTTGCATTTGGTTTCTGTTCTGCTGTATCCTTCCACACTTGCATTTACTGGATTCCCTTCCTTCTAATTTAAAATCGTTCCGGATTTAGTCAGATCTTAAATGTTTCTGTTCTTCGATTCATCTGAAATCCTGCCTGCTGTAAACAGATTTTATGGGCACTGTTACCTCCATCATCCACAGTGAAAACACTGAAAGAGAACAGGATTCAGAAAATTGTTTTAGATTCCTTCACTGCAATCTTTCCTAAGATTACCAAGAACAGTTAAAAGACTACTCAGAGAACCCACAATTATCCAAACACTTATTTCCTTAGCTTATTTACAGCATTATAGAAGGCATTATTAATTATCAGGTTATAATTGTAGGGGACCAACTGTGAAATGTGGCAAGTAAAGCCTCGAAGAGTCTTATTTTTTACCAATACCATTTATAACCTTATTATCCCTTAGATATTCATTACTAAATGTTTTTCCTAGCATCTAAATTAGGCTGTGGTGCATAATTACTACAGTTGTCCCTTTCTAAACACACAAGTGCAGCACCTGCACAGCCAGTACATCTTGGACACTTGTTAAAATTAAGTCTTCAGTATTTCTCATCAAGATTAGCATGAAATTTGTCTGTTCTATTTATTTTCTAGTCCTGTCACCTTTTTATCTTGTGTAGCTTCTGTGTAAATTTGAAGCCAAAGAAACCACAGATCTCTGCAGGTTGAATCAAGCATCATGACATTATCTCCAAGGTGCCTGTGAATCATTAACCTCTCTTGTAATAACTGCTGAAATTTGTCCCTGGAAAAGCAACTTCCCCTCTTGTGTGCTGAGCACCTGTTCTAAATAAAAACTGTACAGAAGGATCTCAGCACTGCAACACTGGGTGTTTGTAATTTATTAATTTTGCCTGTTAACTCAAGATACTTCAGGTGTAGAGTTTATCTGTGTGCAGCACCCAAAGGCACTTGGGGTTAAAAATTCATTCCCATTGGCATGAGTTGAAGCTATTGAATTCCCAGCAAATCCAAGGGGACAATCTCAACTCAGGCACAGGGAGAACAAGGCACCCACCAGCAGCTCTCTCTGCCAAACACACAGAGCTCTATGTACCCTCCCACAGTGATGCTCACCGAGGCAGGAGATTTGGAATTAAATATGTACAGAACAGAGCAAATGATCTGTCTGCAAATCATGAACTGGAATCCTGTAACACATTTTTGAGTGTGGGGGTACGAACAAAGCACTCAGGTACCTGTTTTCCAAACAGGATGGAGAACACTCAAGTACATGTAAGCAAAACAAAGAAAAACACCTTTTGGCACAGATTACATGGCATTCAGATCTTCAAGTGAACATTTTACACTGAAAGCAGCAGCATCTGAATTACAGGAATTGCAGCAATAGCTCCTACCTAAATCAGCTACAATGAGCAGATGAATTCCTTTTATCCCACTGCCCAAACAGCAAGTTAATAGGGGAGGTGCAGAAGTAAACTGGATAAAAGTTACATTTGTGTTTTACTGCAATAAAGACAAAATAAAAAGCTCTGCTCCCACCTGGTGGCAAAAAATAGTACAGAAACAGTGAAAGTCTAGAAAGTTAACTTAGAGCTGGAACAGCTTGGAAAAGATAAAAAACTTTTTCCATTTATAATGGCAAGCAATCCTAGCTTTATGACTGTGACAAAATAGTTTTTAGTTAAAAATCATTACCAAATGATAGACTGAGATTTTAAGACAACGTTTTCCATATGGGTTCATACAGACTGTAATCACCTGCTTTTATATAGAGATATATATATAGTTTTAATACAGTGTTTGTGACACCTAAATGGAAAATACACTGAAATATAAATTATTCTGACATCTTTTCTCTCAACAGACAATTCTGAGTAATGAAACCATTGCTGAGTAAGGAGGGGAGGAGAGGCAGCACACACTTCTGGGCACTCTGAACATCATCTTCAGGTCTCTGTTAAGAGTGGAAATCTGACTTGAAGCTGTCACATTGAAAACAGCCCTGTCCTTGTAAATCAGCTTGTAGCATAAACAGCAGGATTCTGCACAAGCCTTCTCACACATGGACCACTTCACAGATTTAAAATAATTACTTTGGTTCAAACACTCATGAGTCAGTGACACAAAATGCACCCAACTGGGAGAACTTAACAGTTTCTGGCTCAATCTGTACAACCAACCTCCTGCACTTTCCAGTATTTCCCATTAGGACAAATACAACAGGACCAAGAGTCAAAGCCTTTGTATCACTCATTCATTCCCTGTCCTGATGTCCTCTCTGGACAGCCCCTTAGGGTAATTCTTCAACTGGGAATAGCTAGCACTGGTTATGGATAAAGCAATACTGTTTGTAATGGTTAAAGATAATGCTAACATTGGAAGGACAGACCTCTCAAACAGCATCTCAGTAAATATGATATTTCCTGAATAGAAATTTCTGAAGCAAGACCTATGCAGACAATACACTCCAGCTGCTGTTTAGTGCCCAGGAATTTCAGTTACTTTGGCAGAAAAAATAGTAACACTCTTCCTGTAATGGAATACACTACAAAATTGTAAATACTGGATAATATAACACACCATTTCAGAACAAACCTTTCTAACATACTCTCCTTTTTGTAACAGCACAGAGCTGAACACAAGCAGCCTATTTGAAACCACAGATCACTTGCACAGACTGTTTGACAAGTTGTTTGACAAGCAGCAATAGTTTCACCGTATCTGGGATAATGACATGGCAATGCCTGGTTGGAATGTTTACTCAGGGGGATACAAATTGGCTTATTCAAATGACATCCTTCATGCAGTGTTTGAACAGTCGGCTCATTACCAGAGGAATGTTCTCTATCAATATTGCACACTCCTGTTTACAAGCAGAGTTAATACCCTTCCAGTGTAACATCCACTCGTGTGTATTAACTATACCTGCAATCTTTATGGCTACAGGATCCTCTGAAACTGGAACAGGTCCCTCTTTGACTTCAACCTGTTTTTCAGGGACCAGAGGAGATGTGGCAGGAGGGGTATACTTAGTCTCAACATAGACCACAGATGTGGAAGCAGAGGGCTTGGAATTGTGAAAAAGACTAGCCCACGATTTTGCAGGCTGATTAACAGGGACTGATCCTGCAAGCGGGACCGTTGCCTCAGTAGTAGGTGAAGCTTCCTCAGGCTTAGCTTGGTCTGAGTCAGTGCTTTCCACAGTGTGCAATTCTACCCCATTGGCAGCTGTGTCCTCACCAGAGGATTCAAGTGTTTGTCCATTAGTAACGCCAAGAGTTTCAGTAGTATCAGTACCAGCATAAGACTGTACAACAGCTGTCCTTAGGGGGCTATCTCTGATGGCCTCTGAGGGGAGGCAAAACTGTTCAGAATTAGGAAGGCGGCATACCTCGGGCTGCCCGGCAGTCCTGCCGGGGGCTGCGGCGCCGGGCTCGGCACACGCAGCTCCGGCCAGGAAGTCCACAGAGCTGGCGGGGCTGCTGCAAGTCCTCGGCGTGGCCAGGGAGGGGAGGTCTCCTGCCAGCTCCGTGTCCTCCGTGCCCAGGCTGTTGAGTGCGGCGGCCGTGGCGTGGCCGTTCACCAGCGCCTCTGGGGCAGCCACGCCGTCAGGGACATCTTCCAAGTAACTGTAGTATCCAGGGGGTCTTTTTTTCTTCTTTTTCCGCTCCCTCTGCCCAAGGCCGCCAGCCAAGCTGTCGTTTTCAGCGTTGGAGCTGCTGTCCAGAGCCAGGGTGGGGTCACTGAACTGGCAGTCAATGGAGTTGTAGTTGGTGTCACTGAGAGCATCATCTGGGGTTTTCTGAGCAGGTGCACAGCTGAGAATGAATTCTGGAGCCTGAGGATTCAGAGTACTTGAAATACTGTAGTCGGTGTTATTTAGGACAGATGACTGAGTCTCAATAACTTCATTAACACCAAATTCAATTCTCTGATACTCTTCTCCTGGACAAGAGAAAGCAAATCTGTTAGAGAATCACACTGAATCAAAAAGCAACAACAACAAGGGAAAAAAACTCCCTATTTTCCTGTAACTCCACAAACAAACTACATTTCCCCAAACAAAAGTAATTCTCATTCTCAATCATAAAGGCTTTTGTAAGATCATTTTTTAAAGATTCAGGTTATCTTAACCAGAGTTACGTAATTTCCAAATCACTGCACAGCTCCTGCACATAGCCCCTATTAAATTCACCTCCTAAGAGAAACAATTAAAGTCCAATGACTATAGGAATAATCTGCAATAAATTAATTACTGGATAATTGCCTATAAAATATGATGTAATACTTAACTCCAAGCTTTATCTCAACCCAGTCTGTTCGACTGACAATTACAAAATCTAAGCCTTTCCATTTTTAACTTTTCCCTATGTGAGGTTTGGTTCTTGAGGGGCTGGGTTTGGTTTTCCTGGTGTGAATTATCATAGCCAAAGATTCATCACAATCCTTAATAATGGAAGAATATTTCATTAATTGCCTGGAACATTGCAATTAAAGCTTTTGTGGAACACTGCAATTACAGCTTCTGAACCTCTAGGCTCATTGATAACTTCTTTAATTTTATCACAATTGGATTTATTACTATGTAAGAGTAAGGATATATATGAGTCCAGGATTTTATGACATGAAATACAACAGATACTGCTCAACATAAATCAGCATTCAGCTTGTATACAGGAGTTGTACTGAAAAATTATGAACAGGTTTTTTTGTTTCACTGATTTATTTATTTCCCTTGGAACTAAAGAAATACTAAGAAATATTCTCATGGTGCGCTGCAGCCTCACAAAATATTTTCAGTCACCAGGTTCTGCCATTTCATGGAATTTATTGTTATAACGTATGTGTGCTAACTGGTAACACTGAATACTTCAGCTACAACTATTTCTGTAACTATCAAGTAAAGATATAAAATTAATGAAACAGTTTCAGGAATTTTGAAGGCAAGCTGATATTTTAAAGCTCTGTAGGTCTCTATGGTATGTATGTTACGGTTTCAAAGACATTATGTTTTAGTATTTTGTGTTTCCTCAACAATGGGGGCTGAAATATGCATATCCAATTTTTAAGACTTACTGTGGAAACAAACAACACTAGTTATTAATTCCCAAGGAATGTAAGTGGATACACCACGAAACTTTTAAGATTTTGTGCAACTTATGTTATGCATGACATATCAACAAATGAATATTTTGAAGTACAGCACAGGAGTCACTAAAATGAGGTGGATTTTTTTTTTTTTTTAAACACAACAAAAAGCAACCAACAGTTCCCACAAAAGAAGTGATTCATTCACACACCTAAAGAAATAATCCTATAGGAAAACAATCTAGTGGAGAATATTTTGATATATGACTGTCAATGTAACAGTTTTGCAACTTTCTGGATACTTTCTAGAAAAGTCTGCTAACAAATATTTTAGCTTTAAAAAAATGTGACAGGAACAAGAATCTGTATTTTTTAATATCAAATGAAGAGTAACAAACATTCAACGTGTGTTCAGGTCTGACTTATCCACGTGATACCAACATATTATGATTTAATGAACAAATGACAAAGATGTTAATTGCTTTTCTGCTTTGATCTATTAACCTGACTACATGAGAAGCGAACATGTCACACACCAACTTCAATCTTGTTGCCAGTCAGACTAAAGGAGACTTTTTTAAAATAAAAAAGGGTAAAAATTCCACACACATCTGGATTCTCTACATCATCTTAAGAAGAAAGTGAATTTCAAATTTCTAATTTTTTTCCCTCTCCCTGTGAGAAAGTATTTCTAACACCCTGTCTATCTGTCACTCACCAACCACTTCTGCAATCCCTGACGAGCCATCACCACCCAGAAGAGAGGGCTGAAGTTTCTTTTTTAAAAAACCAGCAGCCTGGAGCCAGGGAGGGGGGAAGCTGTGCCTAATCTGCTCTGAAGAGGGAAGGGCTGGGAGAGCTCAGGCAGCACCTCCTGTTCCAGGGGCTGTCAGTGCCCCTGAGCCTGAGCTGACCGTGCACACACAGCTCCAAACCAGCCACAGCTTTCTCTGCTTGCAAATGCCAAGTTTTGGGGGATTTAAGGGATATCAAACCACAACAAAACCATTCCTCATTAGTTTATCTGTTTATGGAGTGACTCCTTAGCTCAAGCATGAACCAAGAGCTGGTTCTTTCTAACCTTTGTTACAACAGCACAAAGCACAGGCAACAACTGGTAACACCCAATATTCCTCCAGCCTTGATACAAATTAATTACTGGGCACATTTCAAATCCTACCACTTCAAGTAACCCAGGACTTCTTCTTTTCCAAAATCCGTGTTAAAAAATGCAATAATTGCTTCAAAACAAAGAATGTGGTTTCCCTTCATGGGCGAGGCCACAGCCCCAAGTCCAAGCTGTCATGTCTGTACCCCTGTCCTGGTCCTCTCTCCCCAGCAAGCTGCCAGCATTTGTGTGACCCAAAGCTAACCTAGCAAAAAACATCATCTAAGAGAGCATTTTTTCTAGTTTTGGTGAATTTATCAGTTTACTGTACACTAAACAACCACAAGAGCCCACTCAGGGCTAGTGGGGAGGAGAAAACAGAACAAATCCCTTACAGTTATGGCACAATGAACATTGTAGGCTGAAACCTTGCCAAGAGCATAACTGATGTTGTAGCATTTAACATACAAATTAGGAAGCTACAGCTGAGCAATTAATCTTTGCACCTTACAGCAGGATTAGAATAATAAATACCAGTAGCTACTGTATAGTTAGTCTTTGGAATGACTGGCAGAAGCTCATTTGCTGTAAGATTGTCAAGTTCATTTGAGAAAAATAAGAGGTACTTTTTTTTTCCTTACTTGTTTTGACTTTCCACTTTGCTTCAGGGCATCTTTGTTTCAATCTAGTTCACAGCTCTATTTCTGAATGGACTGAAACAGATCTCTCTGCCATGAACAACATGGCACACATATTGAAACAAGCACCAACAGATGCTCCAAGAACAGTCTATGTACAATCCCAAAATCTGTGAATGCACAGTTTATTAATTAGTGTGAACAGAGCTCTGCATATTAGAGCTTAAGCCATGATTTGATTCCTCCTAGTAGGTATTAACAGATATTCTAATTCTGTAATAAAGTTAAACACTGAAGATAAGTATGGAAAAAAATGAAGACTATGGGGAATGGTAACAGGGTGTGTGCCATCATTTATAAATATAAATATGCTGCATAACCAAGCATTCCAGTTTAGTTTGCACAGCTTCCTATGCAGCCATCACAGTGATAATGTGCATGCACAGTACAGTGCAAGCTTGTTAAAGACATTTTTCAAGCAAAACCTAATTTGCTGTCATTACCTAATCTCAGGGCTGGGAGGGGTTCTCTCAAGGTCTACGAATGATCTGAAAGACATTTGTACAAACCATCTTTCTGTATGGCTTGTGAACATTAAAATCTCAGTCTGAAAGAACAAAACTTGAATCCAGTTAGACAATGCAATATATGACTGGATGTCCCTGTCACCAACAGGCAATTCACATCACATGGGCTTTTTAAAGACCCTTTCTAACCCCTACTTAAAACTACTCAGGATCCTAAAACTGGTCTTGTACTAAATAAAACTCCTGAATTGTCAGAAGTGTTGCTGATCTGCTTTCAAATGGGACCTGTGGTCCTTCTTTCTGACTGCCTATTATCTTGTTTGTCTTTAAATGTAAGGCCAAAGTCTCCAAGCACAATGATCAGGTGTTCTTAAACATTAATGTGTAGTTTGGTCCTCTTTTGACTCCTTTTGAGAAATGTTCAGTCAGATATTGCATGATTTTCTAAGGAGATCTGGAGTCATTTTCATTTACATCTGGGTAAGTCTCAGCTTCCTTGCTCTCCTCTGCTTCAAGGAGGAAACCAAAAACTAATTTACCTGCTGCTTAAAATACTGATAGTTTGGTTTAACTACAGAGAGTGAGGATCCCAGGGCAGCTCCCACCTCCCTGGCCATTTCCTGAAGGTCAGAGGCAGGAGTTGAGGCAGACAAGACCTGAGAGTGTTACAGCTTTAAAAGGGGAAATCTGTAATATATTTTTACATCGTCACACTTTCATCAAGAGATTAAAAAACCCAAACTAGGATTCTCCAGAAAAATAACCAAGCCAGGCAGAAACAAGAATCAAAGGGAGCACAGAACAGAGCACTGCTTGCAGAGCAGTCTTGCTGTAACTGCTAGAAAATACTCCTGCTGTGGCTCTTCAGCCCCACTCACTTTCACAGCCACATCCTACAATGTTTCCATAGGACTCCAAGACTGTGGCACAAAGAGGAATAAATGTCCACTGTAATTAGCTGTTCAATGCAGGATTTTCAAAACCTCTCACAGACATCATTCAGTAAAGGAATTTTAAAAACCAACCTGCTTAATATATCTCTGTGCTGAGCAAGTTCTAACAATTATACTTAAAGAGAGGTTACAGTAAATCTCAAGAAAGTGTCACAACCTTGAAGTTAAAAAAAAAAAAACTTGATTTCTTACCATCATGAAACTTACCTGTGGATTTAATACCACATGAAACTGTTTCATTGTATGGGGGGAGCTGTACAAAAAAGAAATGAAACTTATTTAAAGGCAAAGCAAAGCTATGAACATTTGATATCAGTTTCATTTGAAACATCCGAATCCTTTAAAAATAACATCATAATTGAGATTTGATTTTCGGAGAGGATGCCTTGAACTCATGCTTCTATATTTATCAAATCCCACACTGCAGCTTCAGGTGTCCTTGCAGATTACCACAAGCACTGACAGATAATCTTGGTTACACACTACAGGCTCACCAACCTCTCAAGCAATTCACCTCCCAGCATCAGGATCTTTCTTCATCGACTCACTCCGATCTTAGGATGAGGAACATATCCTCTTTTTATACAAAAACTGAGGACACATCAAATTATGAAATGATGAAACAAATTTCTGCACAGCCAACAATCATCTAAACCTTTTGACTCTCAACCTGCTCCAGTGTGGTTCTTGAAATGTTTCAGCTAAGGTGGATTCTTGAACACACTGATCAGTCTAAGCATAAGAGTTTGTAAATACAGCTTTTGTCTGAACAGGGGCATCACTTCATGGACTCGGGGGTTGACAGGATCCCTGCTATGGTGTAAGCACAAGGGGGCAATTTCTAACCCCACAACTGCCCCTAAACCCCCTCAGCAGCTGAAAGCTTCTCCTGTGCATGCAGGAACTGGCAGCCATCACCACACTGCATTCCAGCAGCTCCCTGGAGAACATGGAACTAGTTCTGCAGTGGGAGACAGAACACTGAGGGGACAGTGCAGCTTTACAGTGCTATTCTAAATAGCAATTCAATGGTGAAACAAATAAAGGATTTCTTTATTGAAGTTTTCGGTTCTCTAAAGCTACTTATATACCTATATATTACCTTCTTAATGCACTGCAGACACCAGTGCATCAGAAGTGGCAAGAAAAATATTCCTGAAATTCCACTGCAAAAGGATATAAAAGAACACCTGCTGTAAAGCCATGAGGTTTCTGAACCTCAATACATCTTAATATATCATCTTTTCAAGTCAAAAATGAGAATCAGTGGGTCAAGCTCCAGAACCTACTATTTATATTAATTTTGAACACATGTTCAATCTAATTTTAGAGCTAAAAAAATTACTCTAAATGTCTATAACAAACAGTTTATGATAAACCTTGCAATTTTTGGTTTTATTCCAATCAAAGACCTTCAGAAAATAGAAAGATTTTTTAAAAAGTAGTCAGCCTCTTGGTCCCCCACATATCTGATTAATCAAAAGCACCTTTGCACAGCTGACTTGTTCCATACAGTTGGGTCATGTGAACCATCTTAGCCAACAGGTATGTGACAGAACACGTGTCACAAATGTCACATGTAAAAGGGACATTTTAGACAATCTTTAGCTTTAACAACTCCCTTGGGTCTGTGGTTAAGGGATCTCAGAGGGACACCTGCACATGCCAGGATTGTCCCCAACACAATGTGTGTCAAACACCACTGCAGCATTATCATCTCTGTCTCGTCCTTCTTGAATTTCACCCTGCCTTTTTCAGACCAATTTTTTACACCAATTAGTACAAAACTAATAAGCATCATTTTTATTTCACCATCCAGGTAATTAAAACGTTGAACTGAACCAGATCAAGGACAAACTTAAGGAATGTTGTTTAACAGCTCTTTAACAGCTCTATACAGCCCACCAGTAAGTGGTACACTGAGACAGAAAATGAAGTCACACTGGTTCAGATGCTGCAGGTTCACACTTGGAGAACAGCTTTGCATAAGTCAAGATATGACATTTTCATCTTCCCCAAGGTGAGTGTTGGAACAGCTGATGGGGGGCACTTCAGGTGACATTTCATGGGATGAAAATGTCCCACTGCTGTGACTGCATTTATGGTGGGAAAACAGCAAGATCATCACAGTTAACAAGTATTACCTACAGGTCTCTTCTGATTCCACAGACCAGAGACACAGTTCTCCCCACAGAAGAGCAGAAATGCTCTTTTTCCTTACTGAACTTCGCTCACTCCCTACCCCACCCCATTCCCTTCATGCCCTTTCATTGTTCAGCAGTTTATTACACTAATTATCCTTGGAAAATTAAGCTACAGGAAGCTAAGTCCCATTAACAATGGTTTGTAAACTGTGACAAAAGGATTTCCCCATCTACAGCTCGAGTGTTCGTTTCCTTTATGTTGAGAGGGCAGGATGGAAGCATGACTGAAATGTTTGAATGGAAATGTCTGGAGGAAATACATGGAAATTGACCCAGAGGAAAATTATTTTTCAAGTCTGGAGATTGGGACAATGGGACAAAACTCTTCCCTACGAAGGAAAATGGTTTCATCATTCTTTACCAAGAACTACAGAGAATAAGAGCCTGCAATACTGTGAGTGGGTAATGAACTTGGACACACAAAGACAACTGTTTCCACTCTGGGGGTCTCTCTGTCACTCTGATTAGCTCCTTACTGATGCACTTCTCAGAGCTCACACACAGCCTTCCTGTGAGCACAGCTCTGAGGGTTAGCAGTGCTTCACCTGGCCAAAAATATTAAGAACTCCTGTGCTTCAAAAGGATCCTTAGAGTTAAAAGCCCACTTTACAAGCAAGAACTCTGCTGGGCAATTTCTCAGTATCTACCCCTCAAAAAAACTCCACCAAAGCTGAGGTACAGAGCTGGAAAACTCATTGTCAACATCCTACCACTACTGTCCAGCTCTGAAAGATGACAATCAGAAGGTGGAATCATTAATTTATATCTAAAAATTTACTCAATATCCACATACATGGAAGGAACACTACTGAATAATATCTTCAGTTTGTAAATTAGAAAGCCAAGTGAACGATAACTACATGTATTGCTGTATTTCAAATTCACAAAAGAGATGGAGCTTTCAAATGTTATTTCTAAAACAAGTTTAAAGTAGATCTTACCTCAACAGAGCATCGTGGAGTCACAAAGAACTGATTAAATTCATCAGGGCTGAACTCCCCAAAAATATACTAAAAATAAAAGAGAAGGATCTTTGTTAAAGGACTATTTGTATTCAATACAAATAATAAATTCATATTAAAATCCATTAAGATACTAGAATTTAAAAATACCTGTGTGCTGGGAGTCAGAAACTCTACCCATTTGCATCCCAACTCCCATCTTGGTTCCTTCCTACATCTTTAGCAAAGAACTTTAAGCTCTGTAACTGTATACAAAGCATTTTCCTTCAAATTCCCACTGGAGGTGATCACAAACTGCTCCTCATCCCATGACCAGTTTAAAATCATCATGCAGGGTGAGGAGCTGCACTAGTTCATAAAAGTCCCAGGCAAAGGCTGGTCTGCCTTCTAAAGACAACCTTCACAACAGAAAGAAACTCAAGAATTCCATCTCCAGAGTTCTGCTAAACTGATGAGCTACTGTACCTGAGAGGTCAAGCACAGAACTGAAACTGCTTAGAAACTCTAAATAGCATTAATTTTGTTATTCCAGAAACTCTCCATAACAAACCTAAGATAAAACACCTTTCCCCATCTTCCTGCAGCTTTTCAGATATTTTGCATCTAGACACTCTCTGAAAAAAAGTACCTAACAAGACCACAAAGAAAATTACACTAAAACGAGAGTTTATATTCAATCTACAGAAAATAAAAGATTCCCAATGAAAAGCCCTGACCTGCTGGCATTTCACAGCACCTGGAACTTTCTATAAACTTCCACCTCCAGCTGTAATTGACTGAATAGCATCCAAACTTTCAGGGCAGAGGTATTAGGGCAAAAAGAAGTTGGACAAAAAGCTGAATAAACTGACAAAACAGACAAAGAGGACTGAAAACTGCTGCTCTTGGCATGTGGAGGATCTTGACTTCAGGAGTCACTAGTCAGAAATGCTGTGGATGACAGCAGTCAGTCTGGCCCAGAACATCACAGCCTCCACTCCCATTTATCTCTGTGTTATCCCAGGGTCATTCTGAACAATTCTTTGCTCTCCTCCATCCTCCCACCAGAAAAGCTTTTCCAGCAGAGGCAAGTCTTGCTCGTGGTAAATCCTCAGCTTGGCTGTTATAGAGATGCAACAACTCAGAGTGGGAGTTGAGCCAGAGAAAAGAATTCCTAAAATCTGGGAAATCATCTCTTGTGAAGCACAGGCTGCCACCACACACTGCACACACAATAACCCAATCACAGGACTTTTTTCAGAGTTTAGGTCATTTATTCCAATGGAACTTGCTGTTTACACGACTCACAGCCATCTACACTGAGAAATTTCAAAGCTTAACTGAAAGCCAAATTCCACAGCAATTACAAACCATAGTTTTCTTACACAAAAAGTGATTTATCACCCATCACTTTTACGTGTGGCAGAGTGTGCCCATTTTAATGGCCTTCAGGGTTTTTAAACACATAGTAATGTAATCTGGTTTAGACTACAAACAACTCTAACAGTCAAAACAAACTGGAACATCTGTGATTCAAAGGGTGAAGAACAGTTAAACATTTAAGGCTTCAAAAACTCTTCCCACAGCCAACTGCTGCCCACCAAGGTAGAATCCAACACCCAAAACCCAACACATCCCTAAATTGTACCCAAGTGGCTTCACAGTTCTTGGCACAGGACTCGGGCTTGGTTTATGCTCTCAGTATAACCAAGGCATTTTTATTCAGCAGTATATGAACTAGAATTCATCGTATTCCAAAAACAAATCTAGGAAAATCACTTGCTGGCTCATCACTAAATTATGTTTTAAGAGGTATTTTTGATGCAGTCATGCAACAGAACAAAACAATTTCAAGTGTAGTCTATTAAAAGTTATATAAATCCAACCCTAACTCCTCCATGCAATAATGTAACACAGACATTTCATTTAGTAATTTTTAAGCAAAGTATCAAAAGCCTGGTACTTCTTTCTGAGTTTCTTTTTTAATGAGGAAACACAAGATAAAAAATTGAACAAAGTGATAATTAATACGACTGTAATGAACTGTTTTAATGGTGTATTCATATAGAGAAATTTGTGTCTTTGCAACTCTTCCTGCATAATTTAAAACAGGACTTTAAATATTTACCAACATCCAGTCCTAGTCAGACTAAAGCTCAAAAAACCCATCCCATTTGGGCTTGAAATAAACTGAATTTTATCTATTTGTTTTTATTTACCAATGCTTTACACCTGCATTTAGTCACCAGTTCAAAGATCCCCACACAGTAACTGAGAAAAATACTGTTCTAAAACAAACTTAAGGAGTGATGATATTAAACTTGCCCAGTTTAACCAACCTCCCTCTGCCTCCAGCCAAACTCACCTCTCCAGAAATAATTTCTGCAAAGTGGACACAATTTTCTACCCTTTTCGAGACACAACTACGCACTCAAGTGAAAAAGAACTGTAATATCACATCCCCTGGCAAGTATAACAATCCCTACCAAAAAAAGAAAGGATTCAGAGGTGGGGGAAAAAACCAATGTATTTTAAGTCATTTGAAAGACACTGTAACTCCCTGCCTGCTGTCCATCCACCCACCCCTTTACCCAGCCCAAGGGATCAGTGTACCTGCCACTCTACAAGTCACCTACGTAAGAAAATAATTGATTTAGCTCTAAAAGAGCATCAGCATTACTGCAGGACTTACCCTCCACCATTAATTCAAATTTAGGTTTTCCTGTGCCTGAAATGCCCAAGTAATAAGAAATTTTAAGCAAGAGAAGACTAGGATTTTATAAAAAGTAACACACCCTTACAAGAACAACCTTTTATCAGCATGAACTTTTGGGGTCCTAGATTGCACCCTCAAAGTTACTCCACCTAATCTCAAAATTCCCAAAGCTGCCTTTTTTTCCAAACTGACAAATAAAACCTAATACTGGGAACATCAAACACTTAATTTAATAACTTACACAACTTACCAAGCTACTCACAATCAGCATTAATTTCTCCCCCACTCTATAAATAACATTTTAACACATGGCAGAGATACATCAGCACGTGTCAAAGCTTGGCCAAACCCATTTCAGATGATTTCAATTCCAATTTTAGTATTTTCAAGTGTGCAAGAAACACATACCCATCCCAACTACATCAAACTGATGCCTTTAATGCCCAACTAACCTGCCCCATGCTGTCTCAACCTCTGATCTTGTACGTCACACGACTTCAAGGTCCCACTCAGGGATAACAGCCGGGCTTCACAAGCCCCAAGGAGAAGTGGGAGTCAGACACAGAAAGCTCAGGGTCAGCCCTGGAGCAGGTGAGAGATTGTGCTGTGCCTGAGATAAGCTGCTTGTCCTGCACCATCACTGCTGTGCCAAGGCAGCCACAGCCTCTCACCTGCACAGCTCCCTGAGCGAAGGCTGGGCACTGCACATGAACACAGAGCTCACCTGGCCCAGGCAGCAATGGCCAGGCCCATTCCTATCAATAACACAGAAATTCAGGATCTGGCAGCATACAAACCCAAAATATTAAAAAACATTAGCCATGGAAAGCTGAAGTTTAATTAACAGCTCTCTACAAATTTCTTGTTAAGACAAAAAAAAAAAAAAAAAAAAAAAAAAAAAAAAATCAAGCTTTCTCCAACACTGTTTAACATTCAATTGCTGATTTCAAAAATTGACTTTGATTTATAGCCTCAGACAAAAACACAGCTGCTTGAAAAGCATGTTAAACATTAGTCCATGGTGTCAGTGTTCACTGACAGGAAAGCAGAAATAAATCTTAGGAGATCCAGGCTCACACCAAGACTGAATTTGAACAAAAATCTAAAGAGAACATTGGGAGAAAGTTTTGAAAATTTCTGAATGTAACAATACCCCCAGACTTACTTTCAAAGATACCTAATCCCTAAGAGGCTTAATTCAGTCCCATCTGCCCTCCCTCTCCTTCTCAAACCCTCTCCACAACCTATATAAGAGCTGTCTGTCCTGGCTCCTGTGAAAGAATCCTCTGGCACTTTTGGGAGCACGTCTCTCCCTCTCCTCCCCAGATGATTTAACTCTGCAGAGCCATCACTGACCCTGCACTGAGTGTGCTCAAGGGTCCCTTAGGACACCTCAGCCTGGGGAGTTGATTTCTGTCACAAACTAAGAGCAGCATCAGAACAAGTATCAAACAAATCCCAGTGACCTTCCACTTGCAATTGTATTAAAAAAAAAAAACAGATGGAAAATAATAACCTCCTCTGCAGGGAGGCAGGGGTGTGTGGAAAGAATGAGGCTTTGTGGAATTCCTGGAAAAGGGGGATACACAGGACAGCTCTACCTCTGCTACCTTTCCACTTCCTCGTCAGTGCTACCAAACTTCTCCTTTGGAATGGAAAAACACCACCAAACCCAAAACATACTGATGGATCCATTCCATCCTGCAATTCTCAACTGCAACCCAAACTGACCATTTGCCAGAGATGTACAATTTTAACAAACACATTAAAATTACCATGATTTAACTAATGTGAGTAAACCTACACCAACATAACAAAATGCTTTGCTTACACTGCACAATCAAGTATTTATGTATTTTCTATCCAGTATCTTCCATATTGAGGTTCCATAATCAATCACTTAAAAGAGACAGTTATTCACAGCTTTCCACCCTGTTTTTTAAATACTGGTTTCAACATCCACAAGTTCCAAACTTCTGGGAGTTTTCAAATGTGAATCTCTTCTTGCAGACGTCACATGTATGAGACCAAGGATGAAAATAAAACTAACAATGCTTGAATAAATCTTAAAAATGAGATCATTTTAGACAGGGTATACCTAAAATATTTCTCTTCAAAAACTAACACTAACAACCAGCACATTAATTAAAGAAAAAATTGCAAAATTAAACATACTTTATGCAATTCTAAAATGCTATCTTTTCTCATTAAGCTGCTGGTGACACGGGTGTTCCAGTACTTCAAGTTTAATTTCTTTGCCTTACTTCCACCTATCAAGATTTTGCAATTGAAGTTTGGGCACTGAATGTAAAATACTGTCATTTAATTCTTGAGACTACAAAAACCCCCTAACAACTAAATTCTTAAAAATAACTGAAAGAACCAGTTAAAACTGTAGCTCTGAACTGTCTCCTGTGTTACTGAAGAGAGGATAACAAAAGAGCTGCATCTTTATTCTCTCCTGGCAGTTAAAATTTTAAGACTAGAATATTCCACAAGTACTCTGCAGATGGGAAAGTTCTTGAAAGTGTAACATATTGGCAATGTATTTTTTCTACAATACAAGTCAGGAATATTGAATGGATGGGACTATTAAAGCTGGTAAAGTGTTTCCAACTCACTCCTCAGCCTCTGTCACCAATCTCATGTTCAGTCTGACTCGCTGCAAGGGATCAAGTCCCCTGTACCAAGTCCCTGCCTCCCAACATTAATTCTCTTTACAAAAATACTCATGTTAAACACCTGCCTCAGAGCAAATCCAAATCCTGCTGATTGTCAGTTGCTGGTGTTTCCAGTCACAACAAAACTGGAATCAGTTTCTAACTTAATCTCTCCAATGTGATTACAGCAGTGTAACTCCAGCAGATTCTACAGCACTTAGAATAAATCATTTCACCAATACCATCCCCTTTACATCTTCAAGGTATTAACTGCAGCTAGATTTTAACACAAATTACATAAAAGGAATTAACCAAACACATCTAAACAAAAAAAAATGTTTTCCACCATCAGGAATGAAAGTAAAAGTACTTTTCTATTTGTGTAATAACTCTGATCACCATGACTGACCAAGCAGCATCTTAATTATGCAGATAAAAGCAGCAGCAACAGAACTAATTCCAAGGAGAGGGGAAAAGACCCCAAAGGGTTAAAATACCTGACCTGCAAGCTCTCCTCAGGCTGACTGGTTTTTGCTGTGGTCCCCCCAACCACTTTAAAAACTGAATGCTAATGCTGCCCCACCACCTGTAACGAAATCTCCACTGGTGTTCCTGTCTAGCAGCACGAACGCTGTCCTGGAGGAATAAAAGGAGGATGAGTACGTGTTCCACAGCTGCCTGTCCTAGAAAAATGGGCAGAAATAGCACTGCTGCTGCATCATCATCCTGGGATCACCTGTGCTACAAGAAAGCCAGGAAAATGAAGTGTCAACTTCGGCTTTCAGAAAGCATTAACGTGGCTTTCATCTACCACCCAACAGCTTCAGATCTTCAGTCAAATTAGTTGAAGCTGCAAATACTCCCACTTCAATTGCTTTTCCATAAAGGAGTTAAAAATACAGCTTTTACAGCTGGATTAGTCCTTACCACCACTAAATGTCTAAGCAGAAGGTCGAACAAGTCAAACTAGCTCATGTTTGAACTGAAAGGATGGAATAGCTGATGTACACCCTAAGCTATACATATATCTATTACATATATAATCTTGCCCACCAAGCTACACCTACAACGTGGACTTATTCTTACAGCTCTGGGACAGACTGGAGTAGAGGAGGAAAAGGAAGCATTCAGACTGAAGTGTGTTTTCTGGAAAGGAAAAAAGGGCACATGCATATGACTGCACTCAGGTTTTCTGGGCAGAGAAAACACTCTCCCATTAGTCACCCCCTCCCCAGCAAACAAGGCATTGCTTCCTCACCCCTTACTCCTCTCCCAGTATCTCGGGGTTTATCAGCTTTCTTATGGAAAATGTAGGAAAAAGCAGCCTTCCCTCAGGTTGTCCTTTGCTCTGAGCTGAAAGTCATCAACTCTTAATACACAGATGATTACTTAACTGGAGACAACAAGGTTTTACAAACTCCCAAATCTCAAGAAACTCATTATTAAAATGCTTTAAAAAGTACAGACAAAATTGTGAAACGGAACCCAAACAGCAAACCTGGGGATTTTTTTTAGATTTTGAATTTGCAACCAGCATCCCATAACCAGGAGCTATGAAAACCACTGGCCATGTATTTACAGCTGTACCACAACATAAATAGTAGTATTTTTAGGCAAAGCATATGCCTATATGAAAAAAAAAAGCCAACTTTTATAAACATAAACGTATGGAAATGAAGCCATACTTAAAGGTGGAGCAGTTTCATATTAAAACTTTTAACAGTTGAAAATGCAACAAATCACAAGCAAACTCTTAGCGAGGCTGCCAGTCCTTTATCATTAGCCTGCAGCTCAGAACTAGAACATTAACACATCTTCATGGTGCCTGGAGAAAGATCAGAGCTAGGTAAATGTAGGTCACCTAAGCCCATGAGTCAGTGTAACTCCGCCTGCCCACCATTTAAGCTATCAAAGGCTCAAAAATATAGTGCATGACTGAACCTTCCCTTTTTTCCCCCAGTTCAGGGTTTTTTGGATGTTATTACAGAATTCTTACAGCTGAAGAAAGTTACAGATTTTCTACACATTCACATGAATTAATCTGAGGGGGTTTATTCCTTCATGAAAAAAATGAATTATCATCCTCAAAAAGTCATTTTCTGCTCAGAGGAAAAGCCAGATCTCTGGCTAGTAGGGAAGTACAGTTGTGATTCTCACATTACTGTAAGAACAGGTTTAATGACCAAATGGTCCCTACAGCCTGATGTAATAAAGGAGGCACACAACATGGATCTCAGCAGTTTATCCTGAATATTGTAACTCAAATATTCACAAAAGCAGAGCAGGTTGTGCTCTTTTTATCAATTATATCACGTATTTCAAATCAGAGCAACAAACTGAACAATAACCATACAAAACCCTGCCAAAAGACGAGCCAATTTCTTACACCCAAACAAGAAATTTATGTATGTTCCTCATTCTATTTCCAATAAAGAGGTGCCTGTTGGCACTCCTCTATTTTCAAACAGCAGCTGCCACAAAGTGCATCCAGCCCACAGAAGTTGTGTATAAAATAGGCAGTATAGTTAGCAGGGGGGAGACAAAAGGGAGTGGAAGAAAAAAAACCAACCCATCTTATGCAGACACCACTGCATTTCTGAGGGAGCTGTTCCAGAAAGACTCCTTATCTTCCCATATCCAGAACTGCACCAGCAGAAAACCTCTGCTGCTTCCCATTTAAGATTTTCCCCAAATGATAGTCTTGTGTTCCGCAAAACAAAGAAAAAGCCCACCAAAACAGGCACCATCTTATTTTGTAAATAAGCACAAGAAGGGCACTGCAATTCAGCATTTGTATATGATCATAAAGCAGCGGCCCCAACAGCAGAATTGTATCCACATTCTCTATACAACTTTTAATTTGCATCCTATGACACATCATGGGGTGTTCTTGATAAGAAAATGCCTTCCTTGAACCTCCCCCTGGGACCCAGGGTAGGAACATACATGTTGTAAACAAGAGCTGCAACCAAGAGCAAGCATTTTGGGACTACTGCAGGAATACCTGGAAAGTGCATTCCAGGCAAGAGCAAGAGGGAGGGTAACTGAATTGTGAGAGGTGATTACATCAACTCTTGGCTCTCTGGAGAGTAAAAGAAGGAATTTCTGACACCTTTCCACCACCACTACAAACCCACAGAACATCTGCCTGTGATAAAGATAAGTAGTAACATTTTCCTATCTGTTTTCTTGCAATGTTTAATTTAAATACAAGCCAAACAAAAATACTTTCCTATCATAATCTCCAAGCTGGCAGTCCTCACAAATATCAAATAAAAAATAAATACTTCCCAAATGGGGAGACTAGTCCTTCCTCAGTTCTGAATTCAACCTCAGTGGTTGGTAAAACACCTCTGGCCAAGGCTCTATCTTCACACCCTGTCTGAAAGTTTGAAAACACCAGCTCCAAGCTGGTTGCTCATAATTCAGCAAACACATTTACTTCAAGCTCTGCAGGCTCCTCTTGCACTGAACTAGTTATTGAGTCTATGTGCAAATTGGAAACTCTCACTACAATGAAGTACAAAAATAATTACGGCTTGCATTATTCTGACTTACTACTGAATGATAAGCTCTGAGGAGAGAGAAGTTGGAACATGAAGTTCCTCAAGAATACAGCCAGTTTAACTACTATTTTATTACAGGTGGGGCAGGCAAATCAATCCCTTAGTAATTTTATCTAATACTTCCCAGCAGAAAACCCTTGGTGCTGGCCCTTTTTTTTTTTTCCTTTGCCAAACTAAAATCATTAGGGCTGCAACCTTCAGTGGCAGACACCTAGAGTGGGATGAACTTCTAAGAACACTGTAGTAAAATCAGTTCTGTATCTGGAGAACACTGCTTTGGCCACATTAAACAGCAAATTGCCTTGCAACACCTAACAGCGGGTCCTCCCAACTTGCAGGCACGCTGCATAAATCCACCTTTTTCTGTGGTTTACAGAATCTTTATTTAGCAGCTATTCTAGCAGCTAAGATCCTGAAGGATTGCTTTCCACAAGCTCCTCTCAGCTCCCACCATCCCCACAGTCCAGAGTATCCAGGAGCCAGCACATTCCACCCTGGCCACACAGGATGCTTTGGGCTGCTGGGACAAAGCCTGGCTCTCCTGGAATGGCTCCAGAACTGCAGAGCTGCTTGGCACTGCCCTGGCAGAGCAAAGCCTTTCTTCTGTTCTTACTATACCTGAATTTACCTCACAGGCTGCTTTTATCCTTCAAATTCATGGTTTAAAGAAGTAAAACTAATTGATCTAGACTTGGATGAGGTTATTAAAAAGAAAAACCAAGTAGAGCTCAAGGAGCAAAAAGCACAAGAATCTGAGTTTTAAGAAATGAAACAGATTAAATATGGGCAGGTTTTAAATAGTTCAAGAGTATTACACTTGTCTTGATGAGGCCAAAGATGAGGAAGAAGAGTTAGATGAAGCGCTGACAGAGGATCTGAAGGATTATTGGTGGAGACAGCAGAGGAGAAAAAAAGAAACTGAGAATAGGTTTTCTGCCTGCCAGACCACTCTCCCCTCCAAGAGCTGAACTATCACCCAAAATTCTGGAGTCACAGAATCCTCTGACTGCTGTGAGGAATCTCTTTAACTCAGTTACAGCAGTTTGTATCTCACACCCCCTCTCCTGTGAGCTGCTCCATGTGCCTCAACAGGGAGTGCCCTGCCCAAGCAGGTGAAGGTGCCAACCTTGCAGATACAGCAGCCAACATTCTGGATGGCTCCCTATCACTTAAGGTATGGAAATTATACTAAAAATTATACTTCCAAAATATAGCAATCAAAAGCAAAGCTGCACAAAAATTCAGACTGCTGATATCTTCATTTGATTCCCACTAGTTTGTGTATGTTTGGTATTTTCTTTGCTTATTTCCACTATTCTCATCTTCAGAGGACAAACAGCTCAAAGGATCAATACAGACCCATCCCAGAGAACAATTCCACCCTGGGTATGAGGAGATTGCTGTTCCTATTTGTCAAGCAAGCAGGAAAGCACACTGGAATATAAAGAAAAGTGGGAAAAGAATGCACAGCCTCTGAATTACTGTACCTAAAACTGTGGAAAACTAAAATTTACCTCTAACAGCACCTCAGCAGACGAGTCACCTACACAATGCTTTTCACAAGCAATTACTCAGGGCAGGATTTAAGATGGCTAAGATTAGGTGAGGCAAAAATTAGCTATCTGGACTCCGTCCTGACAAGGAACACAGATTAGCACTTTTGGAAAGCAGCTAAGCCCACCTATCCAGGACTCATGACTCTTTTGATGGCCTAACTTCATAACTCAACCCTAAATTTTTGAAAAGGTGAATGCTTAAAACACTTTGCTGGATTCACAATCTCACCTCTTCTCCACATGTTGAATGATCAGAGAGGTGATTACAATCAAACTGAGAAAAAAATTATCCAGATGACTTTTTAATTTACTTTTTCCACCAGTGGAAGGAGTGTTAAGACACATGAGGAACCAGAGTCAAGCAAAAAATACAAGTGGCCAAGAACAAAGAAGAATGAGACTTTCCCCTCTGCAAGCTGTGACCTGCCAAAAATGGGTTATCTCACAGAGAAAAAGCCAAAAATAAACCAGAGAACATGTGAAAAACACAGTGATTGGTAAATGACTCATGGGGATCACAGAAAAGAAACACAACTACCACTACATAATAAAGTGTCCAATATTTTAAGTTCTGTATCAGCTGAAGTTTGAGAGTAATATTCTGCAGAGGTTCTCACTGTGTTTTCTCCTGCAGGAACTCCAGCCCCTTCGAGGAGGACTTCACCAGGTGACACACATGGATGGGGGATGTCCCATGAGAACACCATCCCATGTGCTGATTCTCAGGAAATTCTCAGCCATCCACCTCCTCTATCAGCCCAATGTGTGGCAGGTGGAAACCTGCGAGGATCTGGCAAAGCTCGTGATAGCAACTTTGTATTTCAAAGGGGTTTGCAAGTTAAAATGAAAATTGGGACACCACACATATGCCACCGCCTCCCAAGACAGTTTTAGGGCTGCAAAACAATTCTATGCAGATGCAACATAACTGCTAAAACAAATGCACAGATTAATACACTGCTGCCACCAAACCCCAAACACTAAGCATATGAAACACTCATATTTTTAAGTGTTTAAAAATTGGGTATGAGTATGGCACTAGATACACTGCAAGAAAGCTTTGACAATTTTAAGACTTTTTTTTAAGCAGCTCATTTCAAAAGACTAACACTGATAATGCTGCTACTTTGTCTTTCCTTGTACAAGATCTTCTGCTAGCATGCAGAATTCCTTAGCACGTATGAATGAACAGAATGCAAAACACAGCACTCCAGATATTTCCCAACACATTTACAGACTCCGAGATACTGAAATTCTTTTGCTTTCTGAAGGTGAAAAAGGGATTAAACCAGAATATACTGACAAGCTGATAAAGCCCCCAATGCTCAGAGATCAGAGTACACTCACAGCTCATGTACCCTCCATGCAGGCAGGAGTTGAGTCACCATTTCCTTGGCCTGCTCATCCAGGCGTCTCTGAACGGGAATATCAACACCCAGCAGGGAGCAAATGCAGCTCTGCACTGGCTCTTCAGCTTCCTCAGTGCAGGGACAGAGGCAGGAGCAGCTCTGTCAGCAATGTCCCTGCTCCCACCCCACAGCTCCACCAGCTCCTCAGCAACTCCACCAGCTCCTCCTCTCCTCTCCCTCATCCATTCATGGCTTTAGAGACCCCCACAGAAGTACTATCAAATTGTTATCTGGCCCACAATGCAGACAAGGTTGAGCAACAACCACGAAACCACACCCTCAACCCTCACATCACTTCTTGACACTCTGAACCTATAATACTTTCCATTTTCAAACAACACCGATTTAGGCAGCTTTTGGAAGAACATGCTTCTCATGGGGCTGTACATTGCCTCTTTTGGTCCCAAATCTAATTAAAAAATCTTGCAAATCATAATGACATTCAGTAAAGCAATGAGTTGCTCACACAATTGTTCAAAATGGCTGTTTTGCAAATAAGATAGAAAACACAAACTGAACTAGAAATACAGACTGATCTAAGTTTCACATTAGTGATGTCTGCCATTATCAAATATTGCTGGCTACTCAGTAAACACACTGGATGTGCTGGACACTCAGACCTCACCAATGAGCAGTTCTTCACTCATTAGAAGCTCTTTTTACTTGGAGCTGTCACAAAATAAACAAACTTAGAAAAAAAAATCGATTTGCAAACCAAATGGTTAAAAAACACATTTGCTCTTAGCTTATCTCTTTTTTAACTACAACTGTGAAGCCACACAACCATCAAAATACCCAGGCCACACAGCTCAGCCCCCACTGGAGCATTGTTGTGGGGCAGGAGGGATTCCTCTGACCCAGCTGCAGCCCCTGGTACCCACCACTGCCAACAGCACAAAGTGACAGGGAAAAAACGTGCACAACTGCCCTACCACATCATTGCAGGGCTCAACACTGATGAGAACTCGAGGAAATCTCTATTTTGATGTGGTTACACCAAATCAGAAAATCGTATTAGCCTTAACATGACAATCATTACTGCTAAGTGTACTACACATCCATTGCCTTTATCCTGCCCAATTCAGAAAACTCAGAGCTGTGGCAATACCTGAAGCACCATGGCAGCATCTCCTACCTGGACTCACAGCAACAAGAGTGACCACCACAACGCAGGGGCCACCACAACCCAGGGGCCACCACAACCCAGGGGCCACCACAACCCAGGGCTGTGTTTGGACTACAGTGAAGTTCAAGAGACTGAGACTGCAAACCTGTTGACAGGAGCAAACTCCACAGCTTTATTTCTTCTGCTCTGAAAGCTGACTGCTCCTCATTCACACCTCTGATTCTGCTTCACTTACATTTTCTGTCGCTTGCAATGCCAGGATGACAATTTTATGTATTTCATTCTTGCCTGCTCTGAAAGTACACTAACTGCATAAACCCTTTTTTTGTTGCTGTTGTCTTCTCACTATGTGTGAAATGTGGAAGCTTAAACTTCTTGTTGAGGGCAATGGTCTACTGCCACAGCCCTGAGCTGAGAAGAAAGTGAGCACTGCCTAAATAAGTGGAAATTGCATCAATAAGTTGCCTTTGACTTTTTTTCCAACTTTGTATCAATTAACTACAGCGCTCCACAGACATTTTCTAACTGTGTGGTTTTGGTTTTGTATCCCAAAGGCGACAGAACAGAAAGTGAAGTTTTCCATGCTGTAAGGACATCAGAGTGCTATTTCTTCCTTTCTTTGGTGAGCCAGCTATTATTAGAACCCGTAAGATTTAATGGATGGACTAAGTAGACTGGAACTCAAGAGAACTTGATTCTTTTTGCAATTCAGCTGTTACCTGTGCTGACAATGGCTCTTTTTCTTTCTGCTTGACTTCCCTCTCCTTTTTACCCTATCTACTCATATTTAAAATGACAAGGCCATCCCACACTATGCACCAGCCTCATTGTGAACCAAATACCCTCCCTAAGTAACATGGTCCAGAACCATTATTTGAATACAACTAATCTAATTACCTGCCCCTACCATTAAACAAATTAACCTAACTTTTTCCATGTCCCTCTCCATCCAGCCTAATGCTTGCACCAAGAATTCAAGGGATTATCAGTATCTTGCCTGTTAGAAAAAGGCTGCTGTAGTACCTACAAAGGCATCCCACTCCAACAAGACAAAACATTTTCACACCAGAAGCCTTCACTTCTTTTTATGATGATACACAACTTCTGTATTTTGAGTTACAGTGGCACTGCCAGCCTGCAACATTCATGGGGAAAAATGAGGCAGGAAATCTGCAGATCCCTACAGCAGGCTCTAAATGTGGTATGAAAAAACATGCTGCCCAGTGCACTCAGGGAATAACTCAGCTATTTCTGCTGGTCTGCTCAGTGTAGTTCAAACAAAATAACAAGTCTTTCATACACAGATTTCTTTGAAGAAAACCTACTTTCTTGCATGGCTTTTTAAATGCATCTTTTTGCACAACCTTTAGAGACATTCTCTTTACAGTTTCTTACAGATCGTGCATTTTTCTCTTCCACCTCAAAGCTGAGACTCACTTGGGGTGTTTACTTTTTTAACAAAGTAAAAAAAATTCAGATCCCTTAAGTGGTTTTCCAGTTTGTGTTAACATTACCCTTGATAGCAGCTCATCTATACCTCTTTCTTTCCTACTGTAATTCCAATGCAAATAACATACAATGCTTCTTTTAAAGCTTCCATCCATGATATGAATTCACATACAATACTACAAGCAGCAATTCCCCAAAGTGCTCCTGTGCATTTCTTTCCTATGGCACTAACACTGGTGACTACCACAGAATCTCAACAAGCCTTTCTTGATTTTAAGAAAACACACTTTTACACGAGGTGTAGGATTCAAAGAAGCCTTACACAAACACTTTGTTAGGGCTATTGTGATTTAATCTTCCTCTGCCTAACTACAGGTGAAGAAAAACAGACCTTGTAGCACACACTGAAGATCAATAAATCTTAGGCTGTTAAACAAGGCGGAGAAGTTCTTACACATTTAAAATATCAAGAGCATCTGGACATATTAGAGAGTCAAATACAAAATGAAAAGTCTAATGTACTTCAAAGTTTTACTCTATTAAAGCATTAATGAATATATTAACATGAGCACTAACAAAACAGAATCCTTTTAAGTGTTTTAATAATAACCAACACAGCTCCATTACTGGAAATAGTTAAAACAGTCTTAAATGTGTATGTTACAATTTCATAAAACAGAAATAGGGTTTAGAACTTCAATTTTAAAATATCAGACTATTCTATTATGGAATGTCTGAATATACAAACACACACACATGTACACACACACACTTTTTTCAGCATGAAGCATAACCCTTTGTTCCCTAATCCCCAGTTGTATGTTTAATGATCACACATAAACCACTTCCATCAAAAAGAAAAAACGCAGTTCCAGCATGTTTAATTCTTTGGAAATGAACATCTACATTGCTGAAATGGCATTAGAGTGACAAATGACTATAATCCAATGGCCCAAGGCCAGCAACTTCTATTATAACAGATTTGGCACTTTTGTACGACACAGCATGTTGTGTGTCGATCACAAAACAGAAAGGAGACTGCTCAGTTTACCTATAAACAAAACCCCACTTAACTTTACAAGTATTTTAACAGCTACATGAATGGAAAGACCAGTATGTCTGAGCAACTGCCTACAGAAACTGGATTTATTAATAGGTAAATGGCTGGATGGATCCATTCTAAGAAGTCTCAGGATCAGTGCTATAGTCTAGAATGCAAAGAATAAATAGCAGTGATTCACAAAATCTGTGGGTTTTAGCCTATTTGCATGCTGCCATATAGTTCCAAATTTAAGCTCCATGTCAGTTTTCCCAGACTTCCTTTTTTTAAGTCAACCAACCCATATTCACCCACTTTACTCTGTGTGGATTCACCATTCACATTTTAGAAAGGCAAATGATCCCTTCTGGCTACCGAAACTCCCGGCTTCAGCTGCAGCCTGAATTCCCAAGATCACGGAAACCTGGAATGATTTACTCGCTCCATGGGCCAAAGATGAACCCAGACTCTTCTGAGCAATGAAAAAGAATGGAGGAGACACAAATTCAGCTTCTTCAGCCTTTTAAAACACAGGGCAGCAACTGAGTAGCAGCAGCAGCAAGATGGTGCACTCACACACTGCCCTCCAATTCCAATTTTAGTCCCCAGCAGCCCTTTTCCACGGCCACCTTTGAATTTGTGTTCAGGGTGTCTCCCCCACACCTTCAGTGGATTTCACAAGACTGACAGAATCCAACTGCCCCCTCTCCAAACACTTCTTTCTGCCCATGAGGACACTCCAACATCACCCATACGTGCACAAGAAACTTATCCAGCTGCCTAACAACCTTGTTTTTTGACATTATTTTTGAGACATCGATTTCCTAATCACCACAAACATCAGGCAATGCACTGCAAAGGCAGCACAGCACAAATGCCTGCAGACTGCTGCTTTTTTTTTTTTTTTTTGTCTTCTAGAAAGAGCCCTGGCTTAAGGAAACATCAAACTACACCCTGCCAGGGAGCAGCCCTCCAAGCTGGCCATAAAAGAGGCAGTTTGCAGTGCAGTATTTCAGGGAGTCAGGTTGCATGCCATGTTCCGAGTTCCAGTTCTTCTGGTTGCCAGGCCCGACACAACCTGGGTGAGGATGAGCAGCTTAGGAGCTTGTTCAGCTTTTTTTCTGAGCTCAAACTCGCCTGGTTTTCACTTCAGCTGGGTTTGGGGGCAAAGTGGTACATTTAAAATGGCACCCAGTTCATTTGACACCACAGTAATGGTGAAAGAACAAAACAAGCATAAATGATTCATTCTGCTATGGTATCCTTTCTTCTGCTTAACTTGTTTTCACAGGATTTACAAATGATGCATCTGTATTAATTCCTTCTATGAAAAACAATAGAAAAAGTGGCTAAAACAACTGTTTATACAGTTCCTACAGAGTTTTATCCTTTCCAAACAGGGAAATAGTTTTTTAGCTGTCTTTTTTTTTTTTTTTAAGAGATTTTTAGATGTCCTTGATGACAAGTGGTTTTAACTAGATCAGCTTAGCATCTTTAGTGTCATGGAGCAATACAGCAGGTTTACTTCTAGCTCACCTTAAAAAAGTACAGATTGTGAATACAGTCAGCACACACCCAGCAGACTGACAGCACCACTTAAACCTCTCACGAGATGATTATGAAATAGTGACATGGAATAGAGGTACAAATGACTGGCAATATCTAAACTCTGCTATCAAACAATCCTGTGCTCGCTGGCGAGATGGCCACCCCAAATCAATGTCCCTTTGGAAATATTCAATATGATGGTGTTTCGGGATTCATTTGTCACAATGTGCAAACTGACTGATGAAATATTTCTGCCCACTATTCCATGAATCCATCCATTGGCAGGAATCTGACTCTGCATTTTAGCTGGAGGAGCAGCAGGATTTTCCTGAAGATGTTTTTCCCCCTGTGTGACAAAAAAATGCCTCAATGATGGTACACCCAAATTAGAGACACGGAGGAACAACACACTTTTGTCTGCCTCTGCATCATGACACAAATGTAAGGACTCAAAAATCTTACTTATCTTGTGCTCCCAACAGACAACTTTGATCAAAACTTTCTTATTTTTTTCTACTGATCTGCAACACTACCACCCTAAAACAAAAAGGAAACACCACCATCTAAAACTACATCACTGAACTTATCTTCAGGCTTTTCATCAAAACGGGTCCAAAATATTGTTACCTTAATTCAGCATCATAGTACCACACTGTTCTGGAAGATATATTCACATAAATCCCAGACAGCATCTCAATAAAGTGGTCAAGTTTAAAAAAAAAAAAAAAAAAAAAAAAAAAAAAGACAAAAGCAGGCTGAGTTTAATAACATGAACAAATCACTAGCTAAACAATATCTCACAAATGTTCTTCTAAATTATATATATTCCAAATCATATACAAACTATTTAATACAAATAATATATTATAACTTAAGGAGCAGCCTCTTGAGACCTAAAAATCCACCCTTACCTATAGAGTGGGATAATTTAAAATAGTCTATGCTCAAGTTGCTACTAAAGATGAATTTACAGACCAGTTTTAATTTCAGCTATGCAGCCCTTCACCATAAATTAAATCATCAGCTTAACTCTTTTCTGTTTTAAAGTACACCAATATAATTATGTACAGACCAAAACACGTCCTTAACTCTTCTAAACCATGAAGAAAGCTGCATTGTAAACCCCAAACTTATCAAAGTGACCACATGCACTGCTGAGCACTGAGGGGGGAGAATGCAGGGAGTGAAACAACTCCTGAGCTGGACAGTGAATCCTTCTGACATACCTCCATTCCAAAAGTCATTCCCTGGGACAGTAAGAAAAGGTCCAAAAGTAAGTGAGGGTCCTTCACTTTGAAATTAAACTTGAAGGATATAATTTTTTTTATTATTCTTAAATTTGAAACGAACTCTAGACACTGCAACTGCCTTAAGAACACCCATATTAACAAAATCATTCACATTTTTCTCTCAAATATAAACAATTCAAACTGCACAAGAAACGTCAGCATCGTTTTCACCAATAACAAACTATTTTAAATGGAAAAATCAGTGTCAGTGCCACAAGTGCACAACTTAATTTGATGTGTAACAATTTCATTCAGAAAACAAAAAAAAACAAAACCCCCAGAATCCATAATAAAGCATCACCTTGTTCGAAATGACTTATAGTTCATGAAATGTATTTTCTATGCCAGAAGACACGGATCCTTAACAAAATTATGTTTAACACCACCATAGTTTTCAAAACTTTATTATTTGCTAACAACAAAGTTGCTCTAAGTCTTGCAAATAAAACACTTCAGTGCTCCACACGCTTTTCCTGACATTCCTGCTTTCGAGCTCTTTGGGAGAAAAACCTTAAGGGAAAGAAACAGCGAAGTGAACCCATTCAACCATTCGCTCTAAGCACACACTGGATTAGCCCAGGAACCGAGCTGTAAACTTCCAGCGAAAAACCACCACGACTGCAGTTTTTTTTTCCACTCCGTGCACAAATCTCCCGGCTGGTTCAGCCAGTGGGATACAGGGAATCCGCACACGCATCCCCGTGCACGGCGATCTTGCAACACTCAGCCCTTTGCACCTCGATGCGCCGGGGTTTATCGAGTGTTTGGGCGGGGGGGGGTAGGGGGAAGGATTAGTTTACAAATCTCCTTATTCCCTTCTCGTTATAGAATCGTTTCTGCCTCCTCTACCCTCCAAAAATTAAATAAGAGCAGCCGGAGCGAGGGGCTCTACCGGAGCCACCCTCCGGCGGGGGCTCAGCACCGACACCCCCCCACCCCGGGCCCCGGCGTGGTGACACCGACAC